>CM060961.1:212123464-212515964 GCA_030765045.1 Tenodera sinensis
CAAAAGAAATGTATATTTTGAACTTTCTGGCTCTAGCCTTGTAGTCCTGTTTACTCCGGATGAGTTTTGCATACTAAACCGTGAGAGATAGACCAAATTTTACTGTAAAAAATGTAGATATTTTTAAAACACACAATTTATGTCCGAATAAAGCTTTTTCTAGAGTGAGCCATTTCGGAGATATTCCTTGTTATTTGTGTTAGTTTTACAATACTTACACTTTCCACAAATGGAAGATCGTTATTAATTTTGTTATATGTTAGCCGTGGCTAGAGAACGGGATCTCAAAGCTTTAAAACATTTGACTATCACTCAAAGCCTGTTGTATTCCCATATTCCCGTACACCTACAAGAAAATGAGCAATAAGATAGTTTCTACAAAAGTTTATACCTATTAGCATGAAGAAGATAGAGGAATACGAGTTTGTAAGAATGGGTAGTACAAGAGTGGAGAAAGGCTATAAGCAGAAAATTCAAAATATAAATTTCATTTGTCATAAAAATGTCTTAAACATATGACATTTTAATCAAAGGCGTTAGACGGAGATTTTTCTTAATTTTTTTTTTTTTTTTTTTTTTTTTTTTTTTTTTTTTTTTTTTTTTTTAATTCAGAGGCTCTCAAGACGTGTTTCCGGTGAAGTCTCTACATCGAATTTTTGGGTGGAATACAATACTTCCTCTACTTATTATACGTAGCAGAGAAGGTAAAAATAGCTCCACATTATAACTTCTACTTGTGGTCAAACTTTGGACCTGTTTTCGTGGCCAATTTATGTTTTTTTACCAACATCGTAATACTTGGGGAAACATTAATTACAGAAGCAAGTGTCAAGGCACACATAAGCTTATCATCGGACAAGTTTGCTCTTAGATGGCACTTCGTCCAGTTTATTAAAGGAAATAGTTGTTTGCAGATGAATGTACTGCCAAACATACAACTAATTTTACAGCAAATTTGCGGAATCCTGGCTATGTTTGTGGATCAAGGGCTTGATAAGAACTGGCAATATTATCATGTCTATTATACGCCCTTATTAGGTCTGAGTCACAACATAAATCAGTAAGTTAGTTGAAGTTTAACTGGAATATTCTCGGGATCAACAGAGAAGGGTAAGGAAAAGATATCCAGTTTAGATTTGAGAGCTTCCAAACTTGAAAAACCTTCATCAAACTTCTCTAAGAGTGCATCGATTATGTCACAATATTTATTCATTTCTGTGCTTATGTTAAGGAGCTGGAGGAGCTGGAAGTGTCTTCACTTTTTTCATGCTGTGCACGGTGTACAGCCCTGATTAACACTGTCCCAAGCAGCATGTAGGTACTGCTGTTACGGGCAGCTGGGCTTGCAATGCTCCGAAGCGCGCGCTTGCGCTCATGGGCACCACATGACATCACTGGCTTACAACAATACAAAGTTAGAGCAATTAATACACTACAATTTCTAAATGTTACTTGAATGTATCATGAAGGGAATCCATAAAGATTTTAGTCTTACAAGGTTTACACTCACTTACGCAAGAAGCCAAGTTGAATATTTGAGAACCAAGTTCTAAGTTATCGAATCCCAGAAATAATTACATATGCCGGGAAAACTGAAAATTATCTGAAGTAAACCTAGCTTACACACCTGACAACAGGACTAAAGATTTTAGGGAGGTGAAATTGAGAAACCTATTTCTCATATTCCGATTGCTAGTGGTAAAAAGGCTAAGCATCATTTCGTGCACCGTCTTACGATACGATGTCTTAACCCTCATTGCCGTTAGATTTTAGTTACTTTCCATGATTATATGCTGCAAACTGTTAAAGAAATACTAAAACATCACCACTTTGGAACCGTTCGGAAAGTTTTCACTGAGATTATTTCAACCGTTGCGTTTAAAAGAGGACGGCTGGAGTAGATGAAATACTGCCTTCCCTTACGCCACGAGTTTCGTGCGTGTTACCTAAGTAGGCAGGAGTAGATCGAAAACTGTACACCTTTCTCTAACCATTGGTCATCCGTTTTACACAAGTCACAGAGGAAATGGGGTTGAAACAGATAACTCTATGCTAGATTGCAATGGTGTAATTTGTTAATTTAGCCTGGCTTCCACACGCTGCAGTCTGAAATAAACAGTGGTCTATAATTTATATTTGTATTTTGCGTAAATGCCACATTTTAATTAATGTACTTCTATGCAATGTTCTGGCCAAACCAACACTTTTATATGGAAGCGAAACGTGGATTCTTAACAGTAAAATTTAGAAAGAATTCGGACTGTAGAAATGCGCTTTATGAGCAAAACTGCTGGATTTACGTTATGGGATAGAAAAGAAAGTGCAGAGATATTAAACCAATTACAAGTTACTCCTATGTTACAACGTATACAAAATTATAGATAAAAATCTGATGTGTTGCACTCACATGGCTTTCTCTACTCTTGTACTAACCATTCTTACAAACTCTTATTCCTATATCTTCTTCGTGTTAGTTAAAATAAACATTTGTACAAATTATCTTATTGCTTATTTCCTTGTAGGTGCAAGGGGAATATGGGAATACAGTAGACTTTGTGCGACAGTCAAATCTTTTAAAGCTTTGAGATTCCGTTCACTTTGCACACGTAACATATAAACAAATGAATAACGATGACCCATTTCACGAAAGTTCTGTTTTCCGAAACTCACACACATAACAAGGAATATCTCCGAAATGGTTCACCCTACAAGAAAATTTATTGAGACATAAATTGTGTATTTTACCAAGATCCACATTTTTTGTATAGTATGATTTGGTCTATCTCTAACGGTTTACCAGTTATGCAAAAGTCGTCCAGAGTAAATACGACTACAGGGGCTATAGCCAGAAAATTCAAGATATACATTTCATTTGTCATCAAAATATCTCAAACATATGGCATTTTAATCAAAATCGTTAGAGCCATTTTCAAGAAAATCAAAATTTCGAAAAAATTTTCATGTAAAGGGTAGTTTAGGGTGGGGCTATTTTCTTCAAAATCTTCGTGTCACATCCTTGAACGACATTAAACTTAAATACCAACTTTGGTTTTTAACCGACTTTTCGTTTTTGAGTTATGCTGTCCACAGACTGACAGACGGACACACACACACGGACCTTTTTCTAAAAATCCTTTTTTTTTGATTCAGGGGGCCTCAAAACATATATTTCCGGTGAAATCTCGACATCGAATTTTTGGGTGGAATACAATACTTCCCCTACTTACCAGTAGAGAAAGTAAAAATGGATACAACACGTTAATAGAATGGAAAGATCTCAATTACATAGACAAATTTTAAACTACCAAGCACGTGAGAAAAGAAGAGTGGGAGGACCTAAGGAAAGATGGCATGAGAGTGGAACAGGTCACATGGACTAATCTTCATGAAAGGAAGAAGGAGAAGGAGAAGAAGAAGAAGAAGAAGAAGAAGAAGAAGAAGAAGAAGAAGAAGAACAAGAACAAGAACAAGAAGAACAAGAAGTATTGTTAAGGAGGTATTGTGGAAAATAGCAAAGGACATAAATTTCCATTGTGACAGTTTTAAGTTTGAAAACAAGCAAATAGACAGAAAGGAACAAATAATTTCCTGCACCGTGGTCATAGTTTGCACCGCAGTATTGTTTGTTAAATTGGCATTGTTCGATCACGCAGTTGACAGAGCAAGTAGCGTGCTGGCTGTTAGAATGTTTTAGCACGGAATCTGGCCGTGTTGGAGGAGGATTATGCGATTACCATCAAGAGCAGCTTTAAATGCACCTCCCCCTCCCCCTCACCCCTCACACCCTCCACTCTTCAACGTCAACATTCCTGTCATAATGCAAATCGGGTAAAAATGTCACCATGAGCGACGCCCGTTCCTGCAGCTCAAGTGGATTTCCAAACCGACTGCGATGGCACCCTCTTTGTTTGCGTTGATGGAACTGGTGCCTCGAGCCAGCGAGAGAAACGTTCGTAGGCCTTAGTACGGCCCCAGAGCCGTACACGTGGGCCTAACTCCTGTATCCAGATACTAAAACAATACTACAGTTTCTAACTCTTTCATACTTACAGGTTTAGTATATACTACATAATACTGTTCAAGACAGGTAAATAATAATCTGACGTGTTTACACGTAGGTGATTTTATTTATTTTAATTAAACCGGTTTTACATACTAACTTTTCCGGTAGCCAAATTCACAGCCTTTAACAAATTTGATTTAACACATTTTTCCAATTCAATTCAATTCAAAAATGTTTATTTGGGCATGCTTACAACATGCCCGGGCTGTTTAGGGAAACCCCTCTTCAGCCTAGTGTGGTATTTGTTTCGTTTTCGGGTTGGGATTTCCCTCGGCTTAGGTACGTATTTGTGTTATTTGTGTTTTTGTTGACATTGTGTAGTGTAGTGTGTTGTGATTTGTGTATGTGTGTGTCAGTTCCCGTGTTCCACATCCATGGCTCCATTCATGTGCTTCTGTCCAAAGAAGATCCTAGGTTTTGTTGCTCGTTTTTTGTTTTTATTCTAATGTTGCTGCTTGACTCATTGCTATTTTTTGTATGTTTAGTGTGTTTTTGTATGTTAGAGGTTTTAGTGTGTGTTTGTGTCTATTGTGTGTCTAAATGTTTTGGAAGTGTTGTAGATGCTCTCGTATTTTCTGTTCTTCTTGTTCTTGATATTTATCGTATACATGTATGAGTGTGATAAGGGGAGGGTTTTTGTCTGTTTGTGTTTCTTGTATAGTCTTCATCTTTTGTGCCGTGTTTATGAGTGTTCTTCTGTAGCTTCTTGTGTGTGCGTTGTGTATGTATTTTATGAATTGTTTTGCTATGTGTGTGTCAATAGGTATTGTGTTTGTGTATTGATGTACAGTGTTGGATTTGAATGATGGTAAAAGTTTGTGAGCAGTCCGTAGGCACTTCCTTTCATATGCTTTTATTTTGTTCATCATAGTTGTTGTTATTAGGGGCACTGTGGGTACGGCTGCGTATGTGAGTTGTGGCCGGACTAATATGATGTAGAGTTTGTGTAATTTTTGTGGCGTGAGTCCTCTTTTGTTGAGTTTGGTCAGTCCTGTCTTCATCCATATATCTTCTTCTACTTCCCACTCTCTCTAGGCCTCATTGATTCCTTGGATCCACGTAATAGGAAGTCTTCCCTTCTTCCTCCTTTCCTGCGGTTACCAATCCATGATCAGCTTTGGAAGTCTTCCATCTTCCATTCTCCTAACATGTCCATACCATTTAAGCTGCTTCTATTTGGTGACATCTAAAATTGTTCTGCATAATTTCTTTTATAAGTGAATTTCTAATTCCTTCTTTCCTAGACATTCTCGCAGAGTGACTCCAGTGGTCCATTTCCGCACAAGCAATTCTTTCCAGTTGTGAATTCAAAGCCTACACATCAGCTCCATAGGTCATAATGTTTCTGATTATTGTATTTTTTCCTTTGAAAATATGTTTGTCCCATAGTATTTCACTTAGTGTAGATGTAGCATTCCTTCCTGTATTGATCCTAGTTCTTATCTCTTTTTCTTGTTTTCCATACACTGTAATCTTAATTCCCAAAATGTTTACTCTTCAGTATGTTTAATTGACCCTAAATCTTCTAATATTAAATGTGGAGGAACGTCCCCAATTGTTATATATTTGGGTTTATCTACATTTATTTTTAAACCCCATAAACTATATTCTTGTAATAATTTTCTTGTAAGTTATTCTGTATCTTCAAATTCTTGAGCCTCTGTTAGTTGGTCATTTGTAAATCTCTATACATTCTTCAAAAACTATTCTTGTAAACGCTTATTCTTCTACCTACTTCAAGCAATCGAGATAACGTCTGCAGAAATTCATATTTCCTTGGGGTACACCCGTGGAAAAAAGAGTCATGTCTGGTACGCCAAATTCGTCTAAGTCCTATGCAGCACAGCGCCTTGTTTACACCATCCGCAATACAGTTGTGTAACGGCAGCAACAAGTTTTCACAAGTTCCAGATCTTAATATTACTAGCCCATAGATGTTGTGCCGTGTAGGACTTAGATGAATTTGACATTTCAGACGTTACTCATTTTTATCATTGTCCACGGATGTACAAGTGTAATGGGAATACAGTATGCTTTAAGCCAGGGGAAGACAGGTAACACTGCTGTGACGTCAGCTCACTCAGCTCACATGCTCCCAGAGAAAGCCAGTTGAACGTGTGACGTCACAGCGGGAAAGAGGAAATGGCATACGGGACATCGTAATTTTAATGCTGTTTCAATTACGGAATAGTCACAGATTATAAATAATTACATTTCGGCTTTATGCCACATATGTAAATCCTAGTTTATGTGAACAGTTATGTAATAACGCAAATAGCGCAGAAATTATAACTATTTTGTCTGAGCTAGAGGAGAGCTATACAGAACAATTAGGTGGGCATTTTCCAACATTTGTCGTTTCGCTTTTGTTTAACTAGTTTGTCACAGTTAGGGCGTAATGTACGGCATATTTGCAACCGAAGACTGCATGTTAGATTGTGATCTGACAATATGCTTCGGGATTTTGACTCAGAAAGGTTCATAACAGAAAAGAATTGTTCGCACACATACGTTGAACCAAAAATCGTTAGAAGCATTTTTGAGAAAATCAGAATGTTCTAAACATTTTCCGGGTAAAGGATAGTCTAGGACAGGGAAACATTATTGAAAATCTTCGTGTCACATCCTTGGGAGAAGCTGAAGTACATACCGGGTTTGATATTTAACCGACTTTTCATTTTTCGTTAGCTAATCATAAGTACGCAGGCCTTTTCATAAAATTGCTTTTTTTTTGGTTAAGGGAGCCTGAAAACATACATTTCCTGTAAAATCTCGCCATAGAATTTTTGGGTGGAATACAATGTTTGTCCTACTTAATCCGTACTTTTTGGAATTCATCGTTTCATCTCTTGGTTAGTAACTTTGATTAAACGGCGTGCTTTGCTCATTTTACGTCCGCACATGTAAGTACTATACAGATGGCTACACAGCACCTTTGTAGTTATGGTGCAGCGAAAGTGGAGTTTCTGAGTGTGTCTCGTAGCAGTCTAGTGGTTAACAACATGGCTTCACTATTTGTAGAGGTTAACCTAACCGGGGTATGAGTCCTTCTGCTTGACCGGGCTTAGACCTGATCATTTTTCCTGGCTTCTCTCTCTGACCCAAAGAGGGAGCAAAAGTTCTCCAAAAGAGGATAGTAAACAAAGAAAGTAGAAGAAGTTGTAGAAGAAAAAGAAGTACTTCTGTTTGAACAGGCTTCAGTGTGATCACCCAGCATGGCCACTCTGAAACAGTTTCTCTGCTCCTCGACAGGCATCTGACCCCAGGCGTAGAAGTGCAAGTCCTGTACGATGAGGGAAACAAACAAGTAGTACTTCTGTTTGCCTTTTGGTCCTATAATATTGAAATCATATCTTTTAGTTAGTCAATATATCCTGTTCAGTAACCAGTTGATATCCCCCTCAATGGACAAATCTCTAAAAGCGATCACGGAATAAAGGCATTACTCACTCTGTGTTTCAATCATTTATATTCTAATCCCCCAAATGCTCTCTCTGTATACGCCTCTGACGATTTACAAATATGGCAGTAATCATATCAGAGCTAAAAATACCAAAGCATTACCTTTATTTAATGTATTAATTCATTAATTTTGTTTAGGATGTAATTAATTTCTTTAAATTCCCACATAACAAACCTTATCATTATTGTTTTATCCAGCCTGTTTGAAATATTCGTGTAATACAATTATGTCATTGTTTGTAATTCAATGTTATAAAAATGTCACATTTATGACGTGAGGAAGCTTTCCGCTGTTTCATATATCATGAATGTACTGCAAGACGCCGTTTTGATACGCCAACTCAAAATTGAAAGTTACTTCCATATAAATAAATGGGCTACTCTTCTTACTTTCACGAAGGGTAACCTTTTTCGATTAATTCAATTCAAGAACGACGAGTAAAAGCATATTATATTTCACCCTTTGTAACAGTTAGAAATAATAAAATTGCTTTTGGTAAACAACACACTGAATCTGCATTTCATCTTCGACGGACGTATGCATCAAGACCTCGAAGAAGAAAGAAGACACAAGAAGAATACGTCAGTATATTGAATGACGGCCTTCCTTGCATGATAAAACATAAATATTGCTTAATCATTGTCCAAAAGAATTTGTAGGAAATCAGCTTACTATTTTTACTTTCTCTACTAATAAGCAGAGGAAGTATTCCACCCAAAAATTCGATGTCCAGATATCACCGGAAATATATGTTTTGAGGCCCCCTGAATCCAAAACAAATTTTTAGAAAAATGTGTGTGTGTGTGTGTGTGTGTGTGTGTGTGCGCGCGCGTGCGTGTGTGTGTGTGTCTGCGGGTTTGTGGACAGCATAACTCAAAAACGAAAAGTTGGTTAAAAACCAAGTATATAAGTTTCATGTCTTTCAAGAATGCGACACGAAGATTTTGAAGAAAATTGCTCCACCCTTAACTACCTCTTGCATGGAAACTTTTCCGAATATTTCGAATTTTTTAAAAATGGCTCTAAAGCTTTTTATTAAAACAACATATGTATAACATATTTTTATGGCAAATGAAATGTATATTTTGAAGAGACCAGATTGAAATGAAATGGAGAGAGGAAAGTCTCGGAAGTAAAGTATCCAACCCAGCATTCGCCTAGTGACCAAGGAAAGCCTTTGGTCAGAGTGGTGGGTCGCCGGTGATCCAGCGCGGGACCTACCAAATGCAAGTCCCAAACGTTACCACTCGGGTTGGTGCACCACTCCGCTCTTGAAATGTCACTTAATGTTTGCTAAAGCATGAACTAAGTTACTAAGCATAGTTGAAGTGTAAGAATACGCGAAAGCGTCAAGAGGGCGCGCTGTGGTCAAAACGCACGTGGTTTCGTTTACGTCTCCTCTAATCTCTTGATGAATAGGGTATACACAAGATTACATAAAATTCCTTCCAAATGAAGAAGACTTAACGGCTATTCCCAGAAAATCACATACATGCATTTTATTTGTCATGTAAATATCCTAAACATTTGGCCTTTTAATCAAAATTATTTGAGACATGTTTGAAAAAATCACATTTACGAAAACTTTTCTATGAAAACTGTAGGTTGGGGCGAGGGACTTTCTTGATAATCTCATATCGCGTACTATACTAATGTTATAATGCCTATAATTGTTTATTTGCCTTTTCGTAGGTTAAGAGGCTAGTGTGGTTTCTTCCTCCCCCCCCCCTCTCTCTCTCTCTCTCTCTCTCTCTCTGTTTCGCTTTGGTTTTGTAGTAAAAAATTATTTTAACATTATTTGTTATTGTGATATTATCCTTGGTATTGCAATTAATAATCCGCGCTCTGAGGCACTGAGCCATTGTTGACAACATCCCTGAGGAAGACTTCCTTTCCCAGCATTAGCGGTTACGTTCAATGTATAATACATGACAGAGTAAATAATAAACTACAAACCTGCGTGAGAGAGTAAAACGTAGTCAAGAGAGACATTAATTAAGAACTGATAATTGAGTTTGCCATAAAGTATACCTAAATAGAAAATTGAGAGTGCTAATTTACAGTTTACACGCCATTAAGAGAATGCTAAAATTTAGAAATGTAATATAATGGTATATCGGCTGTGGCTATTTGATATTTATATACTTCTCTGCCATGTAAAGGTGCATATTTAAGTGGTGAATGAATAAATGATCGTGCCTACTTGAGCACTTATCATTGTTGACAGTGGCTTTATTGGTGCGTTGAACTTCTTGTAATGTCTATTTGCCTGGCTATATTAAGCTTTTAGCGCCTATTGCGCCGAACTCTAGTGATAAAACAAATATGCTGGCATTGTAATCGACCCGTATGACACATCAGGTGGCAACGTTCACCACACCCACTTCTAGGAATCTCTACTGAAATGATTAGTCAGAGTTCAGACATACAGGTAGTGTCTGATGCCCTGAGTAACATGACTTTTAAAATGTCTGAAACATAATTAAGTTTATCGGCGCAACAAAGATTCCTTTATTCTGTTCTGATTTTAGCGTATCTTAATTTTGAGGTTGAGTATATTTTCATTCCCAATGTTAATAGCAATGGCTAGCATTCCATAATACTTTTGATTGTTCATTCGTTTAATATCCTTTATAGGGTGATCTGAAGTCTGGCACAATGATGATTTGATATTAAATAACATAAGTGAGAAAGTAATTATTATTTATATATGTTAATTTTATTAATGGAATAATCTCATATCAATCCCATTCAAGGTACGAGTATCAGCTCGTGCTCCTAATCCATCCATAAAGCCTGGCCATCGTAGGATTACCTGTGATAAAAAATTCTAACGAATGAGTGAATACGTTTATAAATTATTGGTCAACATACATCCTGACTTTTAAAGTACATGACCTAAGACGGAACGTAGTTTGTCTTGGTAGATATACGTAGTACTATCTTTCAATCAGAGATTTATACAATCCTTGCTTTTTACTCAGGGGTCTCCGTCTAGGGGATATGTGAATAGCGACCACAAGGTACCCAAGCTGAGCAGAACATTACTTCCACTTACTGGTGTTTTGCTCCTCACTGTAACTTTTCTATCTGACCTTACCTTGGTCATCTCTTGTTCTCTTCTGACCCTGATGCTATTAGGGTTCCCGAGGGCTAGGGAGTCTTTATTTTTCCAACCTCTCCATTTCTCTAATTTCTCTATAAAACCTTAACCCCAAACATGCTGATCTGTCATGGCATGTAATACGTCTTCTGATTGGTAATCAGAGGATATGGTCGGTGAATTTATTTTGATAATTCTCCCGGTCAGGTCGGTGAGACCCGTAAACCAACGACAGGTGTGGTCCTCCGGACATTCTGGAGGTTGTGAGAGAGCGATGTGACCGCCAAAACATAAAAATATGGTGCTCTCTAAAAAGCGGTTACATTTACTGCTAAGTCTCTTCAATATTTATGTAGTGAAAAATATTGGAGAGCAAGAGGATTAATGATTTCATTGTCAGAAATCCAGCATTAGCTAACAACAGCAATCCTTGTTTGTGCACAAAGAGGAGTAGAAAAGGGGTACCAAGGTGAACGCCTACTCATCCTGTCTGATAGTCAAGCTGCCTTAAAGGCGCTAGATTCCTACCAATTTAATACAACTTTGGTGTGGGAATGCCTTCAAATCTTACAAATCCTATTCCAACATAACTTAGTGTTGGTGCCAGGCCATCAGGGTATTGCGGACAATGAAAAAGCGGACAAACTGGACAAGAGAGCAGTGACAACTCCACTTTTTGGTCCAGAACCTTTCTGCGGAGAGAGTAAAACTCATGTTAGAACTTCAGTTAAAATGGTCCAGGGAGGAACATCGGAAGAGATGGAATAGGATCTCTGGCCAAGCAATATGTAAATACATAATTAAATAATCTGATGATTTCTTCACTAGAGCACTTCTGCAATTAGGTAGAGGTAAAATAAGGAAAGCAGTAGGGATACTAACTGAACATGGATACCTACTTCTTGAAGCATTTGCGAACTATAGGTATCATCTAGGGTGGTACCAGCTGCAGACTTTGCAAACAGGAAGAAGAAACCATCAGTCATTTACTACTGAATTGCGAGGCTCTAGGGAGGAAAAAATAGCGGCTCTGTAGGGCCTCGGCACTGGATAGGTGTAAACATCTCGTCTCAGGAAAGGAACTTCAGAAGTTTATAAAAACCAAAGAACTCGAATTCTTGTGATGAGAATAGGGATTGCACAAAAGACCTGTAGATCGAAGTGCGACCTAATTAATTTAAATTAATTAAAACCTTAAATCCAATGGTACACTTGATATCAAGAAGAGGCCTTTTAGATTCAGCACTTTCAAAGAAAATATATTCAAAATCTAAAAAGAAAATTGTATCATGGATAGTGTAATGGTAAAAACGCAAGAGTATAATATTGCTGAAAAAAAAATTCACAATCTGAGCGCTTAGAAGACCAGGAGTATAAAGGTATAACTGGATCTTGATTCTCCAAATCAGGACCTCACAGTTTGAGGTTTTGTCTTAAGTTAATTCATCGAGCAAATGGATGTGCAGTAATTGTGAAGTTAGTACGTTCAAGAGGACCTCGAAATTTCATGTATCAGTGTCTCTTTACAATTGTGCATGACTATTCTGTGACTCGGTTGAAATCGGCCAATCATGTGCATAACAATTTCAAATTTCAACCAATGGCAGCCTTAATTCGCGTAAAATGTATTAAATTTCATTATCAGGTTAGACAATCTAGCTGCACTGTGCTACAGTTGCGCAGTAGATCACGTAATTTGACTTAATACAACCGCTATTCAAATGCCAAAAATGGCTGACTCTCACTCCGGTGTACCATCTAATGCTGAAATAGATGAAATAATTCGAAGAGGGAAACTTCAGAACACAGAATACAAAAATAAATATGTTTGGAATCAGTTTGACAAATTTTGTATTGAACGAAATTAAAAATTAACAGCAGATACTCCAACCACTGACATTCTAACATTTTAAAAGATTAGAGCATCAATATGATAATCTTCTAAGCCATGCCAATGGACGCTGCATGTTTCTTTTAAGAGGTTGGTAATTACAAAAGCATTTAAGTAACATTTCATAGGCTATATCATCATCCTTTAATTCGTGAAAAGTCTTAATGAATGTAACTCATGACAGTCAAACTCTCTAGATAAATTGAAAATCACTCGTGGTATTACTTAATAACCAATGTTTGTGCCCCTGGTGACTCCTGAATTAAATGCTGTGCGAATGAAGTTATGTTGTGAGTTGCTTTTTGTTGATGAAGAAATTACTTTTCTAGAATAAGTTACCACTGATGATAAGTTGTGGCTCCATCATTATGATTCTAAAGGAAGACAAGCCACCTCAGTTTGAAAATTACCAGCATCTGTTTGCAGGAAAGGTAATGTTGATGACTTTGTCTGTGCCAGCCCGGGGAAACTACCAAAAGCCCATTATCGGAGTGTTCGGCGACGAGAACTTTATCTGCGACCTCCCAAATCAGAGCCTCACACATTACCACTGAGCCATTTTGCTCATTTAATGTTGAAAGCAATAAACTTACCTTGTGGTGTGCAAAAGAAATATTAATTGTCTTGCTCGCGTGAAATAGTCTTACAGTTCTAAAGCTGTAGGTTAGCAGACATATTATGAAGAGCAGAAACAGGTTCCGATGGGACGTGTTTGGCATCAACAAGACGGGTACCTTTCCTCTCTATGTATGCTGTAGGCGTTCTCATCACACTCCGAACATGCTCATGTGACTACACACCTGCTTCCCTTGTTTGTGTTTTATTTTATACAAAATGTAGCTAGTTCTACAAATTCAATACACGAGCAAGACACGAACTCTGTTTTATCTATGTGCTTTCTGTTACGCAAAAATCTGATGTGTTGCACTCACATCACTTTCTCTACTCTTGTACTAACCATTCTTACAAACTCTTATTCCTATATCTTCGTGTTAGTTGAGATAAACATTTGTACAAATTATCTTATTGTTTATTTTCTTGTAGGTGCAAGGGGAATATTAGAATACAATATCGCTTTGAGCGATAGTCAAATCTTTTAAAGCTTTGAGATTCCGTTCTATTTGCACGGCTAAGATATAAAACAAACAAATCACGATCTACCATTTCACGAAATCTTGTTTTCCAAAATTCACACAAATAACAAGGAATGTCTCCGAAATGGTTCATTCTACCAAAAAGAAATTGACATAAATTGTGTGTTTTAGCAAGATCTACATTTTTGCATAGTAAGATTTGGTCTATCTCTTAGGGTTTACCAGTTATGCAAAAGTCATCGAGAGCAAACAGGAATACATGAGCTATAGCCAGAAAATTGAAATTATATATTTCATTTGCCATAAAAATATTTTAAACATGTCATTTTAATCAAAATAGAGCTATTTTTGAGAAAATGACATATTTCGAACAATTTTCCGTGTAAAGGGTATTGATCCATAAAACACATTAAACTTAAATACAAACTTTGGTTCTTAAAGACTTTTTGTTTTTGAGTTATGCCGCCCACAGACTGACAGACTTACACACACGGACCTTTTTTCTAAAAATCTGATGTGCTGCACTTACATGACTTTCTATACTCATGTACTAACCATTCTTACATACTCTTGTTCCTATATCTTCGTGTTAGTTGAGGTAAACATTTTCAGAAATCATCTTACTGCTTATTTCCTTGTAGCTACAAGGAGAATATGGGACTACAGTAGACTGAGCGGCAATCAATTCTTTTAAAGCCTTCTAATTCCGTTCTCTTTGCACGGTTAACATATAACAAAATGAATAACGATGTTCCATTTGATAGAAGTATATGTTCTACATTTCATTTGCTATACAAATATCTTAAGCATGTGGCATTTTAATCAAAATGGTTAGAGCCATGAATCATGGAAAAATCGGGAGATAAAGATTAATACAAAATAAAAATTCTAGGAAAAGCCACAAGTTTAAATAAATATGGACAAGTAATAATGATTTAAATAAACGTATAAATGGTCCAAAAGATATGAGAACTAGAGAAATATAAGAACATTCTAGTAACATGTGAGAAGCAACAACAATTTAGCACAGAGAGAACCTCTCCAAAAGGTAACTGTTAATGACTACCTCCGTAGCGCAATGGTAGCCTGCCTGCCTCTGGCGTGGAGGACCCGAGTTCGATCCTGGTGCCGACATGGAGAATTTTCCCCCGCCTGGAGGTCTGGTACATGGTGCACTCAGCTTCTTTAAGTCCCAGAGGGGCCAATTGAGGAGCTACTTGGTGGAGAAGCAAGGACCCCATGTCGTGAAGGCCGCATGACTGGTCGGAGGGTGCGGAGCACTGACCACGCCCCACCCTCTTCTACTGCACCACGCTCATAACGCCTGTAATGGGCAGAAGTGGGGGACGCAGCGACCGTGCGGCAAGCCTTGGCCTGCTTGGGCTGTTGTGATGGGGTTTAGTTTCTTGGTTCTAGGTAAAACTGCAGTGGCCAATGCGCAACCGAGCCAAGTTCATCTTGCGACGAGATACACGAGAGGAGGTTACCCAGTTTACCGGAATTTCCTTCACTGCTTTAAGCTTATTTCCGCGGAGAGGTGACCAGCGCTCACACCAGCGCGACAGCACCGCTCTCTGCAGTTCAACCTTTTCGAAAAATTCTAGCATCTTCCAAGGAAGCGACATGAAGATTTTCAAGAAAATTCCCCAGTTCAGATTACCTTTACATAGGATATTTTTAAAAAATTTCGATTTTCTTCTGCTAACAATTTTGATTAAAATACCATATGTTTAAGATATTGAAGCCGTCTTCATTCCGGATGACTTTTGGATAAGCAAACTGTAAGAGATAGACAAAATCTTACTGCACAAAAAATTTAGATCTCGTTAAAACACGCAATTTATGTTAAATACATATTTTGTGGAGTGAATCTTTTCGGAGATATTCCTAGTTATTTGTCTGAATTTTCCCGTATTTTTACGTTTCTCAAATGGGAACTCATTATTCATTCTTCTTATCTTAGAACGTGCAATGAGAACGGAATTTCAAAGCCATCACAGAACAACCAGCTCTTATGGCAAAGATTATCACTTAAAGCCTAGCGTATTCCCATATTCCTCTTGCACTTACAGGAAAATTAGCAATAAGATAATTTCTGCAAATGTTTAACTCTATTAACTTGAAGTAAATAGACGAATAAGCGTTAGTAAGAATGTTTTGTCAAGAGTAGAGAAAGTCATATGAATGCAATACATCACATTTTTATATGGATTTTCTGTGGAGTAACAACTGTTAGGTATTCCTTGGGATTTTCAACGAAAAGTCAAAATCTCCTTTACAAATATGTTTTAATATCTCTCATTTTAGTACTTAAGTCTTGTAATTCGTTGTTAACACTTTTGTCCGTTATGGAGAGCACAGATTTTCAATGATTAAATAATTATCAAAATCGATTCAGTGGTTTTCGAGATTATGCTGTAGTTACATATTTATAATACTAGTACCTATGTGGACATTACATGCATTTTTTTCGTTAAATATTCTCATTCTTCTAGAGTCATTACCCTCTTTCGCAGCTGCCTTGACCTTATCAGCAGCGTTTAACCTTAGATAAGATAATACAACAAACCTGCACGCATGGCTGGTGAAACTGTTGTTACCTAAGGTCTTTGGCAAATGCTTCTACCGTTTACAGTCTACATAGTTCAACCTGCACAACAAGCATGCGAGACTACGTGTCCATTTGGTATCGGTAAGCTTTCAATCAATAGCCAGAACATTAAAATAACCATGTTTGTTTTTGAAAATTACTATTTCCTGTAAGTAGCTGCTGAGCACGGTAATTCTTCGTCTTGATTAAAAAATAATGCAATTTTGTTGCGTTTATTCACATTACTTCTAAGCTAATGAGTTTTGAAATGAGGACAACGCAAAAGTAAGCACAGGTCTTGTGTGATAAACCACAGAGAGAAAAGACACTTAGGGCGACGTATACCAACTTAGAGAAAGCTCTACTTCCGTGGTAAACTGCCACTCAAGTTCACATTCGGCGGCTTCCATACGAGAATAAACTGCTTCCGAAGTATTTTACACCCTTCAGTTACTCCGGAGTAAATGTCACAAAGCACTGTCATGTAATATATTACTACGGAAGTAAAGAAAATACAAATATACGTAGATTAGAATTCGCTCTCATGTCTTGGTAGGAGTAACTCGCCTGTCGATATCGTATTGTATTTGTAGACGAGGGTACTGTGACACCGGCCGACAGCGGGGACGCACATCAAAGGACGTTCAGGGTTAAGCTACCCCAGAGCACATATCAGGCCGGTGTGCATCAAAGGCGCTCATGATCAGGTTGCCACACTGCACTCCTTGGGAAACGTAGCAGAAGTGAAGACAGCGAAGCATCTTTAGTGAGTGTTGAGTGATTGTATCGGCAAAGTCAGCTGTTTGTGAGACAGAGGAAGCGAAGAAAGACAGAAAATTGAGTGTTAAGTTTACGAAACGACAACAGCTGCGAGTTGTAGTATCACGAAGAACTGTATATGGTGTTAACGACGTCAAAAGAGAAGCGTTTTTGTGCATCAGTTTTGGAAGGAAAATAAAGGGACAGAAAAATATTTGGACTCGACTCGTCATTTTGTCACAGTGGTGTCAGTAGTAGGATTTGTGGAATTGTTATTTTGTCACAATATTTTGATGTTTTCGTGAATCACTTAGATTACACTGATGATCTCGATTGAGAGAGCAACAGGAATGTGTAGTGCACACACCCAGAGTGTGAGAGAGAGAGTATGTTATAGTATGGGCAAGGTGAGATCCAATGGCACCACCATTGCCAGGAATCTTTTAAGGGCGCTGATGACCTAGAAGTTGAGCGCCCTTAAACCAAACCAAACCAAATCCAATGGCACTTATACATCCAGAGAGCGAGAGGAGATAGTGTGTGTGTGTGTGGGGGGGGGGGGGGGGATGTTTAAGGAACGTTTCGGTATTGGGAAAGAATCTCTTCCATCCATTTTGAATCTGCTTGAGAGCATTTACAGCAAAACCCAAGGTATGAATTCAGCTACATCGCTCAAACTGCAAAGTGTTATGTCTTGCGAGCGTTTTCTACCGGAACGTTCCAGAGGCATCTTATAAACAACCACCTATGCCTGCTGGACCAATCATTCATCGCGTTGTTAGAGCATTTTGAGTTTAAGAGCAACGTATGGAAATGAATATACACGAATGTTCAGCAAAATATAAAGAACAATTTTTCTTCACTTTTGCAGGTTTCCCACACATTGTGGGTGTAATTGACTGCATTGTGCCCATCCGGTGAAATTTGTGAACGTTAGCAAAATCGAAAAGGGTATTTGTGCATCAACACATAAGTGATCAGCGATGCAAAGATGAAGTTTAGGAACATTGTTTCGAAAGAAGTTTAAGCTGTTCTTCAGTACTTTCGAAGCATTCAACTCTCCCGTTCCGCTCCCCTCCCCCCTATGTCCTATGGCACATAGTGCAAACTAAACAATACTCTGGGAGTAATGATTTAATGGGCTCTTACTTCTATAGTAGGAAATTGTAATTGGACTCTCCTACATTACTTTCGGAGAAAATTACTCCCGTTGTAACCTAGTTCCATAGTATAGACTTCTTTAGTAAATAATCTACTTCAACGTGGTGCATCTCCTTTTAAAGGACAGTTTCCGAAGGAAAAATGGTGAGACACAGTGCAAGTGATTAGAGTATAATGAAACAATTTTATAGGAGTAAATAGAATACACTACACTACCCTTACAATGTCGAATTTCTCAAAACAACATCATTGGCATAATTCAAATGTCGGCAGTAGTCCAAAAAGCAAACCTAACATTTAACCTAAAGCCATGCAAATGTTATAGCAAGCGCCAAGCCAAAATTAACTCAAACGAAAACGTATATCTAGTAACAGAAACTCAAGTGAGCAAGTGCAACTAAAAACATCCATAGTTGACTGTATTAAAACATGGAAGGCGGTATAAGCCTTTTACTTTCTCTACTGGTAAGTAGGGGAAGTATTGTATTTCACCCAAAAATTCGATGTCGAGATTTCACCGGAAATATATTTTTGAGACCCCCTGAATCCAAAAAAAAGCATTTTTAGAAAAAGGTGCGTGTGTGTGTCTGTGTGTCAGTCTGTGGACAGCATAACTCAAAATGAAAAGTCGGTTAAAAACCACAGTTGGTATTTAAGTTTAATGTCTTTCGAGGATTACGACACGACGATTTTGAAGAAAATAGCCCAACCGTAAACTACCCTTTACATGGAAAATTTTTCACAAATTTTGATTTTCTTGAAAATAGCTCTAACGATTTTGATTAAAATGTCATATGTTTGAGATATTTTTATGACAAATGAAATTTATATCTTGAATTTTCTGGCTATAGCCCCTGTAGTCGTATTTACTCTGGACGACTTTTGCATATCTGGTAAACCGTTAGAGATATACCAAATCATACTATACAAAAAATGTAGGTCTTACTGAAATACACAATTTATGTCTCAATAAATTTTCTTGTAGGGTGAACCATTTCGGAGATATTCCTTCTTATGTGTGTGAGTTTCGGAAAACTTACAACTTTCGTGAAATGGATCGTCGTTGTTCATTTTTTTATATGTTAAGCGTGCAAAGATAACAGAATCTCAAACATTTGACTATCGCACAAAGCCTACTGTATTCTAACATTCTCCTTGCACCTACAAGGAAATAAGCAATAAGATAATTTGTTCAAATGTTTATCTCAACTAACAAGAAAGAAGATATAGGAATAAGAGTTTGTAAGATTGGTTAGTTCAAGAGTAGAGAAAGTCATGTGAGTGCAGCACATCAGATTTTTTTAAAACCTTCCTCTGCGTTCTATATGCCATATATGATTTGTTTCAGAAAAGAAACCATACCACACTAAATGGTAACTTCTAGATATAACAAAGAAATATACAGAAATATATACAAAGATTAGCTTTTCTAAGAAAGGCAATTGAAAGTAGCACATCAGATTTTTGTCTATCTACTTCGTGTTTATCATAAGTAATGCCACAAGTGATTGTCAATTTATCTAGAGAATTTGACTATTACGGGTTGCATTTATTAAGACTATTTCATGAATTAAAGGATGATATAGCCAATGAAACGTAATTTAAATGTTGTATTGTAATTACTAACCTTTTAAAAGAAATGTGCAGCATGAATACATACATCGGCGTCGGTGGAACGTCCTACTAGATTATAATATTGCTGCTCCAATTTTTTAAGATGTTGGTGATCTCAGAAGTTGGATTATCTGCTGCTAATTTATAATTTCGTTCAATACAAAATTTGCCAAACTGATTCCAAACATATTTCCTGTTGTATTCTCTGTTCTGAAGTTTCCCTCTTCGAATTATTTCAGCTATTTCAGCACCGAAGTGAGAGCCAGCCATATTTGACATTTGAATAGCGGCTTTATTGCGTCAAATTACGTCAGCTGTTGCGCATCTCTTATCACAGTGCAACTAGATTCGCTAACCTGATCACAACATAACAAAAGTAGATGAGTTGATAAAAAATCTGATAATCTTTTTGGCGAAGGAAGGTTGCCATTGGTTGAAATTTGAAATTGTTGCACATGATTGGTTGATTTCAACCAACGCAATATGAGTGCAGTAATCGAGATAAACATTTGCAGAAACAGTTTTATCAAATATTTATCGTAGGCACAAAAGGTATACAAAAGACTGAAACGATAGTTGGTGCTGAAATTCCACATTCTTTCCGTGACATCGCGTTATTCATATAACAACCACTTCAGAAAATGACAAAGTATTGAAAAATCCAAACAAATAATAACGAACGTTTCGGAAATGGTTAATGCCACAACATTATTTTAAATACATTTCTTACACAACTGGTAACAGCGAAAATAACATTAAGAACAGCTTTTGTCGCATTGTAGTAATCCGTTAATGTTCTCGTGAGTAATTGCAATGTCTTGCAACTGAGTGCATTTCGTTGTAACCCAAACATCAACTTCACGTTACAATTTCTCGACATGTAATTACTGTCCCATTTTAATGCAATAATCGTAGTTTTTAATAAAGTGTGCAGCTTATCAATTGACTCTAAAATAATGCGAGGTTTCCATTTAAAAGAAGCATAAGCTTATGTTGTAAATCAACGTTTTCAAACGACCCACTTCATCTCAGGTCGATGTATTTTTAGTGTGTGCTTAAAAGCGATAGCCCCATGTCAGTAAATTTCAAATCATTTGCAAGAAATTTCCTCTTCTCTAAAACAAGTTCTTGAATTACTTTTTGTTATTGTTTATTTATTAACCTTTTGATTTTATTAGTCGCCTTTATTTTTATCTACTTCTACATTTATTCTGCGTTATACGGTGGTGTTTTTAAACTTCTAGTACTAATTTATTCATCATCTTCATCTTCCCTATAGCAGCACTATCGTGGTGTAAGGGGACTGCCTTGAATCCATCTTTTGAATTCTGTTCTGTGTTGTGCCAATCCGCTAAGTTGTTTCATTGTCTTTCCTCTGCTTGCTGCAATCTGCCTAATCCCCTCTTTCCTGGTCCTAGGTCTCCCTGCTGGTTTCGTTTCTCCAGATCTTGCTTCCATAAACTGATGTACCTTCCATACTGCATCCATCTCCTTAACATGCCCAAACCAAAACAGTTGTTCATCTGCAATCCTCTTAAAGATAGTACTTGCAGTTCTTCTCGTACACTTCAGGTTTTCATCCGATCTCTACGCATCCTCCCGTTTTACTTTCTCTAATATGTATAGTAAAGTAGAGGAAGTATTGTATTCCACCCAAAAATTCGATGTCAAGATTTTACCGGAAATATGTTTTGGGGTCTCCTGAATAATAATAATAATAATAATAATAATAATAATAATAATAATAATAATAATAATAATAATAATAATAATAATAATAATAATAATAATAATAATAATAATAATAATAATAATAATAATAATAATAATAATAATAATAATAATAATAATAATAATAATAATAATAATAATAATAATAATAATAATAATAATAATAATAATAATAATAATAAATAAAAAAAAGGAATCATTTTTAGAAGAAGATCTATGTGTGGTGTGTGTCTGTTTTTCTGTGAACAGTATAACTCAAAAACAAAATTTGGCTAAAAACCAAAGTTGGTATTAAAGTTTAATGTCTTTCAAGGATGTGACACGGAGATTTTAAAGAAAATTGCTCCACACTAAGCTAACTTTTACATGGAAAATTTTGATCTCCTTGAAAAAGGGTCTAACGATTTTATTATGACATATGTTTAAGATATTTTTATGACAAATGAAATGTATATTTTGAATTTTCTGGCTATAGGCTATGCAGTCCTCTTTACTCTGGATGACTTTTGAATAACTCGTAAACCGTAAGAGATAGACCAAATCTTACTATACAAAAAATGTAGATCTCACTAAAACACACAATTTATGTCTAAATAAATTCTTTTGTAGAGCAAACCATTGCGGATGTATTTCTTGTTATTTGTGTCAGTTTCGGAAAATTTAAACTTTCATCAAATGCAACATCTTAGGAAGAACGGTTCCAGTCACTGTTTGAATACCAGCTCGATTCAGATGTTCTTTATGCTAGCCACCCTTAAATATTTTTGCACGAATTTGTGGACACATTTAAATTCTTGAGTGTAAAATTTCAACTCTGTACGCATTGATATACCTTTATTAAACGGCACATAATTTATTAAATGAAATAATATTGATGAAGTAGATAAATATTTTAGTTTAATGAGTGTAGATATTTGATTTCCAATCAAAAAGTCTAATATTTTAGAATAAATAATTCAATTGCTTACCTGGTATGAAAACGGAAAATCTGCAAGAATCTAAATTAACCTTTATTTTTTTCTCCAAACTCGTCTACTATGTCCTTGTAGCGGATGGAAAGTTGTTTCGCACAGATGCTTATGTACCTAAAAATTGATTTATATCATAAACCAAAGAGTTTATCTTCACACGGTACAAGTTCTATAGCCCAATATAATACCATTTTTTGCAAGTATCTATTTTGGTTAACAAAGTGGATACAAACTCATTTTAATAGTAAAACAGTATTCAAGCAGAGTGTTTTATTTTTACGGTTATTCATCAAACGCGATGTAATCTATGGTATAAGAGATTAAACTAATGTTTTAATTATTATTTATTTATGCCAACAAGCTTACTGCTGGTGTTTTTAACCACACGAGCCGTGTGTGGGTAAGAGGTTGAATCAGAAACTGAAAAATTCAATGCCATAGCCGGGATTTGTACCACGGATCTTCCGCTTATCGAGCGGCTACTCTAACCACTAAGCTACCATGGCCAACTTGCCAGTACAATAAATTCCCCAGCTGATTCGTACTTTTTCTCGGTTAACTACAAGGGAATCTCACATCAGAGAGCAGTAAGCTTGTTGGCATAAATAAATAATAATTACCATGTAAAGGTTACTTAACCCGGGACATAAAGTACTTACAATTGTAAGTCGCCCTTGGGGTATTTATCTCTGATGTGAGATTCCCTTGTGGTTAACCGAGAAAAAGTACGAATCAGCTGGGGAATTTATTGTACTGGCAAGTTGGCCATGGTAGCTTAGTGGTTAGAGCAGCCGCTCGTTAAGTGGAAGATCCGTGGTTCAAATCCTGGCTATGACATTGAATTTTGAATTTTGCAGTTTCTGATTCAATCTCTTAATGTTTTAATGTTAATGTCAGCGCCAAGGAGTTGAAAAGAAACTCGGAAGAGCTATTGTCAGATAACCAGAATCTTCTGGAGTTTTCCCTCCTCTCCGCCTTTAGAACATTCTGGAGCCAGTGGTTATATAAGCCAGGATGTAAGCCAATGCACGGTAAGTTACTGGGTGCATTTCTGTGCGACAAAAAGAGCAAGTTTGTGACCACTGTTGTGAGTGCAGTGGGTGCTGTTACGGCAAGAGCGATTAGAGAAGTCTTTTGTTTGCTTCTCAGCGAACAACTATCCGGATGAAGAGGCTACGTCGTGCGCATTTAATTACGGCACTACACCACTAAAAAGTGAATTGCCAGTGAAAACTAAGTGAAGTGACAATGTAAAGTTTAACTACATAGATCATAGTAGCGAAGTGACTGTGACAGTGAGAAATTAGTGAAGTAGTAGTCGCATAGTGAAAAGTGTAACGGCCGAAGGTGATAATTATTACGAAATTTTAAATATTTTTTAATCTTCTGTAGCACACAATGTTTTACCCCTACTAAAATGTAAATCAGAGTAATTATTTAATGTTACGCATAGATTTATTGTTCATGGGTGGGAATATAGCCACACTAGTGCTGGTGGTCCCGGAGGTAATGCGCAGATATAAATAAACTGAAATCGATGGCAGATAGTATCACTGCAAATTGAAATGAACACGGAAAATGGAGGAATATTTATTTCTAAAGACATCGTAATGGATGCTCAGAGAGAAGTAAATTCATTGCTCCCTAAAAATATTGATAATTAATATTACTTCAAATCTAGTTTCAGAAATGAAGAAAGCATGTGCTACATTCACAGGGTCTTTCTAGCCATTTTTCAACAAAATATTCTTGCAAAAGCATATTCCTCTCTCTACTTCATATTAACGGAACCAATATTTGCAAAAATGACTTTATTACCTATATGCTTCCTTGCCAATAAAGAGGAAAATAGGGAATACAGTAGACTTAAGTAATACTCAAATCTTTTAAGAACGGCTTACTTAGACATTCCGTTCTTTTTCCACGACCGCGAGAAAAAGAATAAAAAATGGCGATTTTTCAGTTGAAAAAGTAAATTATTTGAAATTCAAAAGAATATCTCGGAAATGGTAGTGCCAAGAAGAATTTTATTTGACAGAAATTGCTTCCTGTAATGGTAAGTTTTTGTTTGTTTCTTAGGTTTACATGCTCATAAAAAGTAATTTAGAATGAGGAGTACTTCAAAGGCTACTGCTATAAATTAAACATCTTGATTTTTTTTCATGAAAATATCTTTAATATACGGTATTTAATCGAAATTGCTACGGTCATGCTTGAAGGAAAAAAAAAAAAGCTACTTGTAAAGTACAGTTTGAGGTGGAGGATTTTCTTGAAGTACTTCGAGTCGCACCTCGAGAAGGTACTGAACTTAAACATCAAGTTTGGTATTTATCGGACTTTTCATTCTTGAGTTATGCTGTAGGCGTGCACACACATACACACATATGCACCTTTTTTTAAGAATGTGTATTTGTGGGGTGGTGCAGGGCTTTAATATATATTGTAACAAATTTAACAACTCTTTTTATTTTCTCAAGCTTCAAGTACAGCCACACTACTAGTTTCTGTCTCTTAATCTTTCCAGACTCTCACACCATACTAGTTTCTGTCTCTTAATCTTTCCAGACTCTCACACCATACTAGTTTCTGTCTCTTAATCTTCAACAACTCAAACTGTCTCTATGGCAACCTCCTTGAAAATCAAAGAGTCTTAATGACATGGAGAAGCCATGTCACACTGCTCCCTCCTCAGAGCTGGTCGTCCCGACCAGCACTATCACTGCGGCATCTCCCTTGCGCCCCGGTGGATTAACCCATCGAACCTCTTCTCCTGGTGGTCCACGAGGGCCTGGTGGTCCTGGTATACCTTGAGGTCCTGGGTTTCCATCTCTTCCAGGCATACCTTTAGTTCCAGGTTCACCATCTTTTCCCGACAATCCTGGAGGTCCAGTCATGCCTTTGTCTCCTGGAGGTCCCTGAGGTCCAGGTAACCCTTGTAGACCAATGAGACCACGGTGTCCTTTTGCACCCTTTGGACCTTCTTCTCCTCTATCACCCTTACCTCCCTCTGGCCCTGGAGGTCCTGGCTTTCCTCTAGCTCCCTGTGGCCCTTCTACACCCTGTGGTCCAGTTTCTCCTCGAAGACCCCGTTCTCCTGCTGGTCCTGGAGGTCCATTTGGACCAGGTGGCCCTGGAAGACCTGGTGCCCCTGGAGTTCCCGGAGGTCCTGAAGGTCCTACAGGTCCCTTATCTCCCGGTCTTCCTGCAATACCAGGTGTTCCTGCTTTACCTGGTGCTCCCTCTGGTCCCTGTTCTCCAATTGGTCCCGGTGGTCCTAGAGGTCCTGCAATACCTTGTGGTCCTGGAGGTCCTTCACTGCCTGGCTTCCCTGGTGGACCTGTCTCACCTTGTGCACCTCTCTGACCTCTGAGGCCAGCAGGTCCTGTTGGGCCGGGTAATCCTGGAAGTCCTCTGTCTCCTGGAGGGCCCTGTGGACCAGGTTGTCCTGGAGCTCCATGTTGTCCTTGAGAGCCTGAGTCACCCTTAGGTCCTTCAGGTCCTGGTGCACCAGCTTGTCCTGGAGGTCCTGGATTGCCCTGTTCACCTTTCATTCCTGGGAATCCACGTTCACCCTTCATTCCAGGCAAGCCTACCAGACCCTGAGGGCCAGGGAATCCTTGTAAACCTTGAGGGCCAGTAGGACCTCGCTCTCCAGGGGGCACGATCCTAGGTATCGCTGTTGGATAGTGTCCCTTGGTCCAGGTAGGACGATGTATGCCATCCTGCTTCGAAATTCTGCAACAGTACCGCCGGTCTTGACGGTCCCTCGTCCAGTTGCCCTTCTTCCTGGTGTGTTGACGGGCCATCCTGCGCACTTTGAAACGGCTCACTGGGTACCATGTCCGCCGACCTCTCTGGCGCACCTTCGCAGCCACCTTGCTTCCGATGGGTCCGGCAACAAACCCCACCACATCCGCGCGAGTCGCGTCCACCGCTGCACTCGTGTTCACTCGTGCTCGGCACGGCCTCTCCTGTATCCTGCCGTCCACGATGATGTCCACCATTCTTCCGTTCACGGCACTATGCGTCAGGTGATTGGATGGCCCCGACGGTCCCCCCATGTCACACGCCAAGTCGGTTCTCGCGTGTTGCTCGTTTGCTTGTGCGCTTCCCTGCTGATCGTCCGAAACGGGCGCAACTGTCGCCTCGGCCACTAGGTGCTCCCTCCCCGGCTCCGCGCTATTCCGTCTGCCCCTGGCATCCAGTACTTTGACGCTCTCGTCAACTCTTACTACCAGGGCGCCAAGACGTTCCCCGTCGTCCTCCACGACGTCCACGTGCTGGCAGAGGTCTTCCACCTTTCCGCCGAGTTGTTCCACGTCTTCCGTCACGCCAATCCGTTCGCCGAGTTGTTCTACGTCTTCCGTCACGCCAATCCGTTCGCCGAGTTGTTCCACGTCTTCCGTCACGCCAATCCGTTCGCCGAGTTGTTCCACGTTTTCCCTCATATCATCCGAAACGGGCGCAACTGTCGCCTCGGCCACTAGGTGCTCCCTCCCCGGCTCCGCGCTATTCCGTCTGCCCCTGGCATCCAGTACTTTGACGCTCTCGTCAACTCTTACTACCAGGGCGCCAAGACGTTCCCCGTCGTCCTCCACGACGTCCACGTGCTGGCAGAGGTCTTCCACCTTTTCGCCGAGTTCTTCCACGCCTTCCGTCACGCCAGCCAGTTGCCCGTCAATTTTCGCCGATAGCTCCGTCTTTATCTTTTTCAGCTCGGCAGCGAGGTTGTCGTTTCTCGTTTCCATTTTGGCAAATAATTCTTTCATCATTGCCATCATCCTGGTTTCCGAATCTCCCTCCATCCCACTTCCTGACACCAAATGTAACAAATTTAGCAAATCTTTTTTATTTTCTCAAGCTTCAAGTACAGCCACACTACTAGTTTCTGTCTCTTAATCTTTCCAGACTCTCACACCATACTAGTTTCTGTCTCTTAATCTTTCCAGACTCTCACACCATACTAGTTTCTGTCTCTTAATCTTCAACAACTCAAACTGTCTCTATGGCAATCTCCTTGAAAATCAAAGAGTCTTAATGACATGGAGAAGCCATGTCACAATATATAGTGAAACCGCATTTCAAATTTTTGAATGGAATACGGTATTTCTCCTGCTTAGCTTGTGGTCTGTAATGAAGATGGTAACCCGTTCCGCGGGCTCCCTCCACTGCAGGAGAGAAACTAGAGTTGCCGAGAAAATTTTGCCGTCAGAGGCGCACCTTATTGTAGATGGAAAAGTTGACCTGCTCTCTAACAGGCAGCATGTAGTAAAAATGTTGTCACTCACTTGCTTAAGCTCAGCAGCAGGAATCCTTGTACTAACCCTCATACAACACAGGAACTTAGTGATAGCTAGTGCGAGGTATTTCCGTATTTGCCCTTTCAAGTTTAGTGCACATGCACCCGCGAAATGCCGGGCAATGACAACGGGCGCAGGAACGGAGCCTCCCGCGGTCAAAAAAATAGCCCCGAAGCCTCCCGGATCCTTAGAGGTCCCTAATTGCATAGCCCCGAAGCCTCCCGGATCCTTAGAGGTCCCTAATTACATAGCCCCCAAGCCTCCCGGATCCTTAGAGGTCCCTAATTGCATAGCCCCCAAGCCTCCCGGATCCTTAGAGGTCCCTAATTGCATAGCCCCGAAGACTCCCGGATCCTTAGAGGTCCCTAATTACATAGCCCCCAAGCCTCCCGGATCCTTAGAGGTCCCTAATTACATAGCCCCCAAGCCTCCCGGATCCTTAGAGGTCCCTAATTGCATAGCCCCCAAGCCTCCCGGATCCTTAGAGGTCCCTAATTGCATAGCCCCGAAGACTCCCGGATCCTTAGAGGTCCCTAATTACATAGCCCGCAAGCCTGCCGGATCCTTAGAGGTCCCTAATTGCATAGCCCCCAAGCCTCCCGGATCCTTAGAGGTCCCTAATTGCATAGCCCCGAAGCCTCCCGGATCCTTAGAGGTGCCTAATTACATAGCCCCCAAGCCTCCCGGATCCTTAGAGGTGCCTAATTACACAGCCCCCAAGCCTCCCGCTCAAAGCAGGTAGCAGTTTCAGTTTGCTGTTTATATTTGATGAAGCATTATATACTTCTGTTCTAGTGGAAGATGTTAAACATTTTTTGTGTTTATGATTGATAAAAAAGAAACACGGCTCTAATACCAAAGGAAAATGAACCTCTAATGCTTAAACTTAAATTAGTGGTTCTAGTTCCAGTTCGTTTAACGTTACTCAGGGTGCACCCCAAAGCACTCCACATTTTTCAGCTTCGTCATTATTTGTTTGCTTTTTTCTTTATTTTCTGAAATTTATCATAACAGGATCCAGTATTGGCAAATCAAATATGTAGTTGAGAAATTTTACGATTTCATTTCAGAAATAGTAGTCATGTGAAGTCCCAAAGTTTGTATCTTTCGCCACCAGGTGCTAGCTAATTAGACCGGTTCCGCGGGAGGCTTGGGGGTTGCTAATCTACCTGGGTACGGGAGGCTTCGGTGTTGGGCCCCTGACAACGTTAACAAAGCTATCTCAATTAATGTGCACTCAATTAAACAACGCACAGTGGTGCACAAACTAAACGTGTACTTATAGATAAGTAGTTCATTTGAAATTACATACGTGTTACAAGGTAGCTATTAAATTGTACATTGAGATATGCAAAGGATAACACAATAAAAAAATCTTATGTGTTATGCTCACATGACTTTCTCTACTCTTGTACTAACCATTCTTACAAACTCTATTCCTCCATCTTCTTCGTGTTAGATGAGATAAACATTTGCAGAAATTATCTTATTGGTCATTTCCTTGTAGGTGCAAGGGGAATATGGGAATACAATAGACTTTGACCGATAGTCAAATCATTTAAAGCTTTCAAATTCCGTTTTCTTTACACACCTAAGATATAAAAAACAATGAATAACGATCTTCCATTTGTGGAAAGTATAAGTATCGCAAAACTCACACAAATAACAAAGAATATCTCCGAAATGGTTCACCCCGCAGAAAAATTCATTTGGACATAAATTTATTGCTTAGAAAGATTTGGTCTAGCTCTTACGGCTTACCAGTTTTGCAAAATTCATCAAGAGTAAATAGAAAGCTATAGCCAGCAAATTCAAGATATGCACTTCATTTGCCATACAAATATCTTAAAGATGTGGCATTTTAATAAAAATTGTTAGAGCCATTTTTGAGAAAATCAAAATTTTCGAAAAACGTTACATGTAAAGGGTAGTTTATGGTCGAGGAATTTTCTTCAAAATCTTAGTGTCGCATCCTTGAAAGATATTAAACGCGCGCGCGGACTTTTCTCTAAAAATGCTCTTTTTGGATTTAGGGGGGGGGCCTCGAAACATATATATCCGGTGAAATCTCGACATCGGATTTTTGGATGGAATACAACACATTCCCTATTTACTATACATAGTAGAGAAAGTAAAAATGAAATTATATGTGACAGACTGAATAATTTATCTATACCATTTATACATAAACACAGGGGCGGATCCAATGAGGGTTTTGGGGGATTGCATTGACCCCCCGAAAGTTTGCAAACCACTAAGAACGTAACTAAAGAAAAAACTTTTAACATTAATTCACAAATATATTCAAAGAATCTGACGTTTTCTACGTTATTTTCATTAAGGTACTAAATGTACATCTGATGAAATATCTAAATATATTATGATAGTGTCATGTTAAGATTACGGTATCTGGAGACCTATTGAAGGAGCACCATAAGAGCAGACAGATTAAATAGACTAGCGTTAATGCATTTACATAAAATATGGAAATTAAACCTCAAGAAGTACTGGATAAAATGTGTCAAAACCCTCGTCGGCCTCTTCTTTAAATGTAGTTGTATAACTCTGTAAACCAATTTCAAGATTTTCTAATTGTAGCACCTCATCAGATCCCTCCCCGAAAACAAATCCTGCGTCCGCCCTTGCATACATTAGTGTTTTCCTAACCTGTTGCAAACAGGGTGGGCATTAAATTGCACATTGAGATTCGTAAAAGGGACAATACAATAAAAATTGAACTATATGTGACAGATTGAAAACTTTATATCATTCATAAAGTTATACATAAACATATTATTTTCGTAATCTGTTGCAATATATACAAATCTGATGTGCTGCACTCACATGACTTTCTCTACTCTTGTACTAACCATTCTAACAAACTCTTATTCCTATATCTCCATGTTAGTTAAGATAAACATTCATACAAATTATCTTATTGCTTATGTCCTTGTAGGTGCAAGGGGAATATTAGAATACAGAAGGCTTTGTGCGATAGTCAAATCTTTTAAAGCTTTGAGATCCCGTTCTCTTTGCACGATTAACACATAAAAAAATGAACAACGTTGTTGCATTTCGCTAAAGTTCTAAGTTTTCCGAAACTCACACACCTAACAAGGAATATCTTCGAAATGGTTCACCCTACAAGAAAATTTATTGAGACATAAATTGTGTAGTTTACCAAGATCTACATTTCTTGTATAGTATGATTTGGTCTATCTCTAACAGTTTACGAGTTATGCAAAAGTCGTCCAGAGTAAATACGACTACAGAGCCTATAGCCAAAAAATTCAGGATATATTTCATTTGTCATAAAAATATGTCAAACATATGACATTTTAATCAAAATCGTTAGAGCCATTTTCAAGAAAATCAAAATTTTCGAGAAACTTTCCATGTAAAGGGTAGTTTAGGATGGAACTATTTTCTTCAAAATCTTCGTGCCACATCCTTGAAAGACATTAAACTTAAATACCAATTTGGTTTTTAACCTAATTTTCGTTTTTGAGTTATGCTGTCCACAGACTGACACACAGACACACAGACACACACACGGACCTTTTTCTAAAAATGCTTTTTTTGGATTCAGGGGGCCTCAAAACATATATTTCCGGTGAAATCTCGACATCGAATTTTTGGGTGGAATACAATACTTCCACTACTTACCAGTAGAGAAAGTAAAAATATACATTTTCCGTGTCTCAAAAACAAATTTTGTATAACATACCTTACATATGATATTTTCTCCATCTGCATAGAAATATGTACATTGAATCTATCTCCATAGTTTTGTACATCAATTTATAATTAGAATCCTGCGCTTGAGATATATTTAAATATTTATTTCAATTGCACAATTAATCCAGAGTTGGTTTCCCCAATCGCAACTACTGCACTATACTGTACTATGCAGGGCCCTAATGACCAAGTTGTCGACGGGCCCTTAAACCCGAAACTCTTACTCACTGTATTATGCATAGTGGACCGCGTATGCGTAGCACAGCCAGTGCCTGACCTTGCCCTAATGTCCGTGTGATCACAACCTGCAGTACTCTCCTGATACCGGAAAGGTTCTGAAATACTTCGCCCTGGTGATAAAATTATACAAGCAGGTTTTTTTTTTTTTTTTTTTTTTTTTTTTTTTTTTTTTTTTTTTTTTTTTAAAGGGGTATTTAAGGGACACTGGGAGTGAAATTTGAAAGTTCCACATTTCTGGATAGATTTTTCTGAAATTTTTACTGTGTTTGTATTTATATGAGAACAGGCGGTACACCAAATTTCATTAAAATTGGATAATTCGTTTAGGATATATAAATTATTTTATGAATTTAATAGGCACATTTTCAAAATAGGGCTCGCGCCTATTGACTTTTCAAAATTCATTTATATTGGCAGAACTGGTGCTCTAAAATATGGGTAACAATTGTATGAAGAGATATTTCATACAATTGGCATGGATAGCATCTCACTGTAACATACCAGGAAATGATCTTGCTGACACTGCCGCAAAAGAAGCTACCAAGCATCCTCCAAGCTTACCAGATCTTAAGCTACCTCATGAAGACTATTTACAACATCTTAAAACAACTATCCTACACCGATGGAAGACAGATTGGACAACTACATCCAACAGCAAACTGCATGATATCTGTCCAATATCTAACCTGTCCACAACAATTAGAACACTAACCCGGCGAGACCAGGTGCTATTAACCCGATTATGCATTGGCCACACTGCGGTTACTCATTCCTACATTCTGTCCCGTGAACTTCCTCCTAAATGTACTCTGTGTGGTTCTACTCTCATCTGCTCACTGTTTGCCCAAGATACACTCACCAGCGACTTCAGTATGGAGTTCCTGAGAACCTTCAGCTAGCTTTGGGTGATCAACAATATCACAAGAAAATAATCAAGTTCATCAAAGCATGCAAAGTTAATGTTTAAATTCAATGTAATCTTCATGATTTGTTTCCTCCTTTTTTTCCTCAATGTTTAGTCGCGATATGACTTTTATGTTGAAGCGACTTCAAATAATAAATAAATTAAAAAAAAAATAAAAAGATATTTCAAATACGTTTGCTGATTGTGCTGTACATATTTTTTTAATAACAAAGAAAATTTAATCTTAAAAATTATTGATTTTTTTCATACAAAAAAAATGTTTTTGGAATTCATGTTAATGATAACATAAATATTGAAGCATAACATAAATATATAGCTTTGTTTAGCTGCTATTTATGAATACTTTTGGAAATTTTCATTGAATTTGAAGCAAAACTCAGGCGCGATCTTCTTTTGGAATGTGCAGAAATGTAGTTTTGAGAAAAACAGGCTTTTATATAGGAGCATCCTGCGTACGTTAAGGGAAGAGCGCTATTTGAAAGGGCCGTAATGACCACGTGGAGTGGGGGATATGAAAAATGTTAGCTGATCCAAATACACAGGTGTTCCAGGAACATTTTAAGGTAAAAAAACAATTTTCGACTTTTTGACAATTTTGACCAAAATTTCACTCCCAGTGTCCCTTAAGGTCTTACCCTGGGTTTATTTCACCCAGGGAAATTATTGTCCTAAGGCTGCTACACAGCAAATCGCTCTCTTCAGCCGGGATGGGATTATCTTTATTTATTATTTATTAACGTTGGTCAGGGAGTGGTAGGTTGTGTACATCGTATGCAAGCAGTCACAAGTATTACTATATATTAAAGACCCTATACGTAGTAACGAACATAATAAAAATGTTCTAGCAATAGTTGAAAATGTCTTAATTCACTAATGTGATTAAAACCAGTAAGTTAGATTGCTAGGAACGACGCAACAAATGATAGCTCATATGGCAGTAGTGAATAAAATAAATGACTGTCACAGAAGTAAACAAGGAAGAAACCTATGTTGCCAGTCTCGCCCACCTGTAATATCAGAGAACGTAATCTAGAAGGATTCACTTTCCGTGGAACTTGGCAGACGCAGTCAAATTCGCTTCCCTTTGTGCTTTGTGTGAGCTGAGAGTATTCCTCCCCTCTGCGGCACCTCACTTCTCTTTATTTCATCATTTTCTATTCGTTTTCTCTTGTAACTCTCTTACTTTCAATAACGAAAAGGTTTTTGGTTGAGTTGCTGTCGCAAGTACATAAGTAGATTTTCTATTGTGATATGTTCGCTTTTGAAGGACAGAAGAAATGAAGAAATATTCTTCTTAAATAAGAGAGGGTATAAAGAGGCGAGAGAGAAGAGAAAATGCTTTTTCTTTTCTATTAGCGGGTGAGATTTTAAGTTTGTGAAGTCAGGCGAAGGGGCCTCTAGTAACTGGAGTACATCACACGTACTCGTGTTTCCAGCGCGATGAAGGGGCTAAAGGGTGACACGATCCGGACGACGATGTGCACTAGCAAGAATGGGGCCTCAAACAATTCCAACATTGCACCAATCCTGACACCGGAGAACCCTGCCTTAGCCACCCGCAACCTGGATGTAGACGAGACAATCCCAGGGAGGAAGCGGAGCTCCAACTGTCCCACCAAGTGCTAGGGAGAAATCTTTCACCGTCCTGCTACAACATACCAACCGCCGTCGCCTGGTGTCCCACAAACCTGCAACACACGAGGTGAACCAGCGGAAAAGAAGTTCGTGGTAGAAGGGGAATACCACAGCATTCGCCTCCGATCCAGGAAAACCATGATAAAATTCATGATCAGAGCAGCACGCCCTCCAGGAACCGAACACGGGCCCCGGAATTCGATCCATCTCGCTCTGTAGATAGTTTCAATAGTCGCACCGTTACATTGAGGGGTTATGAACGGTCCTCAAATCCTGATGTGAAAAGAGAAGTAAAACATGGAGAATATGAAGAGGGGAGATTTATATCAATACTATTAAAGTAGTTCAAGCTTTACTGTAGCATCAATCATCTGTTCTTTGCTTAAGAATGGGCGATATATATTTTTTTTTTGTCATTTTTGTCAAAATTTACGCCTATTTTACTTTCTCTGCCACCTATGTTAGGTACAGTGTGTAGAGTAAATATTGTTCTGTATCAATTCAACATCGAGATTTCACCGAAAATACAGGTATTGAAGCCTGCTGATCCCCCTGCCCCCGCCCAAAAAAAAAAAAAAAAAAAAAAAAATCAAACAAAACAAAATTATACGAAAGTCCCACTCGAATGTGTCTGCCTATCGGTGAACAGCACGACTGCAAAACCAAACAATACCAAATTTCATATTGCAATCAGACACCGTTTAAGCATACCCTGAATATTTTCAAAAAGAATGAAAACAAATGCTCTTTACATGGAAAATGTAGCATATTGTGACTTTTGGGTGGGTGTAAAGTAAAGTAGACAGATATAGTCGAGATAAAGAAACACTTTTATTTCCGTAAACAGTAACTTTGTACACTCGTTGTAACAACAAGAAAGTCTTTTTCGATTCTCCAACAGCACGGCTCCGAACTCGTAACACAAAGAACTAACTCTTCTCCGTCGGCACGACTCCTCAACCTTCACATACGTCTGACTGCCTCTTCTCACACTTTACCGCTATTTATATCTCCCAGGCACTATTCTGGAAGCTTCAGGAACGTTCACTTATTGCGGTGAGATACAAAGTAGAAGATTCCAGTAGCCTCTATCCTTTTCTCTCTTTCGGCAAGCGCCCCAACAATGCGGTCATTCTCTATCTCTTTCCTTCGGCTCCTTTGCGGTAGTGCCGACAATAATGCGATGGGTGACACTGCGGTTGTCGGCAATTAGATGCGGCGGGCGCGGTGACAATATTATGACAAAACGACAAAAATCAGTTTGGTTACTTTTCTATCACTTTATTGTCTTCTAAAATTTTACCACAAATACAGCTTTCTTCCCATCGTTAACACAGTCTACAGTCTTTCGGGCTATTACAACTTACAAGTTTTACTTCTCATAACCTTGCTCGGTGTTCTTAGTGTGTTTTTTCACTTCCTGTGTCTCCCATACCCTGATTACGACGTTCCAATCACTCGCGACAATCGTTGAATCTTCTTATGACGACACACACATGCAAATTTGTCTCACACTCACCGACTTGTGTCCGTAACCCAACCAACTCACTCTTCTAGCCTCCACATATGTTTGCTGATTCACAAGAATATTCTTTCCGGTGTAGTATTCAGTTTTTTATTGCAAACGTGTCTTACGAATGTATAATACGATTTGCAAATTAAACATAAATTAACTTAAAAGCACAAAAAGGTATATACTTATATTTCTTTCTTTCTTGCTGGTAAAAATGGTTTCTAAAGGCACGTACGTTATTTGCGAATCCTTAATGAAATGTCCAATGCCATTTGCAAAATTTTGCACGGCAAGGACAATTTGAGTGATAACAAGCACTGAAAAAAATGAAAGTTACTTTTAAGGGTAGAGAGGTGAGAGGTGAGATATATATAGTGTGTTCATGTTAGTGGAGTTGTACAAGTGGAATAAATTTAACTAAAACATATAACTTTGCAAACTACACCATTGACAGTCAGAACAGAGCAAATGGTACAATTCTCACTCCTTGACTTCTTTGTCGATCTAATTCTAGATGAAAGCAATGGCGTGCAAGTTATAGTAGTACACTACTGCAGTTGAGGATGCTGGCTCTAGGTTCGCTAGTCTCTTCTTCTCGCTGTGGTGATGTTGCCCTAAGCAGCGTATATTTGTTTAGTACTCTTATCTCGTGTCGTGTGATGAGACTTGAATAAAATCACGTGCTTCAGGTTACTACTTGTCTGGATTTATTGATATATTTTCCCTTAACTCCTGCTTCTTTGTCAGAATCTAAATTGAATCCTCATTAGTTCATACACTTCCGCCGCACAGACAGACGTGAAACGAACCATTTAAAGGTCAGAACTGGAAGAATGTTCTTGGAATTGCTCAAGGTTGGTCACTGCACCAAGTGCTCCTTCATCAATTGTCCTTTCATCCATCTCATATCATCTCTTTCCTCACTCCCATACCAGGCTATGGCCGGTACTCTGTCTTGCATCTTCATGTACTATTGTGCCGCCGAGTTTAGATATTTTATCATTAATAACTCAGAATATTATTTTCCTCGATGGTCGCAGACTATGGTTCTTTTCCAATAGGGTTGCCAGGTCTCCCGTAGTTCCCAGCTTTATTTTACTGAGTCTCCCGGCTCCCGTATTTTGGACTATTTCTCCCCTCTTTCATTCCTGCCATGAATTCTAAGCTTTAGGAAGATATTTGGAGTATGCGATATATCGAAGTGGTAGTTCCTTTTTCCCAGTGTTGGCAGCGGTGTTTTAATTAGCTGTTGGTAGCAGCGAGCATTCTTTTCTTATTGGTGGTAGAGGGTAGCGAATCCTTAAGCGTACCTGTGGTCATGTGATGCGTGACGTCGTTCGCTTGCGTCTTTGAATTGAAGAGACGAATACGTGTTTTGCTTGTTTGTGGTTCTATAAAGCATGTAAAATCATGGACGGCGATGCCTGAACAAAACTCCACTCGAGAAGAAACCTAAGCACATGTGTGGTTATCTTTTTGTTTGGGAAGATACTTATTTTTGGGCTGGACCTATGAAGGGCAATAAGCATTACGCACATAGCTCTTTATGGCTTTTTAAAAGAGTGAAATATGTGAGATTATGAAATCACTATTTTGTAAATACATTCATTTGTTTAAATGTTGCGAATAAATATGCAAAACCTAGTTCTGTGCAATAAGCATATATTTTCTATAATCAATACAGAGAAAAATCGACATATCAACAATATGTTCAGGTACTAAGGAAACATTTTTGAAATCTCCCGTAGTTTTAGCTTGAAAACCTGGCAATCCTTTTTACTTTCTCTAATGGTAAGCAGGGGAAGTATTGTATTCCACCCAAAAATTCGAAGTCGAGATTTCACCGGAAATATATGTTTTGAGACCCCCTGAATCAAAAAAAAAAAAAAAAAAAGGATTTTTAGAAAAAGGTCCGTGTGTCAGTCTGTCTGTCTGTGTGTCAGTCGGTGGACAGCATATACTCAAAAACGAAAAGTCGGTTAAAAACCAAAGTTGGTATTTAAGTTTAATGTCTTTCAAGGATGCGACACGAAGATTTTGAAGAAAATAGCCCCATCCTAAACTACCCTTTACATGGAACATTTTTCGAAAATTTTGATTTTCTTGAAAATGGCTCAAACGATTTTGATTAAAATACCATATGTTTGAGATGTTTTGATGACAAATGAAATGTCTGGCTATAGGCCCTGTAGTCGTATTTACTCTGGACGACTCTTGCATAACTGGTAAACCGTTAGAGATAGACCAAATCATACTATACAAAAAATGTATATCTTGCTAAAATACACAATTTATGTCCCAATAAATTTTCTTGTAGGGTGAACCATTTCGGAGATATTCCTTGTTATATGTGTGAGTTTCGGAAAACTTAGAACTTTAGCGAAATGCAACAACGTTGTTTATTTTTTTTATATGTTAAGTGTGCAAAGACAACATAATCTCAAAGCTTTAAAACATCTGACTGTCGCACAAAGCCTACTGTATTCCCATATTCCCCTTGCACCTACAAGGAAATAAGCAATAAGATAATTTGCACAAATGTTTATCTTAACTAACACAAAGAATATATAGGAATAAGAGTTTGTAAGAATGGTTAGTACAAGAGTAGAGAAAGTCATGTGAGTGCAACACATCAGATTTTTTCCAAAGAGGTTAACATGGTGCCCTGGGAGTGGAAAACCTTTCCCAGCTTCACGTCTGTTTCGTTATATGTTATGTTAAGGGTCTATGTATTATGTGAAAGTTATGAACCTTCTATACTATTAGTTAACTATAGGACCAAATAGAAGGGACAAAGCTTTAAAATCTCATACTGTGATTATCTGAAAGTTTTCTCGACCATTCCGATCGATGACTGTTCCATTCCAAAGCATGTGTGTGTGTTTTGTATCACTTTATTAACATGCTCCATTACATGAATTGGAACACTACATGCTAGGTTTTTCGTAATACAAAGAATACATACTTATAGTTAATGCACAAATGATAAGTATATAGTGTTTACATTGTTTGTTCTGTTTTTCACTTAACTATTGACCTATGCCTATGTTTGTTGACAATACATACTAAATTTGGCCAAACTGAACATAGCTTACAAATTCTAAAAACTCCCTTTTAAAGTCTTTGAGTAGGTATATCTTTCTTTTGAATTAGCCAGTAATATCATTTGTTTAATACGCTATCTTTAAACTTTTGTCTTTCCTTATTTGTTCTATTACAATCGTAAATCACGTGGTTTACATTTTGTTCTCCTGAGTTGCACGGGCACATTAGATTATCTATAATTTTGAAGGGGTAGTAGTATACCCTTGACCGCCTCCGTAGCGCAGTTGGTAGCGCGCTTGCCTCTGGCGCGGAGGACCCGGGTTCGATCCCCGGTACCCACATGGGTACCTCTGGGAGGTCTGGCACGGGGTGCACTCAGCCTCGTTAGGTCCCGGCGGGACCAATTGAGGAGCTACTTGACGGAAAAGTAGCGGCCCCAGGTCTAGAAGACCGCATAACTGGCCGGGAGGGTTCGGGGCGCTGACCACGTCCCACCCTCCAGTACTGCACCTCACCAATGACACCTGTAGTGGGCAGAGGTGGGGGACGCAGCGGCTGGGCGGTAGGCCTTGGCCCCTCGTGGGCTGTCGCGCCGGGGTTTAGTTTAGTAGTTAGTAGTATACCCTTAGCTTGCCGTGTCCTGTCACCACCGCAGTGACATTTGGTGTAACATTGTGGGGAAAAAGGATTTTGTAATCTCTCCTTTGGAGGTCATTTCCCACTCCTCCCATTTTTCCGATCTTGTTTTACGTAATTCCTGTTTCATTACAGTTGCTGGTATTCTGTTGTATGAAGTTTCGAGGCTCATGTCTTAAGCTGCTTGTTTCGCCAGCCTGTCAGCAAGTTCGTTTCCGTAGTACTCAACATGAGCCTCGATCCAGGAAAAATTTATTTCCCATTGTTCTTGTTGTAGCTCTGCGATTTCCTTCCTTATTTGTCCTATTGATACTGTGGTTTATGTAGTTTCTAATAGAATCTAGTGTGATTTGACTGTCAGTATGTATGTATAGCTATGGTTGTGTGTATGTATGTGTGTGTGTGTGTGTAGGAACGGAGGGAGACACCTCAACCCATCACGTCTCCAACATGGACCTTTTGAGGGCTACCACCCCCCAGGGGGAAGGAATGAAGTGAAATGGGACCATAGGCTGGTCAGAGAAAGAAGTCAGCGAAGCCCAGAGATTCACAGAAGTCCTTAACAGTTACAGATATTGACACCTGGCGCACAACCGAATTGTTGCTCCCAACCAGGGAGAGGGGAGGGAAGCGATCCTAGTGGTCCGGGCAGCAACTTCCAGGAGGTGCCAGGGAAGAGTTTCCAGATCGCAAGCATCTGTGCCATTGTTTTCTTGTTATCTTTTGTTTTCTTTTAGAATTTTCCTCCTTCACTTTCCTTCGTTTTGGAGAATCAATTGTGATGTATTTAAGCAGGCATTTGTCTTGGTCCACTTTATTTAGATGTTTTGCTGTATTATACAAATCATTAGTGTCTTCATATGTCAGATCTCGTACTCTGCATTCCTTACTTACCCTCTATATTGACTTCGATGGATCATCTTGAATTCCATGATTACATTTTATGGACGGTTCTTCATCATTAGGTTTTGTAGCTTGAACAAGACGCTTACTTCTATTTTTCCTGCCACCACCAGATTCAGCCACTGGAGAATCCAACTCTGTAGTTTCGTCCATGACTTAGCTTGTACTTGCGAGAGACTGGTTCAATCTATGTACATAGTGACACAGTCGTAGAAGTGACATTCTTTACTGTGTCATAAACAATGGTTTTAAACAATAGCCTATGTTGCAGTAATGCCGCGCTATCCTGAGTGTAGAATGTTTGATTGTTAGGTCTTTATAATGCCGCTTTGAGCGCGATGTTGATAAAAGGTTCTGAAAGAGCATGTGACAACAGAGTTCGTTGTTGATATAAGCCACAATTGTCATTCTCTTCCCTTCGAACCAGAAAAGTGCGACGATAATACCAAATGAATCATTCTCTATATTATTTAGCCGCGGGAAGGCTTTAAAATAATCATATGGTTTTTGTATAGCATTTAATCCTAGGAAAACAAGGTCGGACAAGCGGAATATTGCAAATTATTATCAGGTCAGTGACGGATCTTGACAAGTGGCAAATCTTTTCATATAGACTGTGCTCTATCGAGTTATAAAAAATGCGCATGATTCACACACGGCACATATCGAGTTATTTAAAATCTAATTTCACAGACCGATTGGTGTCATCGAAAACATACCGATCCCATAATGACTCATTTTCTCAAAATTTGTGCTCTATCGAGTTTTGAAAAACCGCACTTATTATTATGTTATGCATTACATAACAGAAGATATAATCATTTGTTACCACTAAACCTGAAGTGTGAAAATCCTCTCTTGTTTTGAGTGATATAACGTAATTCACTCTGGTTTATATATATTATTGAAGCTTTAGGTTAAAGTCATTGCTAAGTCACTAGCCCGCAGCTTTTGGGAAAACGCAGCTGTTTTTACTCTAAATAAATAAAGGAAGCTTGAGTTTTCTTTTCCTAATCCGTATCGAGTTATGAATGTATCCATTTCAGCGTGCAGCGCAGCCCTATTCGCTTTTGCCGTGCACCGCTTGAGGGCCTGAAGGCAAATGTTTTTGTTAACACAACCGTAGAACTTCACAGGGATTGCTATAGGTCACTTCTTTGCTCCCTTCTATAGCGATGCTAAAACATACACAAATTAGCCACATTCGTGGAGTTTGCGCATCGGTAAACAAAGCCAAGAGCATGCGGCCGACTCTGTACTGGGAGGGGAACATGCTAATGCTTAAATGTTACCACATATTATTATTCACGCATAAGTCATGCATATGGAGTATAATTAGCTTGACATATCACATATTTTATATTTATACTCAAAACGATAACAACTTTGGTATGGAAATTATGTTGGTTTCTATTCGAGAGAAAAACGAAAGAGAAAGCAAAACCAAAATTCTTATATGAATTTAAAGATCATCTTATATCTTTTTTTCTTCTAAATTATGTGTTTTCGGTCACAACTCAGATGTCTTTTTTCCCCTTTCTTTTCTTTGCGACTACAGTATTACAATACTAAACTATCTACATTGCATAAGAACTATAATGGAACAAGACAACAAAGACTATTGCACAGAGTGGAAGGTAAGTCATTGCATTCCTTCTAATATATGTTTCATAGAAGCATTACGAACAAAAAGTCATGAGTCTCATGACATTTTTTTTCTTTGTTCAACCGATTTCGAAAAAATAAATGGTTTTTTATCCAAATTGAATGCGTAATCCCATAAGAATGTGCGAGGAAAACAGTTTGTTACTTGTAAGATGCGTAGAGTATCTAATTTCTGACATAGCTTCGGTAGTAATTATGAGATATCACACAAGGTTTCAAAATAATTAGTCACTTTAAAGAATTGAAGCAATACTCCGAACGCTCTTTCAGACGTGAAGTAGGTCGACAACGTTGCGTTGAGGTTGGTCAGGGAATTGACCTGGTTTGTGGATGTAAACAGGTCGGGTGCTTTCGCATTCGTGTAATGTTTTGGCAGTTGACGCTTGTGATTGCCCTACACTCGCACAGTAAACATGAAATGACAAGGCATTGTATTTGTTTGTGTTCTCAAGACACACCGTTATTGTTCTTATTTATGTACTGAGCTAGTGAAAGTGACACCCACCAATCTGCAGTGCATTTACATTCACATTTTCAGAGAAGTAAAGTGACTATAAATGGAAGTATTTGATTGAAATACTTTCATTTATTTGATGTTATTACTTGGAGATAAATGATATTTTGGTTTTATCATTTTTTTTATTAGATTTTTCTTTTCCTCTCAGCATAAATTATTAATTTATTAGAAGCCAATGTATAAAACTATAATAAAGACATATTTGAATCTTTAGATAACACCTTTGATATACAAATATATGTACGCAACTTTTCATACAAATCAAAGCAAACTAAAATGTATGAAAAAAACGTCACAGGCAAAAATGAAAACGAGAAAAATAAATACATTTAGAAAAGGCAAGTGGATGGATCCAGCGAGGTTAAAAGGGGTGACTTAAATGTGACACTGGGCTTTTAAAAATGGTAGACAAAGAAAAACCTTTGGTCAAAACAATTCACAGGCGTCTATAGAATGTATAGAATATATGTGGTTTAGTTTAAAATGCAGAAACTTTTGTCATTTTCCCCCGAAAATTCTGTCCCAGGGATCCTAACACACGCCACTGCTTGGTTGAACAGTATAAACAAAACGCCCTAAACACACCCCTCCCTGTATGTATGCGCCCACTGAGGCGGTGCATGAAATGCCACCTGAAGCTGTAGGAAACCAAGTGTGCGGAATGCTTTAATGGAATGCTGGAATATTTTCCCTTGGCTGTACTTCATGATCTTCCCTCTATCTTTATTAGTCTTAAAGGGGCTATATCTTCAGATTCATATGTGTTTCTCCAGATAGTCGTTCATAATGTAGTATTAGCAATGCAAAGTTAAACTTAAGTTTAAACCGTGCCCATTTACAGATAAAGGTCCAGAACAGAAGAAAGTGATGATGCTAGCAGGGAAAGTTTAAACTAGCGCATTCTGCTGTAGCTTTTGTTGCTCCAGCTCGAAAGTTTGGCTAAAGTTGTGACCTGTAACCTGAATGTGTAGGGAATGTCAGTTTTAATCTCCTTAGGTTGTGGAGTTTTACTCCATTAGCTCTGCTCTTGCTACAGTGAAGGCCAAGGTGAAACATCTGGGGAGATTTATCGCAGTTCAAAGGAATTAGTGCAGCCTTGTCAACCAAAAAGAAGGTTCAAGCACGACTGAGCTTTCCAGCAGAGTTATATCACATGTGTCATAGAATTTCTTCTCTCCACTCAGACTTGTGCTTCTAGTTATTGTCTGTGTTTAACACTTGAAGTCGTGAAACTTGCGTCAGACCGACCGACGCATGATGGGTCAAAGAGCACCAGCGGTGTTAGATGTGCTTATGTTTATGGAACCGAACCACATATATTCGGTTTTCATAATAGCACTTCCATTTATACTACAGGGCTGTTACCGAGCCGTTTTATATCTGCGCCATCATAAATTGGGTGACTGTCTAATTTTGAGTGATTCTTTTAGTGTACTTCAGAGTCTTCGTGAACTGTACAACTACCATCCTATTGTAAAACGTATCCAGGATGCCCTCCATGGCTTACACGCCTCTGGTGTTAACGTGGTGTATTCATGGATTCCTGGTCACGTAGGTTTGCCGGGGAATAAAATGGCGGATTTGACAGCAATGGTAACAACCACAGAATCCAGTATTACCATCTCTCGTATTACTACGGAAGACTAGGCTTGAAGTGCGGAGAGCGGTGCTGTCGTGCTGGCACGCAAATGTGAAGCTTAGAGATGTGAAAGAACTTCCGATAAATTGGATAACCTCTTCTCGCGTATCTCGTCTCGAGGAGATGATTCTGGCTCAGTTACTCATTGACCACTGCAATTTTAAATGGGACCCTGTTTCTCTTTGTCCACTGTGCGACAACCTTTTGTCGTTCCGTCACGTTTTGCTAGAGTGTGTTTCCGTAGCACACCTTTGGGACTCTCTGCAACTGCCTGTCAGACTTGCACAGGTCCTGGTGGACGATAAACAAGCGTTCGAAAGAATTTTGGAGCTTTTAGCAATGGTTAAATTGAACCTAAGAATTTACTTTACAAACACATATTTCATCCTTTTTCGTCTTTTAATAACTTTTTTATTCTGACTTTTGTCTCTTTGTGTGATTTAGTCATGTATATTTGCTTTTTCACTAGTATTTTTATTTTATATTACAATTGAGGCGCTGAGCGCAACAGTGGCCCAACCCACAAAAATGCAGAAACTGAGTTATTAGCACAGACATGATCCCCATATCAAAATCTAGGAGAGCAGTAGTGGCCTATACCACATTTCTACCGGTAGATGGCATGAGAAGTGTGTTATTGCATGGAATTGAATCTGGCTTCCTGAATAGAAACAGTGGCCCAACCTTCCTGCATGTATGTAACTATGTATCACAATGTCGGTGCTATATTGATTAAAATTTCCAAATATCATGACTCTTGCTTAGTTATTAGTCAATATAAAACTTTCAAATCACAGATATTTTTTACACTCCATTATCTCCATTATTTACATTTAGTGGTTGGGTCACTGTTGCGCTCAACGGCTCAATTTATCTCTCGCTTTTTCGATGATCCGTTTTATAAGGGCGCTTATGATCATGTAGTTGATTGCCCTTAATCCTACATCACTGCAAATGTGTACTACTCGATAGCAGAATTAAATGTACACATTAAGATTGCAAAAACTAAGTGCAATAGTAATACAATGTTTCTTTGGAGGTTTGACTAAGGTGTTACCATCAAGTTTGTGTCGGAATTGTTTGACGAATCTTCGAGCGGTATGCAAATATAATCCACAGTGCTCTATTTTGAATAATAGTGCAAGTACAAAACTAGTTTATGTTTGACGTAGGCATAAGAGTAAAGGGTAAAGAGTGTAACACGGATTGGGAGACCTCGCGCACTGCGACTTCCACACACATCTATTGCGCCAACAACCCCAGGAGGAAGGGGATGCCACAGGGTCGCAGGCAGGCGCTCCGAAGTCCCTAACAAGTGCTGAGATCTCTTTATCCCGCTCCCATAAGTATGAAAGCTTGGAGCGTGCGAACTTTTATGTTACAGTTTACGATTATGCTTATGTCTACGTCAAGTAATGTGAATGCATGCTTACGTTATGTGTATATCTAATTTTCATTGTGAACAGGGCGTATGCACGGGGGGGGGGGGGGGCGTCTAGGGTTCAGGCCTCCCCAGATATCCAAAATTGTAACGTCGAAGCAGTACAATCTCATTGTTTTTCTGTGACTCGTATATTTACAGGTATAGTGACACCTGTGTTTGTTAATAATCAAGCCTATAAAATATTATTGCAGACACACAATTTAATGGCGGCTGACATCTGACCAGTACTATTCTCTTTCCTGTTGTGAAAATAAATTTTGTGGGCCCTATTGATATATATTTCATTGACTTTATAGCATGATTTCACAGCATGTTTGACTATACAACATTGCAAGGCATGGCAAGTCTCTGTCGTTGTTGTAGTGTTTAGCGCCCGCTTTTACTACTACGGCACCGCAGGCGGTGACACTGATGATACATGAAGATGGAGCACCGGTGGAATGAGATGGCGGGGGAAACCGGAGTACCCGGAGAAAACCCGCCCTGACGCCGCTTCGTCCACCACGAATACCACATGCGGGTCCCTGGGATCGAATGGCAAGTCTCTGATTGGACTTTTTTATGTTGATCAGCTCCTCCTGCCATCCGCCATTACAGTTTGCGTCAGTCATATATACATTATAAAAGTAGTAAATATTAGGGGATTACGGGGAATTGTTGATTGAAAGCATTGATTAAAATGCTCTCTCTGCTCGTTTTACATAGTATCTGCAGACGTTTAGTCACAGGTAGTTAGAACTAGATGGGCACACACTTTTAACTGTAGTTGTAAGATGCACCGTGGCGGAGTGATGAGACCCGCCGCCTCTCACCAAGATGGTCCGGGTTCGATCCCAGCGCATGTGGGATTTGTGTTGGACGAAGCGGCGTCTGGGCGGGTTTTCTCCGGTTACACCCGCCATTCCACCAACTGCTCTATCATCGACTTTTATCTCGTAAATTTCACATTTATTTCGTATCATCTTCTGCCTCACTTTCATGCGAGGGTACGAGCCACTGAACCCCTACCGTTCTGGTTTTCTGCTCATTACTCCCTTTCCCGGTTGCGAGTGCTGAGAGGAATTCGGGACACAAACCACGTCCCATCCTCCACTCGTGACGCCCGTTGTGGGCAGAGGCGGATGATGGGACGGTCGGGCGGTAGGTCTTGGGCTTGCATGGGCTGTTGTGCCGCTGATAGCTGTATGAAGTGATAGTGATAAGTGGGTCTCCCCACAGTCTAGTGATTTACACATCTAACTGGGTGCGAGTCCTGGATCTGCAAATTAGTCTCTTTAACTTTCTATGGCTCTCTAAATATTTAAAAAGTTGTTTGTTGGTCATGCCAACCTCTCAAATTCTTCATTCAGCCTGTTTATCCTGCTCATGATTCAGTTGACATCCCAGTCAGTTTTATCCAAAACTAACCAGGAAACGAAGGCATAGCTAACATCGGGAGTTTCAGTTTCAGCCTCCCCCCCCCCTCCACCCCAATGCAATCTCTTCAGCACCCTCCCCCGTCCTAAATGCAAACTGTGTGCGCCCTTGATTCTGAATGACCCTTTAGAACGGTGGCTAGCGCACCGGTGCCTTGAAACTTAAGTATTTACCTTATTCATACCTGACCTCAATACCTAGTGTGTCGTAGCATGTACTTCATTGGTGCGATATTTTAAATATCGTATTACAGATCATTTTCGTTTTTACTGAAATGCTTGAGACGCACTTTAAGTGAGCTTTTGCTCATTTCGTAGGTTAAAGCTGTATTATCCATACACGTTATCAACTTCGACATTGTAATTGAAGTGCCAATTAGATATGTGGTGACTATAATATTGCTTTTGTCTATTACAGCAATGGATAATTACTGTCATATAAGAACAGAAGATGGCATACGTTACCAATTATATGTTAGGTTACGGAATGACTTAAGGTTGACTGGACCGTAACGACAGGAACGGAAACTTGCAGCCGTCCTTCTTACGCATAAGTTTAAATGCTCACTACTCGAAATACTCCGACCGGAAAATTTAGTCGGTCATGAAATATGGGTGGATACAACAGCAAAAGCTGTACCTTAACAGACCTCAACTGTGTATTTGCGTAACATTTTACATGACAATAAAGTAACAGAAAAGCAACTGAACTGATTTTGTCGTTTTGTTACACTGGTGTCAGGAGTGGGATTCGTTGAATTTTCACTTTGTTACAGTAATTCGCCACCCATTACCGCAGAACCTGTGGCTTCTGTTTATGTGTATGTGTGATCAACAGTATCGTGGAGGGAGTCGAATGCATACGTAATATAACGAGCGTTTACGAAGGCCACTCATCACCAGCGGAAGTTTCCGGGATAGTCGTGTGGCAGGCAACCTTCTCGGAAGGAGCAGAACCCTGTTGCTTCGTATTGCACAAGTGTGTGTTTGCCCATTAAATAATACGAATCCGCTCCTCGCGGAAATTTTCTGCTTCTGCCTTTACGGTCTTCCGAACCAAAAGTTCTCCCTTATCAGTGACAAGTCTCTCACCTTCACTGTTGTTGTTGTTGTAGTGTTTAACGCCCACTTTTACTACTACGGCACCGCAGGCGGTGACACTGATGATACATGAAGATGGAGCACCGGTGGAATGAGATGGCGGGGGAAACCGGAGTACCCGAGAAAACCCGCCCTGACGCCGCTTCGTCCACCACGAATACCACATGCGGGTCCCTGGGACACCTTCACTATCGACAGTTTCTCTTTCATCACAAAATACTTTGCCGTGTACACAATGGTGACTTTCGGTTTCAGATAAAAACCATAACCTTCAAAATGTGCCCTCAACATTTACTAGCTCATTTTTGTGCTATGGGGATAGCATGTCTGCCTCACAGGCCCCGGGTTCGAATCTCAGATAGTATGAGTTGCCTGGATAAGGTCCTTTCGGGGTTTTCTCTTATCCTTAAGCGGAGTAAGCATACAGAATTTAGTCAAAAATAACATAAAAACTATATATATATGGAATCCCGAAACATAACTTTTTCATTTTGGCAGATTTGAGGCTATTTTACGGGTCTTCTAAATTTACGCCACGCCCCATTTGGTAAGGCCTACATAAGATATTCGCTCATACTTCTAAATCTCATATCTCAAACACTCTACAGCAGCCATATTTCAAAGAGAATTTTGTGTTGATTCTATTGCCAAGTGCTCCAGATATTCCTTTCTCTTTGTGGAATGGATACCTACAAGCAAATTCTGTGCTTGAGTGGTATGTAACTTTTTAAATAGTTTTCTTGCAGATTCACTTTTTAATGGTTCCGGTGCAACTTTCGTAGAAACCATCGAAGATAATGACTTGAAATGTATATGGATTATAAAACTATTCATACTCTTCAATGTAGAGCAAAACGTTTAGTGACAAAATGATTCAAGCCAAAAATAAAAATTTTATTAGTAGATTTTTAAGAAAAAAATTATTGTAAAAGAGAAAAAATCTGCAATGGATGGCTAAAATCAACTTATATTTAGTCTACCATAAAGAAGGACTAATTGAACCTCCAGTAAAATTCAAGCTCACTGGATTGCATAGTTTCTGGGAAAATAACACATACATTTGTTAAATTAACATTATTAACTTACTCCCCTTAGAGATGAATGTCGGTCTGGGTGGCTTAGTTGGTTAGACGCTGGCCTGTTAATCCGGCTCAGACCGATGGTTTTTAAGTGTGCTTAAAAATGACAGCTCCATGTCAGTAGATTTACTGGCATGTAAAAGAACTGCGGGTCAAAATTCCGGCACACCGGTGACCTTGATGTGATCCTGGCAATTGACAGCGTCGTTAAACAACAAAACAATAATGATTTAAGATGAATGTTTTGTAACTCTTAGCTTTATGGACTCCCGACTCATTTAAGGATAATTTCGCCTATTTTATTCATCGTTCGATGATCTAAGGAGATTAAATCATTAAAAATGCTAAGAAGCAGATTCTTGACTTCAGTTTTATATGCGAAACGAACATATAGCATTTAAATATACCATCCAGAAACGCGAGGGCATCCTTTCTATGCCTACCAGATATATTGATATAAACACACGTTGCTATTGTTGCTAAGGCCCATTTCAGTTAATGAACCCAAAACACTGAAAGGAAATGTTTGCAAACGACAAGAGAAAACAAATCGAAATTAAAACATTTCCATGAATGTTTTCCTGCCATGAACAGGAATCAGTAATGGGTATGCGGATTTATAAACGATTTTCATTTATTTTCCCCTCACATTGTTCTAAATAGAGTAAAAGGAATTCACGGGTAGCAGGTTTTTGCCCGTTAGTGTTAAAAAATAAAAAAGGGGGATTGCATTATAATCCGACATTTCCAAACATTGGTATATCAAATACGAGCTGGATGACCGGCTTCTAAACAAAAAAACACAAAAGATAATACTGAAAAATTCCTTCAGCGATGGGTTGGTTTTAAAAAATTTGTATCTGCATATTCAACATAGTGCGGTATCTGATGGAAGGGGTTATTAAAAACCAATCAGATATCATGGACATTATCGGTAACAAACCTGTAACAAAAGTAAATAAACAACAGCTTAAAGCAAGAGACTGTGTAAAGACCAGCTGCGGTATTAACAGAATTTCTCATCCCTTTGTTCATCCAAGTTCACAAAATAAAATATGCTTCAAACAAGAAATTGATATTAGACTGCATCTATAGCAGGTGGTCAGTCTTGTGGCTTCCCAATACGGAAATCCCGAGTTCAATTCCTGGCTGGGCTAGGAGAATATTTCTTTAATTAGGACCGTCCTACCTTCCACACAGCCTTGAACTATGAATGTCCAAATGAACGTGTGCGTGTTTCGTGGTAAAGTCAATAAAACCAACGCTTTAAAAATAAATACCTATAGTAAACAAGCAAAAACAACATAATAAAAGATCGTGATATGACCATAGAAATTATAGGGGCCCATAAAAATGAAACAACAGGTGCGTGCATGTGAAAGTAAAATAGCAAGGAGAACCCTTGTAAACAATCAATAATGTACACTTGGAGAATTTAGTGAAGAATGGTTCCAATAATAATTTTACTTTCTCTACTGGTAAGTAGGGGAAGTATTCTATTCCACCCAAAAATTCGATGTCGAGATTTCACCGGAAATACATGTTTTGAGGCCCCCTGAATCCAAAAAAAGCATTTTTAGAAAAAGGTCCGTGTGTGTCTGTGTGTGTCAGTCTGTGGACAGCATAACTCAAAAACGAAAAGTCGGTTAAAAACCAAAGTTGGTATTTAAGTTTAATGTCTTTCAAGGATGCGACACGAAGATTTTGAAGAAAATAGTCCCAACCTAAACTACCCTTTACATGGAAAATTTTTCGAACATTTTGATTTTCTTGAAAATGGCCCTAACGATTTTGATTAAAATGTCATATGTTTTAGATATTTTAATGAAAAATGACATGTATATCTTGAATTTTCTGGCTATAGCCCCTGTGGTCGTATTTACTCTGGACGACTTTTGCATAACTGGTAAACCGTTAGAGATAGACCAAATTATACTCTATAAAACATGTAGATCTTGCTAAAATACACAATTTATGTCTCAATAAATTTTCTTGTAGGGTGAACCATTTCGGAGATATTCCTTGTTATGTGTGCGAGTTTCGGAAAACTTGGAACTTTCGTGAAATGGATCATCGTTGTTCATTTTTTTTTATATGTTAAGTGTGCAAAGACAACATAATCTCAAACATTGGACTATCGCACAAAGCCTACTGTATTCTAACATTCCCCTCGCACATACACGGAAATAAGCAATAAGATAATTTGTACAAATGTGTATCTCAACTATCAAGAAAGAAGATATAGGAATAAGAGTTTGTAAGAATGGTTAGCACAAGAGTAGAGAAAGTCATGTGAGTGCAACACATCAGAGTTTTTATAATAATAGTTGGTAGAAGAATGAGTGGAGAAAGTCATCAGTTCTTTGATTATGTTTACTGTTACTCCTGCAATGTCGTGCTGCTGATGTCTAGATTTAGCCCTGAACATGAAGTTAAATTTACTGCGATTCTACTAGACAAACATCACAGATAAAGAGCATAAAAAGTTTATCTTTTGTTTGTCACATGCTTGTTTTGTTTACCTGACGTAACAGCTAATGGTAGGTGAGTCACCTAAACCACCGTAAATATCTCTGAAACAAAAATAGTAATTGAAGAACGACTTCCATAGGCATGAAGGTAGAGGAGGTTCTCATTAAATAAAATCACATAGACCCTTCAAATACATAACTAAATATACTTTTCAACATATCTTATGTTGCGGAGGTTGCGCACAGAGAGATATCAAATTTAGTCACTTCAAAACATTATCTTTGTAAGCGCTGGCCAGCAAACGACACGCGACTTTGGCGGTTCAGAACAAACGTCGTTGCACGCATTTCTAGAAGGTTTCGACGGTGACACTGATCATACATGGAATGAACATGGAGCACTGGTGGAATGAGATGGCGGGGGAAACCGGAGAACCCGGAGGAAACCCGCCCTAGCGCCGCGTCGTCCATCATGAATCCCACATGCGGTTGCCTGGGATCGAACCCGGGCCGCTTTGATGAGAAGCGAATGGTTTAAGAGGAGCAGGCAGGAGATAGGTGAGGGGTTTGCGGGGAGGCTGTCCTAGCCATATCACATGCAGGCAGTGAAACACTAACTAGTCTCAGCGTACGTTGCTGTTTCAGAACGGAAAGGATTGATTTGTAAATGTATTTGCTATAGCTAAATATAGATGCTCAATTGTATGATCTGCGAAAAAAAGCAATGCTAAATGATTGTATAAAATAATCGTTCTGCGTTAAAACTATTACAAAACAAAATAGACAGAAAACAATTAAACACAGAAAAAGTAAGGGGAACGCTCAGTGTACTAGAGTCCCCCTAAGATACGCCCCTGCTGATTAAGTCCAATCATCAAGAAACCATAGAAAGATGAATGTTATGTTTCAAGGTTGGTATTTCATATTTCCTTCATACGCCATTTTAAATTACTATAGTCGCTGTCACGAATGAAGGCGGTTGCGTAGAAGACAAATATTCAGAGACGTCACGGTCACGTGTTTTCTAATCAGTCTGCGTAGTCTGTTTCAAAGCGCGTGTAAGAGTACTTGCCAACAGTTAAACAATGAAATAATTCCGAGCAATAAGTCCATTCCTTGTGTGATAGTTCGTTAAGAGTTCCGACGAAGGCAGAAGCACGAAAATGCTGAGTTATTCGCAGAAAAGGCGAAGAAATGGCGTATAACGTGTACAAAAACTTCCTGAAAAAGATAGGAAACAGTTGCAACGCAGCACTTCCCTTATTACCCCTACCTGAGCGTTTTATGTCATTTACCGCCATCGTTCTTGACGGCTACCTTAATTTATATCGCAATATACTATCATAGCAGCCCAGTGTGGGGGGGGGGCATGATTGTGATGAAGGAAGGACACAGATAAGCTGTGATCTAGCTTTGCGGTGTATACCAATTAACGCAGTGCATTCAGCCTGCAATCTTAAGTTACAATCTAATGCAATAGAATTTCATATGTTGTCACGTCGGCAACACTTTGAATCTGCCCACAAAGCCGTAAAAGCGCCTCCTCTGATGTAGAATTTTAAATACTTACACATTTGTGCATTTTATGGACAAACCGTAAACGTATGTATTAACATGGAGGTATATTTGGCTTATTTCTCTGAAAATAAATACAGAGAGATTTTGAAGTCATCTCAAACTCAGTGCCATCTCTTGATTCTGCCTCTTTATCACGTGCATGTTGGCTGCTGTATTTTAATGAAATATTTTCCGTCACACCCGCGTAATATAGAGTGAACTTCATTTCCACTTATAAACTCTTCGTTTTTGTACGGTTAAAATTTCCATGCCTTTTTTGGTGGAAATAGGGCTCTCGAGATTTCATCTAAACGCAAAGTGCTCTGTGTGTATGCTGTAATAACTGACGTGGAAATAGGTCATCTTTGCCTTTGTACCCTAGTTCTGTGGTGATATTGGAGGCTAGTGCAAAGAGATAGCTCTACAGGACCCCCTGGTCATTCCTGAAGATTAGCATTATAACTTTACGCTCATATTAGCATTAAGATTGACTTCAGAGACGTTTAGGAATATATGAGCATGCGCATGCAATAACGGGGTAAGTAAGAAAACATCAGTTTGAGCTACATCTGAATAAACATTTCAGATCACATTTCAATGACAGCTAACTACAATATTCTGAAACCTGACAGATCTTATCTGAGAATGTATTCATTAATCTGCGCATGGTACCTGAACTGAATTGTAGGATCTATATTAATAATAGTGAAAACTGACTTACGCCATTATTGTATGGAACGTGTTGAGAAATAACCTTTGTTCAAAATAATCAAACTAAAAGGTTTAATTTCGATATTTCACTGTAATTTTAGACACCTTGAATTTCACCACCAGAATGGAAACAAAGAAACCTATTTTCACACATACAGACTGTTATGTATATCCAACCGAGCGGAATGGCTCAGGAGGTAACGTCTGTGGCCCACATTCGGGAGGTCACGGGTTCGATCCCCGTGGCCGCGCACCCTGACATCGGTTTTTCCGTGGTTTCCCCATGTCACTGGGGTGCATTATTTCATATCACGGTCTCCTTTCCATAATTTCCCTTCATTCCATTGTCATCTTTCAGGTGTGTAGTGTTGGCAGTGCCGGGCAGATGGCGTGGTTGATTGCGCATGGTAACTGCTGTTCTCGAAGCTAGGTGGCGTTTGGGCGGTCATGTCAGAGGGGAGGGGGAAGCTCAGTGCGACACCGGAACTGTAGTGTGAGGGCTGCTTGGCGGGGCCTGGTGCCGGGATGAAGAGATCTCAGCACTTGTTAGGAACTTCTGCGCGTCTCTGTGGCCTGTTTATCTCGGATCCCGTGTGGCACCTATGGTTCCCTCATTTCATCCCTGCCTCCTGGGGGGGGGGGGGTGGTAGCCACAATAAATCTGTGTAGGTCGAACTAAGCGAGGTGTACCCTCTGGTTCTGTACCCTTTACCCCGTTACCCTTTCACGCAAGTCCGATCATACACAACTCTCAGTGTTGTGTTTAAGTTACATATCTAAACATGCCTTACTAATCACTCCTCACTGCTGTCAGCTTTTTGTGATTGTGATTTGCTTGATTTTTCAATGAATTTACTAGAAGATTTTGCCTTTTTCTGATAAGTAACAGAACAGGGATTTGACGTCACAGAGTTTGTAGGAATGGTTAGTGCAAGAGTAGAGAAAGTCAAATGAGTGCAACACATCAGATGTTTAATTTTTAATACGATCTTATAAATTGGAACTTCATCTTTAATTTTGTATATATTTCACCATTGTTGGCACAAAACTTATATTTCAAATATATATTTAAAAAAGATACTGCATCTGCCGTTTTGTGCTGTTAATTCTGCACCATGTCAGAGAAAAAAGTCATAACCCCGACAAGTTTGAAGTAGAGTGGCAAATTTAGACCATTTTAGGAAAATATTTGTTTCTGGTGCTCAAACGATGTGGCGTCTTTCTTTGTAAATATAAGTTGGTTTTCTCAGGTTTTGTTTTGACCGGCTATTCGATAAATATCATTTTGGGTCTCAGAAACTATTGCAGATAATTACATGAAATTTTAGAATGACAAAAACATCCTCAGTGTGCTGTTATGTATTTAGTGTTAATAATTTTTACTTTCTCTACTGATAAGTAGGGGAAGTATTGTATTCCACCCAAAAAATTCGATGTCGAGATTTCACCGGAAATGTATGTTTTGAGGCCCCCTGAATAAAAAAAAAAAAAGCATTTTTAGAAAAAGGTCCGTGTGTCAGTCTGTGTGTCAGTCTGTGGACAGCATAACTCAAAAACGAAAACTAGGTTAAAAACCAAAGTTGGTATTTAAGTTTATTGTCGTTCAAGGATGTGACACGAAGATTTTGAAGAAAATAGCCCCACCTTAAACTACCCTTTACATGGAAAAGTTTTCGAAAATTTTTATTTTCTTGAAAATGGCTCTAACGATTTTGATTAAAATGCCATATGTTTGAGATATTTTTATCACAAATGAAATGTATATCTTGAATTTTCTGGTTATAGCCCCTGTAGTCGTATTTACTCTGGACGACTTTTGCATAACTGGTAAACCGTTAGAGATAGACCAAATCATACTACATAAAAATGTAGATCTTGCTAAAATACACAATTTCTGTCTCAATAAATTTTCTTGTAGGGTGAACCATTTCGGAGATATTCCTTGTTATGTGTGTGAGTTTCGGAAAACTTAGAACTTTAGCGAAATGCAACAACGTTGTTCATTTTTTTTATATGTTAATCGTGCAAAGAGAAGGGAATCTCAAAGGTCAAAAAGATTTGACTGTCGCACAAAGCCTTCTGTATTCTAATATCTCCCTTGCACCTACAAGTACATAAGCAGTAAGATAATTTGTACGAATGTTCATCTTAACTAACATGGAGATATAGGAATAAGAGTTTGTTAGAATGGTTAGTACAAGAGTAGAGAAAGTCATGTGAGTGCAACACATCAGATTTTTTTGGTAATTTTTAAAACAATATTTGCAGATAAATCTTAACTAAAGAATGGTATAATTGAGAAAAAAATCTTCTTTAATAAACACATTGCATAAAAGTATATCAACTTTGTTGACATTCATCTACTCCTGTAATTTTCAGTCTGATATCTTTAACAGTTTCTGAGTTAAAGGGCTTGGAATTTAGCAGAGTGTATATTTGCGGGATAGGACTTTTAGTGGACATCCAACAGCTAACTGCAGTATATTGTGGGAGTTAACTTGCATAATATTCACAGTCTAATTGTTAATCACCGCACTTCATTAAACAGACTGTTAACTTAGCATTAAGTATATTGCTTGTTGAAAATGGAAGGCTCTGATTACAATAAAGGTTAACGCAATCCTGTCCACTGACCCAGATTTAGCATTTCTGGGAGAACAAGGTCATTAAAACCTTAATGACTGACCTAGGTATATAATTTGTGAGTTACTTTAAGGGTTAAATGGGAATAATGGCTTAAAGAATAGGCGCAGAAAGAAGAGGAGGAATTAATGACGATAACGCCAGGAAGCAGAACAAAAGTCGAGTCATGGATATTTGCCAGACGCTCTCTATAGAATTGTAAAGCACGACCGTGTATTGTCTCCTGAGTTCAGTTGTCCTCAAGCGTTCTGCCAGAAACTCCTTGACACTTCCATTCTTCTAATTGCTCTAGCAACCAACAGATCAACAGTAATGCATATGTACTCTTTCAAGGGTTTACCGTTGTTTACTGGGCGAACATCAATAGATGTACTGTATGTGACACTTTAAGGTAATTTTCGATTGTGAATTATTGATAACAAACTGTATGATGCACTACAATCAAACTAAACAATATTTTAATTAAAATAAGGACCGAACCAATTGTTATTATTGTTATTATTATACCTACCTATTGCTCAGGCAATAACGTCTGTCACATTCGGAAGGTCGTTGGTTCGATCTTCGCGGCCGAACTTCCTGACCCATGGACTTTTTCGGAGGCTTCCCCGGGTCGCAGGCGAATGCTAGAAAGGATTTACATATCCTCCAAATTTCCTTTCCTCCATTTGGTTGTATTAAATTATTTCATTTCACCCTTCATGGCGTTAGGTTTCTTTCAGGGTTGGAAGCGTCGGCGAGAGTCGCGGCAGCAGCACGGCAGGGGGAAAAGGATGCGCTCTGGAAATCTCGTCCCCCGGATTGTAGGTGAGCCTATTGATTTCCGGACCCCCCCCCCTCCATAGGATGGTACAAGCCCGAGGGGACAGGGGAGCCTGGCTTCCAACCCCCTCGCCGCCTTGGGAGTACGAACCCGAGGGATGGGAGAGGAACCGGGTGTGAGCCAGTCTCCGCCGGGGTGCTTCTAACTGAAAAGAATGTGGGGGCCTGCCACCTGCTCTGTCGTGGCAACGTTCCGACCGCCCCTAGGATCCATTCGCCTTATCCATCCTCCCGGGGGCATAGGCATAGAGTGATATCGATCGAGGTGCTAAGGCCCTCTCCGCAAGTTATCATAGAGTTACATTAAGATTGGGACAAAGCACCCGTAACAGTAATTTATTTCGAAAAATACAAAAATGTTTAATCATAACGTGACCTTTCAATTTAGTTTGGTTTCGTCAATTAACTGTGTGCTTACGGCGTATCACTTTAAAATTCCATGCGGGAGTAGAGTCAAATAGGAGTCAAACATTTCCGAGAAATATATTATTGTTGGTTTGAATTGTTAAATGCTTCGTAATCTTTTGAAGTACTGTGTCTATTCATTTGTTTCTGACTGTATCATGTAAAAGCATCACATCCGGCATTTCAACATTTGACTGTTACTTGGGCAACCCATGATAAGCAGTTAGACAGCTCGGTTCTCAGCAAGGTAGCTCAGGTTTCCTAGGGTATCGTATGCAGGATTTGTGGTGGACAAAGTAGCATCTGGGTGAGTTTTCTCCGGGTTCTCCGGTTTCCTCCACCATCATTTCACCAGCAGCTCCATCATTACCAGGCTTACCTATAAGATTTGTAAAAATTAATGTGGAGGAGAGAAAAATCTGATGTGTTCCACTCATGTGACTTTCTCTACTTTTTTACTAACTATTCTTACAAACTCTTATTCCTATATCTCCTTCGTGTTACCTGAGATAAACATTTACAAAAATTATGTTATTGCTTATTTCCAGCTGCAAGGGGAATATTAGAATACATTAGGCTTTGAGAGAGTCAAATCTTTTAAAGCTTTGAGATCCCGTTCTCTTTGCACGCTTAACATATAAAAAATGAACAACGATGTTCTATTTCACGAAAGTTTTGTTTTCCGAAACTGACACAAATAACAAGGAATATCTCCGAAATGATCCACTCTACAAAAATATTTATTTGGATACAAATTGTGTTTTAGCGAGATCTACATTTTTTGTACAGTAAGATTTTGTCTATCTCTTACGGTTTACGACTTATTCAAAATACATCCAGAATAAATACGACTACAGGGGCTATAGCCAGAAAATTCAAGATATACATTTCATTTGTCATAAAAAGATCTCAAACATATGGCATTTTAGTCAAACTCGTTAGAGCCATTTTCAATAAAATCAACATTTTCCAAAAATTTTCTATGTAAAGGGTAGTTTACGGTGAAGCAATTTTCTTCAAAATCTTTGTGTCGCATCCTTGAAAGACCTTAAACTTAAATACCAAATTTGGTTTTTAACCGACTTTTCGTTTTAGAGTTATGCTGTTCAAAGACTGACAGACACGTAGACTGACAGACTGACAGACTGACAGACACACACACACACACACACACACACACACACACACACACACACACACACACACACACACACACACACATGGACCTTTTTCTAAAAATGCTTTTTTTTCTTTTAATTCAGGGGGTCTCAAAACATATTTCCGATGAAATCTCATGGGGAAGATTGTGTGAAAATTGGCACTCTATTTTGGAATGAAATTGTAGGGAAAGAGAGAGAGAAACAGAGAGAGGGAGAGATAGAGAGATATTAATACCCAAGAACTGGCAACCAGTTGAATAACTGCTGGTGGGAAGTATTGTTAAAATTAGTTATATTTTTTACTGTGGGAAATATGGTTAGAATTATATTTGTTTTATTTTATTATTGGAGTAGACTAACAGTGTATTTGTATAATTAGAATTATCAGAATAAGTATTACTTACTGTCATGCCAGTGTTTGTGCTGATCACCCATCCTGGCTACTCTCTCTGATCCAAAGTGCTCTTCGACAGGCATCTTACGCCAGGCGTTCACTTATAAGTTCCGAGGGGAAATATAAGGGTTACATATGTACAACGAGACTAGATAGAGATGAACACTGCCGACTCGCTTTTCTGTATCTATCTTGCATCTACAACGAATTGTGCAATGAACTACTTCTGCAAAGGTTAAAATGAAGTAGATAGGAAAATGAGCTTTTGTGAGAACAGCTGGTAGGAACTATATAAACATAAATAATAGTGTTTATAGGAACTCAGGTGAAGGTAAGAATCTGATTTGGTCAGAAAAGCATTTATGATATTTTGGCAATGTTATATTCCAACTCAGCATATTTGGGTTGTAAATGTTAGTGGGATATGAACTATTATTTAAAACCAATAATGGGCTGAGGCATTGTTGTTATCAATATGGTCGTGACTTCCACTGATCTCAGGAGTACTCTCTGCACGCTTTGCAGGTTTTAAACGCTTTACTGTAATCATTCCCTGGATGGTTTAGAGCCTCGTAAAAATGCCTAAAAATAAAGCAGTAAATATTTGCAAGGCTAATTTCGTCATAGAACTACAGGAAATGGTAGCAGAACTGAGCACTAAAAGCGAGTTAGCAGGACTAAAAATGACCCCACAAAGACCATACGATATAGAGATACCAAAAATAATGGCGCACTAATTCAATACTGCAGCGAATACATATATTCGGGTTAAGCAGTCAGCCTAACAGAAAAAGGAGACAAAGAAATTCGAAGAAGAATATATCAAGCATGGGAGAAGTTCTGGGGAATCAGACATTCAATTAACATTGTAAACCTCACGAACTTGTATCATACCAGTGCTAACACATGGTAGCCAAACCTAACAAGAACAGAAGATACAAATATGCCAGCGTAAAATGGATAGAAAATCTTGGAAATTAATTACCAAACAAAGTAAGGAATGGAAAACCGAGATTACGAACTGACATCGAAGACGTACATAAAACGACAAGAAGACTCAAATGGAAATGGGGAGGACATATGGCCAGATAACTGCAGAGAGATGGACCTATGCTGTCACCATGTGAGACCCAAGAAGAGGGAAAAAGAAGCAGGGGAAGACCAAGAATCGGATGGGCACAGGACTTCACGGAAGCGATTGGACCACAATGGACTCAACTAGCGAGAAACAGGGAAGAGTAAAAAATTACAATTTTAATTTTAGAACAAAATCCTAACAGAGCTTAGAATAAAAGTGTAATGTATACTGAAAAATCTGATGTGTTGCACTCACATGACTTTCTCTACTCTTGTACTAACCATTCTTACAAACTCTTATTCCTATATCTTCCTCATGTTAGTTAAGATAAACATTTGTACAAATTATCTTATTGCTTATTTCCTTGTAGGTACAAGGGGAATATTAGAATACAGTAGGCTTTGTGCGATAGTCAAATGTTTTAAAGCTTTGGGATTCTGTTGCCTTTGCCCACTTAACATATAAAAAATGAACAACGATGATCCTTCTCACGAAAGTTGTTAACTTTTCCGAAACTCACACACATAACAAAGAATATCTCCGAAATGGTTCACCCTACAAGAAAATGTATCGAGACATAAATTGTGTATTTTAGCAAGATCTACATTTTTTGTATAGTATGATTTGGTCTATCTCCAACGGTTTACCAGTTATGCAAAAGTCGTCCAGAGTAAATACGACTACAGGGGTTATAACCAGAAAATTCAAGATATACATTTCATTTGTCATAAAAATATCTCAAACATATGGCATATTAATCAAAATCGTTAAAGCCATTTTCAAAAAAAATCAAAATTTTCGAAAAATTTTCCATGTAAAGGGTAGTTTAGGGTGTGACTATTTTCTTCAAAATCTTCGTGTCGCATCCTTGAACGACATTAAGCTTAAATACCAACTTTGATTTTTAACCAACTTTTCGTTTTTGAGCTATGATGTCCACAGACTGACAGACTGACACACAGACACACACACACGGACCTTTTTCTAAAAATGATTTTTTGGATTCAGGGAGTCTCAAAACATATATTTCCGGTGAAATCTCGACATCGAATTTTTGGTTGGAATACAATACTTCCCCTACTTACCAGTAGAGAAGGTAAAAAACTGGAAGCTAGAGCCAGGCACACAGGGAATAGCTCACTCCGTGTATCTAATTGAGCTAACTCTACCGGTGATAGGCGCTTGCCTACAAAGTATTTTGTGACTTTTCTTTTTCTTAATTTCGCCCCACATGATTTTCAAATGCTTGCTGTTTGACAGTGGAATTGAGGTCCCTAATGGAAGGAGGGTACTCGGATGCTGCCCTCTGTGGTATTAGAGGGGCTGGCTTCGGCTCTCTGGTAAACCCCTCGCGCATGAATAAGTCGAATTGAGGTATGTACCATGTTGATGAGGCGTTTGGCACGTTTCTAATGCTGATATCGCATTAGTATCCACGAGGTGCTTTGCATTTCGTGACCGTAGAAGCTTGTGATAATGTGTGGGTACATGGAGCGTGATGTAAAGGCCAGTGAGGTAAGCGCATGTGCCCATTAAAGCAATGCAATTGCACAAATTAACGAGTACTTCCTGTTTACTGGATATTACGTATCGCCTCTCTGCGTCGTCCTCCGTGGTCTAGATCGCGGATTTAAACTCGGCGGAGGGTGATGGACATTCTCGGGCCTAAAAATCCTTAGCACGGCTTCTTTTGGAAAATAATGTCACGTAAAAGAACCCCAAGCCTGATAAAGAGACCTCTGAGCAAAATTAAGTGGTGTTTCAGACCCAATATACAATGGGATGCTGACAACCACAGTAGTGAAAGAGCATCCATAAATAAAACTATTCAATTTATATCTCTGCTGTAATTTCTAACGAACTGCATTTGCAACGTATAAATATAAATATGAACACCGAACAAAATGGCTCCACGGTGACGTGTGATGCGTTCGGGATGTCCCGGATTCAATTCCCGTTGGCCACCCTCTTCGACCTTCCCTGGTAGATAGGCGATTGTTGGGTAGTTTCTCATCTACAGCGATTTCCTTTTCATAATTTACCTTTCGTTCCATTTCCTTCTCATCTCATAGAGATTTTTCTAGGTTTCGTGGCATATGGCGCGGATGCTTGTTCAAAGAAAAGAGTAGCCCGTGGACACTAGAGGGCTGCTTGATCGACGGGTCGTCCATCGCCCTCTCTCCAGCTCTTCAGCAGTGGGAGGGGTCTTCGAGCCTGGGACTGTTTGGAACAGTCGCGGTTCTGCGGCCTCTGGTTCCTTCTGTTCACTCCTTCTTCCTGTAGGTGCCAGTGCGCAAAGTGTCCCCCTCCTTTGTGTAACCTATACCTATATTTTTATTACGGGTTGAGCTTCTTTTTATTTAACTGATACGATTCTCAGCTCCCATTCTATATTGGACGTGAAAGAGAGCTTAATTTTGCTCAAGGGACCTCTTTATCAAGCTTGAGGTTCTTTTACGTGCCGTAAATCTACGACCGGCTTTACTTTCGAAGGAAACCATATTAAGGATTGTTACGCCCGAGAAAGATTCATAATCCTCCGTCGAGTTTGAACCCGTGACCTTAGGAACCAGACATATATATGCAGAGGTACACAATAGTAAACTTCAGCCTTGGAAAGGAAGGTTATTTAGCAAGGGCTAAGTTTAATAATAATTCTTGACAAACATTGTGTATTTAATGAACTTTACATGCTTCCGTAGTAATCAGGTTATTAACAATAGTAGGAATAAGTCTGCCTCACATCCAAGCGTCCCGAATTCGAATCTCGGTTAGGGTGAGTTATCCGGATAAGGTTTTCTCCCGAGGTTTTACCTTATCCTGAGAAGACGAATGTCGGACAACTTAAAGCTCTAGGATCTTGGGCTCATTTGAGCATCATTTCCCCCATTTCATTCATTCGTCGTCTGATATGACACTACGTTGGAGGATGTTAATAAAAAAGAAGTGTTAGGAATCCATTGTTTATGTAAATGTCTATTCAACTTGGACGAAATTTTGTGTGTTTAACGTTTCACTACTTCATCGTTCTGAATATTGGATTATGAAATCGAGAAGGAAGCTAAAGAGATTTGAACTTCCTGCACCAATAAGTATATCTAGGGACAAACAATAAAGAGAAGTTTCCCTTAGTTTAAACGTGTATTTTAGTTGTTATAAACAAGTGTGAGGTTTGAAATTGGTACATATACATTTTCTTTTTTGCTCTCTCTACAATGTACATAGTAGATGGATGCAGTAATGCATTCCACCCAATTTGATACCGTGATTTTACTAAAAATACACGTTTTGAGATCCTCTGAATAAAAAAAAATTAAAACGAAACGTCGATTACTTGCTATTTAAGTTACATTTTTTAAGGATGCGCACAACGATTTTCTGGAAGAAAGCTACTTTTTTATGAAACGCTTCACCAAAATTTTGATTTTATCAAAAGTGGCTCCAACGATTAATATGATAGCATCATTATATAAATAATATGCTCTATTTTTATTCCAAATGAAATGTATATCTAAATTTTCTGGGAATGTCCTCCTCAAAAGTCCTCTTCATTCTCATTGTCTTGACTGATAAACCATAACAGATAGACAATCTAACTGCCCAAAAATGTAGACCTTGTTAAAAAAAACTTTAAGTCCAGCTCATATTTTATGTAGAGGAACAATTTCCGAGATATTCCATGTTACTTGTCTAGAATTTCCAATCTTATACGTATCTCAAATGGAAAGTCAATATTTATTTTTTATCTCTTGATCAAACAAAGAAAACGAAATTTCAAAGCCATCACATAGCTCTTTCCAAACATTAAAGCCTACTGTATTCTCATATTCCACTTGCACCTACAAGAAACTTAACAATAAGATAATATTTGAAAATGTTTATCTCAATTAACGTGAAGTAGATGGAGGAATAAGCATTAGTCAGAATAGTTTACACAAGAATAGAGAAAGGCATATGATAACACATCAGATATTTTGCGCTTTACTTAAATTGGTACCTAATATGTTCTAATTCTGAATCTTCATATAAATGTGAAGCGTTTCATATTTCATTTAGCAGACCTGACGTTTGCGTGTGAAGAAAAACTAGTGGAAAAAGTTACCACTGAATACAGGAAATCATAGTCCCAATGTCAGTTGTCAGAAAACCTGTCATTCCACACTTTGGTAAGTTTGGTTGGGATACCATGAAAATATATTTGCATTCATAAAGGACATGCGACTTAGGCCTCTATTGAATAGTGTTGCCTGAGTAAACAAAGCTATTTAATTAAAGCTTCAAAGTGCTTTTACTATCTCTGCCATATACGAGTGCCTCCCTGATTCATTGACAAAATTGAATCTCTTCTGCTTCTTGCATGATGCATTCATTTTAACATATGAATAAATTATTTATTGGTATTATTTATCTATCTCCTTTAATTTTTTTATGAAACTATTAATCTTACCAGTCAACAATTCTAGTATCACAAGCTAAAGATGTTAAATATCAATACCGCTCCCAAAAGAAGGTATCTTCAGCTGTACCACTGCAGTTATTTTACGTAAACCCTCCCCGTCCTCTCTCACAGCCACATTTTATTATAGTTTCTGGTATTTGAACTTGCCACATTCTCTTTAATTGCTTCTATTAAGGTACCTTTGCACATAAAATCTTTAGGAATTAAACGAAGAGAGGCACATGTATCAAAATAGTTCCTATGATAGTGGGTGAGATATAAGTTTGCATGTGTCCAAATTTTCATTGTTAAGCTATACTATTTACGCACACACATGCACATGCGGAAGAATAAATTACTTACCAAATTGTATGCAAAAAAGAATAGAGAAAATAATGCTCGATGTATGTTTTTCTTTAAAGTTCATACTTATAGACTTGCTTTGCGTTACCGAATGCTGATAAAATTTACATTTACATTTAGTTGAGGAAGAGGCTGCTTGTTACTTCCCTGTGCTGCTATGAGACCAGCTGTTGAAACTTGGAGGAAGCAGGCAATTGTGCAAAAAGAAGTACTTCTGAGTTTCTTACACCTCCTCTTCTTCCACGAAAATAAAAGTCCTGAGAGTGCAATGCTTAGAAGTTGGGATCTTCTTACTTTCTCGCTACACCAAAAAGGTCGATTTTGAGACTTCGCCGGAAAAAGTTATTTTAAGGCAACCTCAGTCTATAAAAGTGTGTGTGTGTGTGTCTTTGAGCAGCATAATTAAAAATCTGATGTGTTGCACTCACATGACTTTCTCTACTCTTGTACTAACCATTCTAACAAACTCTTATTCCTATATCTCCATGTTAGTTAAGATAAACATTCGTACAAATTAGCTTACTGCTTATGTCCTTGTAGGAGCAAGGGGAATATTAGAATACAGAAGGCTTTGTGCCACAGTCAAATCTTTTTGACCTTTGAGATTCCGTTCTCTTTGCACGATTAACATATAAAAAAATGAACAACGTTGTTGCATTTCGCTAAAGTTCTAAGTTTTCCGAAACTCACACACATAACAAGGAATATCTCCAAAATGGTTCACCCCACAAGAAAATGTATTCGGACATAAATTGTGTATTTTAGCAAGATCTACATTTTTTGTACAGTATGATTTGGTATATCTCTAACGGTTTACCAGTTATGCAAAAGTCGTCCAGAGTAAATACGACTACAGGGGCTATAGCCAGAAAATTCAAGATATACATTTCATTTATCATAAAAATATCTAAAACATATGGCATTTTAATCAAAATCGTTAGAGCCATTTTCAAAAAAATCAAAATTTTCGAAAAATTTTCCATGTAAAGGGTAGTTTAGGGAGGGGCTATTTTCTTCAAAATCTACGTGTCACATCCTTGAAAGACACTAAACTTAAATACCAACTTTGGTTTTAACCGACTTTTCGTTTTTGAGTTATGCTGTCCACAGACTGACAGACTGACACACAGACACACACACGGACCTTTTTCTAAAAATGCCTTTTTTGGATTTAGGGGGCCTCAAAACATATATTTCCGGTGAAATCTCGACATCGAATTTTTGGGTGGAATACAATACTTGCCCTACTTACCAGTAGAGAAAGTAAAAAACGAAAGGTGGTATAAATACTGAACTTGATATTTAAATTCACCATATTCGAATAATGCCACACAGAAATTTTTTGAAAATTCGGCTGACCCAGAAGTGCCTTATTTCAAATATGATTTGAGATATCGAATACAATGGACTACTTTGGGGAATTTAATGCCATACCGGCATGTTGCCATAGTAACTCAATTGCTGAGAGCAAATCTCTAGTTGAAATCACCACTGTGTCATTGGACATTTTAGAATGCTTCTACTTTCCCCCGTTGTCCTATACACGACTTTATGTGAAAGAACAATTAATTGCATTGCTCTTTTTTATTTTTCAAAACTGACTCCAACGATTTTATTGAATGCCATGCGTTTAAGATATTTGAATAACAAATGGAATGTTTATCTTGAAATTTTTTGGTAATATCCTGCGAAGTCCATGTCATTCTGACAGACTTTTGATAACTAATAAACCGTAATACATATACAGAATTTCATTGCACAAATATGTAGAGAACGTTAAAGCACACAATTTATGTAAATAAAACGTTTTGTTACGTTAAGTATATCCGAGATACACTCAGTTATTGGTCTGAAGTTTCAAATAATTATACTTCCTTGAAGTAGTAAGTCTTCATTCACTTTTTCTCGTGATCATGAAAAAAGCATGGGATTTCAAAGCCGTTACATAATATCTTATACCTACAACGAAATGTGCAAATTTGTAATGAAATTTTATTTCGATTAACGAGGAGACAGAAGAATATGCTTTGATAAGAATGGTTTGTAGAAAGTAAGCAGAGAAAGTCTTGTAAATGCAACACATTAGATTCCTTTAAGGTAGTGAGTGAGTGAGTGAGTGAGTGATGAGTGAGTGAGTGGGTGGGTGAGTGGGTGAGTGAGTGGGTGAGTGAGTGCGTGGGTGAGTGAGTGGGTGAGTGAGTGCGTGGGTGAGTGAGTGGGTGAGTGAGTGAGTGGGTGGGTGAGTGATCGAGTGAGTGAGTGCGTGGGTGAGTGAGTGAGTGGATGGGTGAGTGAGTGGGTGGGTGAGTGATCGAGTGAGTGAGTGAGTGAGTGGGTGAGTGAGTGGGTGAGTGAGTGAATGCGTGGATGAGTGAGTGGGTGGGTGACTGTGTGCGTGAGTGGGTGGGTGAGTGAATGAGTGAGTGGGTGGGTGAGTGAGTGCGTGAGTGGGTGGGTAAGTGATCGAGTGAGTGAGTGGGTGGGTGAGTGAGTGAGTGGGTGGGTGAGTGATCGAGTGAGTGAATGGGTGGGTGAGTGAATGAGTGGGTGTGTGAGTGATCGAGTGAGTGAGTGGGTGGGTGAGTGAGTGGGTGGGTGAGTGATCGAGTGAGTGAGTGAATGGGTGAGTGAGTGAATGGGTGGGTGAGTGAGTGAGTGAATGGGTGGGTGGGTGAGTGAGTGAGTGGGTGGGTGAGTGATCGAGTGAGTGAATGGGTGGGTGAGTGAGTGAGTGGGTGGGTGAATGATCGAGTGAGTGAGTGAATGGGTGAGTCAGTGAGTGGGTGCGTGAGTGATCGAGTGAGTGAGTGAGTGGGTGGGTGAGTGAATGAGTGGGTGGGTGAGTGATCGAGTGAGTGAGCGGGTGGGTGAGTGAGTGAGTGGGTGGGTGAGTGATCGAGTGAGTGAGTGAATGGGTGGGTGAGTGAGTGGGCGGGTGAGTGATCGAGTGAGTGGATGGGTGAGTGAGTGAGTGGGTGGGTGAGTGAGTGAGTGGGTGCGTGAGTGATCGAGTGAGTGAATGGGTGGGTGAGTGAGTGAGTGGGTGGGTGAACGATCGAGTGAGTGCGTGAATGGGTGAGTGAGTGAGTGAGTGAGTGGGTGCGGTAGTGATCGAGTGAGTGGGTGAGTGAGTGAGTGGGTGGGTGAGTGATCGAGTGAGTGGGTGGGTGAATGAGTGAGTGGGTGGGTGAGTGAGTGATTGGGTGAGTGAGTGAGTGCGTGGGTGAGTGAGTGGGTGGTGAGCGATCTAGTGGGTGAGTGAGTTGGTGAGTGAGCGGGTGGGTGGGTGAGTGATCGAGTGAGTGAATGGGTGGGTGAGTGAGTGAGTGAGTGCGTGGGTGAGTGAGTGGGTGGGTGAGTGAGTGGGTGGGTGAGTGAGTAAGTGAGTGAGTGAGTGCGTGGGTGAATGAGTGGGTGGGTGAGTGATTGAGTGGGTGGGTGGGTGAGTGAGTGGGTGTGGGTGAGTGAGTGAGTGGGTGGGTGAGTGAGTAAGTGAGTGAGTGCGTGGGTGAGTAAGTGGGTGAGTGCGTGGGTGAGTGAGTGGATGGGTGAGTGAGTGGGTGAGTGAGTGGGTGGGTGAGTGAGTAAGTGAGTGCGTGGGTGAGTGAGTGAGTGGGTGAGTGAGTGGGTGAGTGGGTTGGTGAGTGAGTGAGTGAGTGGGTGAGTGAGTGGGTGAGTGAGTGAGTGCGTGGGTGAGTGAGTGGGTGAGTGAGTGGGTGAGTGCGTGGGTGAGTGAGTGGGTGGGTGAGTGAGTGCGTGGGTGAGTGGGTGGGTGAGTGCGTGGGTGAGTGCGTGGGTGAGTGGGTGGGTGAGTGCGTGGGTGAGTGAGTGGGTGGGTGAGTGAGTGAGTGGGTGAGTGAGTGCGTGGGTGAGTGAGTGGGTGAGTGCGTGGGTGAGTGAGTGCGTGGATGAGTGAGTGCGTGGGTGAGTGAGTGAGTGGGTGAGTGCGTGGGTGAGTGAGTGGGTGAGTGAGTGAGTGAGTGGGTGAGTGAGTGAGTGAGTGGGTGAGTGAGTGAGTGAGTGGGTGAGTGAGTGAGTGAGTGGGTGGGTGAGTGAGTAGGTGAGTGAGTGAGTGCGTGGGTGAGTGAGTGGGTGAGTGCGTGGGTGAGTGAGTGCGTGGGTGAGTGAGTGAGTGGGTCAGTGAGTGCGTGGGTGAGTGAGTGAGTGAGTGAGTGAGTGGGTGGGTGAGTGCGTGGGTGAGTGAGTGTGTGGGTGAGTGAGTGAGTGAGTGAGTTAGTGAGTGAGGGCTTGTTTAAGGTAGAGATGAATAGTTTCTCAAGTCACCTTTGGTACATGTTTACATGACTTTAGGAAACATGGCTCATTTACAGCTCATTGACCGAAGAACTGCGTTCTAGTTAAATGTTTTAGCTTCAGTAAGAATTACTGCTTTCGCAATGTTAGATATACTTGTGCCTCAGTTGTAACACAAGGATGATTTCATTACACTTGTGTGTGCAGAGTGAACAAGCAATATCCTGGTGAATGCGGGATAGGACTTCACAACTCTCCAGTTTGGTGCTTACCTTAAATTAGAATGGTCCTGTGGCTACGTGGGGAGAAGGAGGAAGAGAGATTCCAAACGCCACGGGTGTTCAGGTCCCTGAAATATTACTAAGCAAACCTGACCAGGCAGCGGTAACTGGTTTATTTCAATATCTCGATCCATTTTGATGAGATAGTGTCTACATTCCAGAGTATGCTAGTGGGAAAATACGATACCAAATCACCCGTAATGGTTGATATTAACTATTTAGAATGCTGCTTTCCATTGTTTATATGACTGACATGCTACAGATAATTCTACAACAAAAATCTCCTTTTTTGGCCTTAAGCGGTTAATTATATTTCCAATAGGAACGCTTTGTCAGATTTTCACCACTGCGATAAGTCACCCATTGCGAAAACACGGAAAGAGGGAATTTCTTTGTGTAATGTAATGAATTAGTTGTGCACTGACGTAAGTGTAGTAGAAAATAGTTATTCCTGGCACAAGTGTTAAAATGGAGCTTTTCGCGAGTAAAAATGTTTATGAAACAGGCCTAAAGCCAAGTTTAGCAATCTCTCGAGCAAAATAAAACTACTTTAACATGTGTTGTCATATATACTACGTTTTAGAACATCCCTAATATTTTGTTTGGCCTTTATTGTTATTTGAACCTTCATGTCAGCAGTTCTGGCATGATCACTTACACAACTATAGCATCCTATAATATATAGCCCCCAGCAAAAGGTTCTGGCGTTTCACCTTTGAGTATAAAATATGAAAGTATGCTTATTTTAATACCTTGCTCCATTGAAGAAATCGGTGCAATATTCTGCACTTCTTTGGTAACTATTCCATTGTTATCCTCTCCACCGCTTGCAAAATTTCTTCTTGGTCTGCCGAATCCATTTCCGAGCCATTCAAATAATCCGCCATTGCTTGAATCGATAAAAGGCCTCCGCTTGATATACACGTAATTTTCATTGCAAGAAACAAATAACATGGTCCCGTAGTTCAATCAGTGGAGCTCCTGCCTGCTATGCAAGAGGCCCTGGTGCAATTCCCCGCTGGGGGTTGGGAATGTTTCTCTAGCCAAGATTATTTCCCATTTTCCCCAGATTCTGGAAGTATGAATGAAAATGTGAATATCATCATCATCAACAACAACAACTCTTAGTGGCTTAGAAGAATCCTCCTGTTCCGGCCTCACACTTCTTCCTATCATTTTACCAGTCTTCCTATTGTGCTGTGACCAGAAGGTTTATATTTGTAAGACTGTAACGGAATGCGAGCGTTTTCCATTCTTTGCAAATGACCTTTCCATGTTTCTCTATTTGCTTGTATCTTTTCTTTTAACGAAAATATGTTTAATTCTTTCCTTATTTCTTCATTTCTAATATGATCTTGTCTTGTACATCGTTTTACTCTTTGGATATGTTTCATTTCTTGCTGCTTGTACTTGGCGCCAACCTTTCTTTTTAAGTGTCCATGCCTCCGATGCACACAGTAAAACCGGAACAGCCATTGTCTTATAAAATTTTAAATTAATATCCTCTCGGGTTTTTCTTTTCAATGCACGCACTATTATTCCACAAATATATTGGAATTTATTCACTTTATTGCTTATTTCTTCGTTGTTTGTTCTAAATGTCAACCCAAGTAATTAAATGTTTCCACCTGCTCTAACACTTTACTATTTAACTCTGTGAATATATGTGTGTATATGTGTGAGAGAGATAGAGAAAGAGATCTGAGGTAAGAATTCCAACTCCTAAGTGTACAGAAGTTAATATTGCCTCTGGGCAATACGAGTTTTCCAGAGGCCGCCGCTAAAGGTAGGTGGAAATGGAACAATAAAAAATGGAAGTAGGCAGGTAATAACCGAGTTTTATTTCACTGACTATTAGGGTAAGGACGAGGCAAACGGACACGGAGCCAGAAGGACACTTGCTATGGAACTTTAGTGTAATTTTCTTACCAATGTTGGTATCACTGTGTATTGAGAATCCGTGAGTATGTTAGAGTTATGTCGACATATTGTGGAAAGGATCCTGCGATTACCACAAATCAAAAGTGCAACCCAGCAACAGAAACGAAACATTAAGAGTTATTTGACATTTAGTTGCTTGAACTGTAAGATTTCATCCGTTGCACATAAGGTTTTATGGAAAAGGAGGGGGTAAAGAATATACACACATGTGATATCAGGGATCCATCTGTTGGTGACGGAGTTTACTAGAGTAAATGTCTCCAGTCTGTCTTTCTTCTAAGTTTTAAAATATGTATAGATGTGAATCATATCTAAATAAATGATTTGCATATTTATTAAAGTTAAATTCAGTTCCGTGTTCATTTTCACGTGGAAATAGAGAACCCGATGTTGAAAATTAGATTCATAAATCTCAGAATCAAGCTCCCTTGAGTTATTCAGAAGACGATCGCAAATAATGGGAACACAATACAAGGTCAGACTCAAGCTTTTACACCCTCTACAAACTTTGAACAACTAAGTCCTCGTCCATTAACTTTCCTTGATATTAAAAGTAAACCAGGCATTAAAAAAATCCAGTAAATCTGATTTTAAAACAAGTCTAGAATATGCAATTGATCAAAAAGTTAGGAAAACTGCTCGCATTGAAAAGGAAGAGGCAGCAATAGCGAAAACTAGGAAAGTTAGAAGCTTGCCATGAGAAAGGGAATACCTGCAAGAAATGCCAACAGTGTCCTCAGGCTGTCGGTTTGCCCTGCCTTTACTCTATAATCTTCAATTTTTAGTATAAGTGACTTGTTTTAAAACCTCTACTTTTACTTTCAACTGTTTAAAAAGTAGCATTGGTTAATATTATATAAAGTTTTTAAAAATCTCTTCGTTGACCTTCAAACAAAAGTTGAGTAGTCAAGGCACTAGAACAGGATCACAATGCATCCCTTGTGGTATGTGTTTATCATGGCATTTCTTTCTGTTTTGCAGGAAGATGCAGCTGCCGGGTTTAGGTGGCGTAGGGTTTAATCGCAGCACGGCGCGTTTACTAGTTCTCGCCGCTTTCTATGTCCTGTTTCTGGTGTTGGGGGCTGCCATCTTCTCAGCCATCGAAGGTCCCGAAGAGGCCCTTCGGGTGAAGGACCTGAGGTACATGCGCACCCGATTCCTGCAGGATCATCGCTGCGTATCAGGTAAGACGAAATTTGCTTTTCGTTGTATAGGAGTAGCTTGCAAAAACAGTGCGCTATCCTCAGCGACAGTCGGACTTAAGTAGGGTGCCGAAAGTGAAGTGAAATAAAATTGTCAGTTTTGTTTCTCACTCCGATAACCTAACAATTTGTATTCAATCATAAACCTCCCAACATAAGTGAATGCGAATTATAGAGAAGCAATGAGGTGCTTTTATGAGTTGAGTTAGCCGCCCCAATTATTCTCGAAACGATCCCCTTTCTGTGAACAAGGCATAAGAAGGAAGTGGTGTTATAAGTCTGAAGGCAAAGAGACCGCCTGTCGCCAAGGAACACGCAACAGCAGCTAAGTAGTGCATACAACACGATGTTTTGAACACCATGTAGTATTCTAGGATGAATTAGGGTAAGTCAGTACTGCATTTTAGAGTATTTGCAGGTTGACACCATGCCAGACTTACTGCTGTAGGAACCAGCCAGAAGATCACAGCGCAGAGCTTAGAATGTATTTATGTATTTACGCTTTTTCTCTTTCAGGGTTATAAATGTATAATTCATCCCACTTAGATAGAGAAAAGTAACCTTGAATGAAATAATTAATTGTTTGTCTATATTGTCATGTACTATTACTACTGAAGAAGGATGTAACGGATTATGGGAGTATTTGGAGAGAATTTTCAGTACTTAATAGAAGTCTTTCTAGAAAGTAAAAGATAATGCCTAACATGTGTACTAGAGCAGAGTGATATAACGATAGCTGTTCTTGTGGGAGCCGTTTTACCTATATAAGCGTTACTATTATAAGATAAATAGTAGTGTTCTATAAGAAAAGGAATATTATTATATTGAATATTATTATCATATTTCTTTGACCTAATGTTGCATCTCTAGGACATTTCCTAGAAACCTCAACAAAAAATCATTTCAAAGTCGTTTCTTTTCAACTATTCGTTCTCATTCGTACCAAGTCAGCAAGCACTTCCCAACAATGTGGCCTCCGCAATCTCCAGATCTCAGTCCGACCGACTTTTAGTTGTAGGGGTTATCTTAAAAAACAAGTTTTCCTGACACACCCAACAACCCCACTGCAACTGAAAGACATCTGGAAAATGCTCTGCTGTGGAAGACAGAATGTCATACGTTGAACAGGATAACGGTGGAGCTTACCAATGGTTTGTAAACCCTATTGTCTTGTTTCTATTATAAAATGTATATATGTTTAATGTATGAATTGACTTTTAAAATGAGGGGTCTAGTTTCAAAGTGAGTCGTTTCCATTTTTTCTCAAAATTGAGATATTGGTGTTCATAGAATGTTGGGGAGGTTATGTTTCATCATAATAGCACAATGATTGTACACTGAGCTCTTTCGCATACAAAAACCATGTGAAAATAGCAAGTTAGTTTCAAAGTGCGCTCTTTCCAATACTGCGTTACTTTCAGAACGCGATACTTCCGTTCAGTCAATCAGGAAGCAGAAGTGAGAAACAAGAACAGGGTGAATTTACTATATTATTGCATCATGCTCAGAACCACCAAACTCTGCACTTGTAGATCATTATTAGAATAGTGTTTTAAGTGATAATTTCAAGTAATATGGACGAATGTATTATTCCTTCTCCACCTGGACGTGGAAGAAAGACATCCCGTTATACAGTCAACAAGAAAAGACAAAGAGAGGAAGGTAAACTAAACGGTAATGTTTGTACTTTAAGATAACCTAAACAGGATATTAAATTTTACTAAACCTATATGACACGTACATAGAAGTGGAAAATTTGGCAAAATGAGCTGTGGTAATGTAAAAGTAACTGGTTTGTGGTTAAGAACTGATTCCTTATCCGAACCTAAAGTGGGAAAAAATATCAGAATGTTAAATCCAAGAAAGAGTAATTCCAAGATGGAGTGTTAAAGCTAAGAAAGAAAAGTTATACGACGTTAATAAGCTTTTAATTAAACACTTTGGAAATGACTGGAAGTAAAACGGGACCCAAGTTTTTACAAGAGTTTCCTCTGAAGTCAGAGGAAATAGAAGATCGGGAGCCTCCATCACCTTAAAGAATCATTCTGCAAGTCTCATGAAGAAGGCAAAGACTTACACATCTGAAAACATTACTTTCATTGTTTCTTACTATCAAATTGAGTTATTTCCATACTTTAAATGAGTATATTGTGGTTTATATAAATATAAGAATTCAGAACTGTATTTCAATTTAAAAGTGTACACATAAGGAACGCAATTATCACAAAGTACACATCTCTATCTGAAAGTACACCAAATAAAACGTTTTTCCTGTTTTTCTCAAAACTACCTGAAATGCAAGAGTCATTTTGAAACTAGACTCCTCAATTACTCTAGATATTCTGAAATACTAGTCACTACGCTGGTCAGAACAATCCATGCAAGTTACACAGCCTATGTCGTTTCCCAAATGCTTGGTTTTCGGATCATTATATCTATTAGGCAGCTGCCCATGCTGTTGTTTTTTCTTGGAGACTGTGAAGATGACGATGCAGGAAAGATACTAAGCAACAGAGTGTTAAAAGACCTTATAGAACGTTCTGAGAGAAAGATCTCGAATGTTGAATACCCATGAGCAATGCAACAGCAGCTAACAGGAGACTGCTGTAAATTAAACGCAGTATTGCAAATGAAGCAAGCACAAAGTGGTCTCCCCGTGCTTAAGTAAGTTTCGTTCACTTTTTAACTTTTCCTGTTGCATACAGTAAGTAAAGGAGAGATTAAATTGGTCAAGTTTTACTGGCAATTTACGAAATTCTGAAACACATCACTTGGTGGCGCTGGTGCAGATAATGTACAGCATGACGTAAATGCAAGAGTAGATGTACACAGTTGTAACATTTGGAGAAAGCGGATCTATAATCACTATTGAAATACCATTTAGGCAGGTGTTTCATAAAGATCCACCTGACCCTAAGTGCATCACAGAGTGTGCAAAAGCAGGTGGGAGGGATCAGCTAAAAAGCGAACAGAAAAAGTTACAAATGCTCTTGCCAGGAGTCCATACAAACCATCACTTAAACTGTGGATGCCCCGAAAAGCGCTACAAATAGTCTTTATGCACATATAATACAGACTCTTCATGAAATTAACTCAACATACAAATCAAAGTGACAGAAAGTAGCTGGTTGGTTTGAACGCGGTGGTCTCATAGCTTGACTTCCTCGTTCCCTCTACCCAACTCGTTAGAGTGGACCTGCACTAAAATTGAGTATATTTGGGATATTTTTCTTGTGACCAAAAGGTCCAAACGGATTCTTTTTCAGTAAATATTTGACATTTAAAATTGACAAAATTGTCATCTAGTCTTTAGTTTTGTTTGACGAGACAGGGAATCAGACATGACCTTGTGTTGATGAAATGCTTTGATCATAAATTGGAGTGCTGCGGAAGTTAGGTAGTGTCTCCTTCAGTTCGAGCCCAAAAAATTAGCTAAAATACAGACAAATTAGTTACTTAGGTCATCAGCTAAGAGTTACTTAGAACCTTAATAATGTGAATACATTTATAGAATATAAATTGGCTAGTTTGTGAATCTTTCTTTGCAATATACGTTATGTAAGCTCATTTTTCTCCATTCTTATGTTGTTTGCACTTTTGATACTGCAATAAAGACGAGACAGAATCAGCTCTGATAACAAAGAAACAGTGGCATGAACTTTGTTGCTAGTACTCAGCAATATCTATTTACAATATATGCAACCGCGGACCTGAATTGCCCGTTGCTATGGTTACCACCGAAGTCATGGATGACGTCACAGTGCGTGGGTGTATAAATCGACGGCCTGCGTCCCACGTGAGAGGGACGTCGTGTGCTCGCCTGCTCCATGGGTCGGTGGGCATTACGTTCATAACAGGCATGCACCCTCCTCTGTAACTGACAGGGTGGTGACGGGTACCCCCTCTTCCTCACATTAACTTGTGGTTGCTGAGACTCATCTTATATTAAAGTGCAAAATCCACCACTCTAAACACGTGACAAGCTTCTGCCTTATTTCGAATGTGTGTTTTCCACGATTAAAAAAGTCCATATGTCATCAGTTAATATACTTATTCGCATTGGATTACTAATTTGGGCCACTATGGAGTTGTCTTAATCTTGATCGAAATTGTCAAAAAAATTCAAAAATTAGTTCCTATGTCCAAAAAATATTTTGAACCTTTAGCTTCAATTATATGCTACGACTTTTGCCCTGAAATTCCTTTAGGACTTAAACACGTGACCTTTTAAATACTCAAGAATACATGACCTAACAGACTATACTTACTTCCAATGTCTCCCTTACTCGACTGATTTTTCTTACACTTCTCCACATAAAAAGCACCACGCGATGTAATTTGCAACCAATCTTATCCACATTTTCAGCAGAAACTTAGAGAGAATGAACTTAAGTGTGCCGTATTTTTTTTTTTTTTTTTTTTTTGCTACAATTTTAAACTGCTCAAGTTATGACATAATTCGACTACTGAGGATATATTCTTACAAAAGAGCATACATAAAGGTTTGCGTTCTTTAAAAAACCAGAAGGGTAGTAATTAATGATTTGAAGCTTTTTCAGCGTTGGTTACTGACGATAGTTTTATTAGAAATAATGAAAGTAAAATCCTTCTCAAAACGTTAGACATCTGCATGAAACTAGTATTGTTATAATTATGATAGAAAATTATGCGACAAAATTTTGAAAACATTTAGAGAAAGACTGTAATATTTAGAAATTTCACCCATGGGCATGTTCTACGACCACCAGAGAGACGGAATAATTAGTTATCCAACACTTTGCACATTTGGTTGAAAGTTACATTGAAAATGCACACCACCTCTTAGATTAGCTAATCGAAAGCTTGAACTTCATGTAAGAGCCAATCTTAGCTATAGAGATAAAATAGCATAGTTATACATCAATTGATTTTGAAACCTAAGTGCTTATTTACAATCAAAATCAGCATTATCATAATACTGTAATACTTATACATGAAGTTAATGCGACATGTTGCCATTCACAATAACAAAAAGTAAACATACGTAAATAGGGGTCAATCACAAGAGAGCATAAAACAGCTCAACAAATATGCGGTCTGAGAAGTGATCCACTACAAAAGAGGTTAGGTACCTGTATCAAAATGAAAACGCTAAACCCCAGCGCAACATCCCATGAAGGGCCAAGGTTTGCCGCTCAGCCGCTGCGTCCCCCACCTCTGCACACTATAGGTGTCATTGGTGGGCTGCAGTATTGGAGGACGGGACGTGGTTAGCGTCCCGAGCCCTTCCGGCCTGTAATACGACCATCTCGACCTGAGGTCGATACTTCTCCATCAAGTAGCCCTTCAACTGATCCCTCCGGGATCTAACGAGGCTGGGTGCATCCCGTGCCAGACCTCCCAGCGGGAGAAAAATTCTCGTGCTGGTACAAGCATCTAAGTTTACATTTGATAATCTATTTATTTTTCTTAATGATTCGTTGTGAACGATTCCATTACAGCACATAGCATCTAGCTTTTAAATTTGCGTTGTATTTACGTTTAATTTTCATTGTGAATAGGGCCAATAGCTCTACAAAATTATGTAATATTGTCACCGCGGTGCGAGACTGCTCACAAGTTGTTGGGGTTGATGGTGCTACCTGGCCCCGGGTACAGCTAATGACCCTTGTCGTGCAGAACAATAACCATGTGAGCAGCTTTCCTGCCCCCGAAGATTCATTTCAGGAGTTTGTGGTAGGTTCCTTTTCTAGAACGCGCCCTTTGTATTCTTGGCCTATATAAGATAAAACTGGCTAGCGCCGGCGAATTGTGGAGTTGAGTTGAAGGTAGACACTTGACAGTAGAGTGCAGTAGATAGTGCCGAGTTCATTTCAGTTGTGAGTTATGACTCAGCTGTTTAGTTGTGATTCAATTCTAAGGATGAGTTGTGTTTTGTTCTGAATGTGTACAATATTGTTTCAAGTGTAAAATGTGTTACGCTAAGCACCTAAGTGATAAAGCGTGTTTAGCACCAACTGGTGTTTCCATTTTCACAATATGTCAAGAAAGTCAATAAATGCACACACTCTATGAGTAAATATGTTTAAGTATTCTTCTGAGAAGTAATGAATATTAAATTGATCATGCTGCTAGCCATTGTAGCAAGTTCCTCTCATCAAAGATTTAAGCTCTTTTATTTCTCCTTTATATCGAAGTATGCATTGAATGTCTCGAAAGTTTCAATCGATCTATAGCTGAATTGCTATTTGATTTAGGTGAATAATGAATGAGGCAGTGCACAACTGTTGCCTCTCTCACTTCAATGGAACAAAGTTGTTCCTCTAAAAGAGATCAGTTCTGAACTAGCAGGTTAGCTGAGCGATTGGAAAATCAAAACTTCCAGGATTTGGTTCCGACAATCCATCCTCACTTGTTCACGTCAATTACATATGTACTGCATCTCATGCAGATCGTCATTCCGGTTCATATCTCGGGCTGTCGTTAAAAAATAGCATCGCTATTTCATGCAAAACCAGATTTTCTGTTTCTTCACCTTATAGAATTTTGCAAGAGATTATATTTTCGTCTAAAAATTACTTGTTTTTTGTTCTTAAAGTGCATTTTGTAGTTATAGTGTTGGGCGTTTATACAAGTGACTTGAAGAGAACTTTCGTGTCATTTTGTTGTTTTAGTGGCTGTATTTCTTAGATCTTACTCCAAAAATATAAAAATCTGATGTGTTGCACTCAAATGACTTTCTCTACTCTTGTACTAACCATTCTTAAAAACTTTTATTCCTATATCTTCGTGTTAGTTAAGATAAACATTTGTATAGCTTATCTTATTGCTTATTTCCTTGTAGGTGCAAGGGGAATGTTAGAATACAGCAGGCTTTGTGCGATAGTAAAATGCTTTAAAGCTTAGATATTCTGTTGTCTTTGCACACGTAACATATAAAAAAGTGAACAAGAATGTTCCATTTCACGAAAGCTGTAAGTTTTCCGAAACTCACACACATAACAAGGAATATCTCCGAAATGGTTCAACCTACAAGAAATTTATTGGGACATAAATTGTGTATTTTAGCAAGATCAACATTTTTGTTTGTTTTCGTTAGAGCCATTTTCAAGAAAATCAAAATTTTCGAAAAATTTTCCATGTAAAGGGTAGTTAAGGGTGGTGCTATTTTCTTCAAAATCTTTGTGTCGCATCCTTGAAAGACATTAAGCTTAAATACCAACTTTGGTTCTTAACCGACTTTTCGTTTTTGAGTTATGCTGTCCACAGACTGACAGACTGACGCACAGACACACAGACAAACGGACCTTTTTCTAAAAATGCTTTTTTTGGATTCAGGGGGCCTCAAAACATATATTTCCGGTGAAATCTGGACATCGAATTTTTGGGTGGAATACAATACTTCCCCTACTTACCAGTAGAGAAAGTAACAAGCGTTAATATTAATACAAATTACTAGAAACGTTAATATAATAGCGATGACTAGTATGCTTCCTAATGTTTTCAAGCTCAATACAGTCATTCAGAGCTCTGAACTTACTTCTCTTTAGTGTCTCTCGTTCGCATACATTGACTTCAGTGCTAATGGTCATAGGATGGAACTGCACAGTAGTAGTTCATATTGCGCAACAGAAATGCTTGGTTTCGTAGAAATGATACGAACCTATCAAAAGCTATATCAGATTTCCACATTGAGGTAATTGGGGTTGGCGACTTGTGGGACTGTGTATCGGTGAACGAACAGCCAGGGACGCCCGGTTCGGGCCTCATTAGCGTAGTATATATATATATACATCCCCACCCACCTAACATTGTATATATATATGGGGGGGGGGGGGCGGCGGAAAGATAACGCTCATTTTTCATTCTGATGAAGGCCATAGAGTCTACAATGGCCGAAAGCTCAATGTTTTTAAACCTCACACGGCTCATCACCCGTGAAGCTGTAATAAATTACGCGCGCCGTGAAAGCTTTAAATCTTACGTTGGTACTTAAGTTTAATGTCTTTCAAGGATGCGACACGAAGATTTTGAAGAAAATAGCCCCACCCTAAACTACCCTTTATATGGAAAGTTTTTCGAAAATTTGAATTTCTTGATAGTGGCTCTAACGGTTTTGATTAAAATGTCATATGTTTGAGATATTTTTATGACAAATGAAATGTATATCTTGAATTTTCTGATGAGTCTGTTAAGGGCGCTGATGACCTAGAAGTTGAGCGCCCTTAAACCAAATCCAAATCCAAATTGAATTATCTGGCTATAGCCCCTGTAGCCATATTTACTCTGGACGACTTTTGCATAATTGGTAAACCGTTAGAGATAGACCAAATCATACTACACAAAAATGTAGATCTTGCTAAAATACATAATTTATGTCCAAATAAATTTTCTTGTAGGTTGAACCATATCGAAGATATTCCTTATTATCTGTGTGAATTTTATAAAACAAACTTTCATCAAATACAGCATCGTTATTCATTTTTTATATGTTAACCTTGCAAAGAGAACGGAATTTGAAAGCTTTAAAGATGACAATTGCTCATAGCCTACTGCATTCCCATATTCCCCTTGCACCTACAAGGAAATAAACAACAAATGTGTACAACTATCTCAACTATCACGAAGAAGATATAGGAATAAGAGTTTGTAAGAATGGTTAATACAAGAGTAGAGAAAGTCATGTGAGTGCAACATGTTGGTTTTTTTTATATATTTTGTGTAAAATGAATTTCAAACATTAGAACTATGGTATAACTGTAAATTGAGCAAATTGAAATTGTTGTTGTTTGTCACATAGCTGAATACACATTCCTCTGTTGATGCAGAAGCTTTTGAAAAACCATCTTTCTTATCAAAATAACTTTTCGATAACTGACGTACAAAAATAAAGTGCAAATGCAGAGATGTCAGGTAACTGAACTTCTATTGCATATATTGATTTTCCAGGCCTATTCCTATGAGTTATTTTATTTCCTTGGGTCTGAACAACAGAAGTGCCTGAGGTGTTGCAAACCATTGAATTTTTGCCCTTAAATGGGTAATGAACATGAAAATGATAGTGTTATCGCTGATCAGAAGCTCGCTATGATGAGAAATGAAGATATCGTTATATCCAAGAACTTGCATTCGAACGTTGGTGATTTCGACTAGCAAACACTGCAATGGTATTAGTAAGTGATTGTAATACTGCAGAACTTGCACTCGAACGTTGGTGATTTCGACTAGCAAACACAACAATGGTATTAGTAAGTGATTGTAATACTGCAGAACTTGCACTCGAACGTTGGTGATTTCGACTAGCAAACATAACAATGGTATTAGTAAGTGATTGTAATACTGCAGAACTTGCACTCGAACGTTGGTGATTTCGACTAGCAAACACAACAATGGTATTAGTAAGTGATTGTAATACTGCAGAACTTGCACTCGAACGTTGGTGATTTCGACTAGCAAACACAACAATGGTATTAGTGAGTGATTGTAATACTGCAGAACTTGCATTCGAACGTTGGTGATTTCGACTAGCAAACACAACAATGGTATTAGTAAGTGATTATAATACTGCAGAACTTGCATTCAAACGTTGGTGATTTCGACTAGCAAACACTGCAATGGTATTAGTAAGTGATTGTAATACTCCAGAACTTGCATTCAAACGAGCTCCACTGCTTAAAAGAATGCCAATACATTCCATTCTTGAACAGATCTGATTCTGCACATCACAAATGGTCATTGATAATGTAGTAATGCTAACATTAATGCGATATACTGGCAGTAAAATAAAGGAATGCTGTTGTTAATGTAGTGTAGCAAACACACAATACGACATTTATTGCATTGTTTTTCTTGGACATTTCCCCTTTTTATGATGGAGTCAAATACTTAAACCTCTGCTTGCGAGAGATCATATCTTTTTTGTAGTCGTTAAAAGTTATGCTATTCTACTCCATTTGATCTGTCATAATGCAAATTCATATCAATATTTATAAAATGGTGACATTTTCTCCGTTTGCAGTGGACTCTTCAGGTGTATTCTGTTACGTTACGGTTTACAGCACTGTCGTGTAAATAAGATGACACCAAATTGTAGCGATGGCATTCAACCCATTACAGCCCCACACTCGGCCCCACTTATAAATCAATCAGTCATATACTGATTAATACGGAGCCCAAAAGTGCCTGAAGTGAAAGGGGTACTTGTTGGCCAGTTGGTGGTAGACAGGGTGATACAGATCTGAAGCATGCAAGCATATGATGCATCTAAAGAATAATGTACACACTAGCCAATCTGCAAAATGCAAGAGAAAATCTTTTCTATAGGAACACAATAATTATTATCCTTGGTTGAGAACTCGATCATGTCGCGAAGAGTTCCTGGGCGGAAATTCACCTGTAAACTGACTTCCAGTTTCAAGTATTGCTGGTTGACCTTCACCCGGTTAATCAGATGAACACAGATATTGGAATGGCCGCTCCTTATAGTTGGTCAACATTGTGACGCAATCGTAAGCTAAAATTATAACATGTCTTTGAAAATGTTGTCTCGAGTTGTAGCACACAATTCTGAAGAGGTGTGAGGAATTCAACTTTGAAAACAGGAGTTAATAAAAGTGCTCTGGCGCCAATTTATTTCCTCAAGCTCTTTTGGGCTCGAATTTACTTATGTTCACTTTCCCTATTAGGAACTTACAGTAAGGAAACAGAGCAAGTATTACCTATATTCCACCCAATAATTCGATGTCGAGGTTGCATATAAATACGTGTTTTAGGTCCACTGAGCCTAAGAAAAATCTTAGAAAAACATCCGCTTGCGATTTTTATTTTTCTCCTTGTCTGTGTGACTGAGAATGGCATAATCCTAAAAAACGAAACGTCCGATATATACGGAAGTTGACATTTAAGTTTGACATCTTTCAAAGATGCGACACCAAGAAATTACGCCATTTAAAACAGCTGTCGATAACTTTAATTTTCTAAAACATTTCTACTGATCTTAATTAAAACCACTTATCTGACAAAAGTGTATATTAAATGTTCTGGAAACATCCTCTGAGCACTGCTTCATTCTGAATAACCTTTGTACAACTGTCAAACCAAAGGAGATGAACAAAAACGTACTATACGAAAAATATGGTTCTCATTAAAACACACAGTTCAGTTTATTGGAAATACAGGCATTTCTGAGATATTTCGTTTTTATTGGTTTAATTTTCAGTATTTTGTCATTTTTTAACATGCGAATATTGAAAAGTCATGGAAAGAATATGGAACTTCAAGGCCAGCAAAGATTGCTTTTAAGTCTTTGATTTTCGATCGTGTTTCTTGTACTTGCAAAGAGTATGTTTGGCAGACACAAAAGTTAATGGCGGATGATAGCTGATTATTAGATTATTCTCTTTAATGTTGCACCAATAAATTGTGTGAGTGCTAATAAAATTTATATCATTGGCTTTACAGCGTGTTTATTTATACAGCATAGGCTTTGATTGGATGTTGTGTTGAGCCACCCGCCATTATATTTTATGTCTGCTATAATGAAACTTTTACTGCATAAATAATAGTTTGTAGAGGTTATACAACAGCAGTTACTGCATTGCTGTGCTATCAACTCACATTTAAAAGTTGATGCCGTTTGCTTATGCTGAATCCAATCTCATTCTAGCGTATCATGTAATGTTTTTTTTTCCTCAAGTTGTGCGAGGATGGATGTGATGATAAATTACATCAGTTAAGTTGAAATGAATTTAACGGAGACTTCTAATGAGCTATTTGAAGTGAGTTACCTGCTGTTTGAGGTTGAATCTTATCACACAGACTTGAAAATATTGGATCGTCCTCCTTGCTCACGTGTAACATGCTAGCCTCTGGTTACCGAGGTGGCGGGTTCAAACCCGGTGGAGGGCGATTGGTTATTTGGGCGTAAAAATCCTACCTATGGCTTCCTTCGGAAGGGGAGTTAAGCCGGTGGTACTATGTAGATTTACTGCACGTAAAAGAACCTCAAGCCTGATTAAGAGATCTCTGAACAAATTGAATCAGTATTTCACGCCCAATATAGTAAAATGGGCTTCTGAGAACTATAACAGTTATAGAGTATCCGTAAATTTATTTTTAAAAATTTAAATATTTAATTATATCTTCAAACTTCTGTCGGATAAATACTTTGCGGTTTAAAATAACTGTTTCTGCTCACATCGACCGCTAAATTTATACTATTCGAGCGCGGTCTTTGGGAGCCACTAACATCCGATAATCTATCACTATAAACACTTCTATAGTACTGTGCAAACATGTCGGGAAAAGAGGGGAATTTTAAACTTCACGCTCTTTAATATATTATTCCCAATATACGTTTCAGAATTTTATCCACGTGTTTAGCAATATCTGCGATAGTTGGACACGCTGAACTCCAGGAACTCCTTGAGCTAGTGACACTCTGTTTCACTGACTTTCAACTAACCTTAATTACCTAGCTAAGCTGGCCTAACTAATTGCCTTTACTTCTAAATTTCATGGCTAATAAATGTAACTCAGGCTTAGAGTCTAACGCCCGTTCGTAATCCATGCAACAATACAAGAGCTGGAGAGGATGATAGATGAAATGCATTAAGTTTAGACCACGAAGAGTACTTATTACAGTTATTTACCTATTTCCTATCAGTTCTTTATAATCTGGTTCCCTACGTGTTGTATAAAATCTCAGAGCTACTGCACTTGACGAAGACAGACTGTACCGTGCTGATGTAATTTCAATTAAGGGTGTAGGACGTTCTCTGCTCATTAAGCTTCATATTCCCGGCTACTTCAGTAATAACATTAACCCTCCAAGTTGGTGACGTTCAATATCACACACTTCACCTGGTAATCAAGCAGTGTAAAGCGTTTGTTATCAAACTTGTTGATACACGTCACACCACTTCAGTTTACAACAAAAGACGCAGAGTTTTATGTTTGGTCACGCGCGTGTCTTCCCTTGCTCATATGTTCAGAATAACAAGAACCAAAGCATTAGACATATTACATAAAAGTGTGTACCTGTAGAGGCAGTAATGAATCGAGCAATGTATATTTAAGTAGGTCGCTGTTCCTGTTTGTCCGCTGTGTAACGAACTTCCGTCGGTCCCTCAAGTGCTGCCAGAATGTTTCCCTGGCACATCTTAGGGACTCTCTGCAACTGCCGGTCAGTCTTGCAGAGGTCCTGGCGGATGATAATCAAGAGGTTGTAAAGATTTTTGCATTTTTATAAAAGGTAAACTTCCAAATAAGGATTTAACATTATAGTTATCAAAATTTCATGCTTTTTGGCCCTTTTGGTGTTTGTCAATTCATATTTATCTCTGGCTTTTGGCATGATTAGTTATATATATACTGACCTATTAGATACATTTGGGACTTGTGCTAGGACTTTTTATTTTGTATTCATCTTTATCTCTGACTTTTTCCATGGTTAGTTCTGTATTAGCAGCGTATATTTACTTTAGTCTTCTCATGATTTGTTTTAATAAGGGCGCTGATGTCGTAGTAGTTAAGTTCCTCTAAACATCACTATTTATGTTCATCAAGAATTAACATACTATATATTATATATCCTTTCTTGTTTTCCTGTTGTTCTGAAATGTATATATTTATGTACATAAATTGTATCGAAGTATCCTTTCGATTTATATTGTAGTTTCGATATAAACTTTTTTTTTTTTGACAGCATGAATTTCATTCACTATCCCAGAAGGTACTACGCGTTATACAGGATGATTCACTTAAACCTGCCACTACAAGTATTTCTAAACCAAATTAGGAATTGAAAAACGACACACATGAAGGTAGGGGAGTGACCTGTTAAAGTAGGTAATGTAGGTCATTCAAAAACCTGTCCAAACATGATTTTTAACATAAATTTATATATTTTATAAATGGAACTGCATTATTTTTTACGTAATTGATAACACGGTAAGTGACATCAAGATTTCCGTTTATCACATTGCAATAGTTTAACTTTTCGGCATGCATAATTTGTTGAAATGAAGCTCAAATAGGCTCGGGGTCCCTAGAGCATAGAGCATAGAGCAGACTTTTCCAGCTTGAGAGCAGCGAAGTACTCACGGCTGGCAGGAGTCTGCCTGCAGCATGCAATACAGCTTGGCACTGGGCGCAGGCTGTCGTCACCGCTGAATGAAATGGCAGGAAGCGCTTTTATGTTATGACCTTCGCGCAGTGGTGTATTTGCTAATCTCTCTCTAATATCTTAACGCATGGTATCTAATGAAAATCGTTAGGACATTTTTGAGAAAACAAAAAATTAAATGTTTTTCATGTAAAGGGTAATTAGTGTTGGGGCTATTTTCCTTAGAATTTTACTGTCTTATTTTTGTAAGATACGAAACTTAAATATCAGTTTAGTATCCATTGGACTCTGAGTTATGTTGTCCACATACACGCACGCGCGCGCGGATTCTTTTGTAAAAATGCTCCTTTTGGGTTCTCGTAGTCTCTAAACGTATTTACGGTGAATTATCGCCACCCAATTTTTAAATAAAATATAATGCTTCCTCTAATTAGTGTAAAAACACTGTAAAAATAAAGAATAGCGTTTGTAACTTGCGTGTTAAGTGATTCTTTCCTTATAACCTATGTATGAGTGAGTATATGGTGCCCAAATATGTGTTGATTTCAATATCCACAGACAATTGCCTGTCCATACTGCGTCATGAATAAACTGTTTCTCTTGGCAGATGGCGCACTACCAAACCAGAAACAGTACTAATGATCAACAGACGTGCAGAGTTGAAAGGAATATTGAATTTCATGGCTACAGACTGAAACTGAATCTCTTCCATCGCAAACTTTTCGGAGCTATAATTTGGTTTTCCAATAGAAATTAGATTGAATTTTCCTAGTGCGCTGAAACCCTGGCTGTATCGATTCCTTGTTTGTGAAGCCAAGCTGGGATTTTATCCTCTTTCTGCCGACGGGCGGCTGTCGCGTGTTTTATGTTCCCGCGGCACATCTCAAACGTTTAGTGTCTAAGGGTACTTAACGCACTGCCATCTTGCTGTAGATTGTCATGTTGCTTCCCGTTTTCTGCCGGTTACACACGTCCCTCCTCTTCCTCTTCGTGTTTATAGTATGACATTTTGAAAAAGAACTTTAAGTGCATGTATTTTTCACACCGTCAAACTTATTGCCAGTTGCTTTATTACAGGCACGTCATTTTATAACACTTGATGTCATTTCTTCCCCTTCGTGCCTCCAACTTGTATGTTGGGAAAGTCGGACGTTGGGGCGACACATTCCTAGTGGATCCTTGTTCAACAAACGAATCAGCTTATTTGGTTAGATGTCAGATGTGTCGTAGGTTACCATAATAGTACGCAAATTCAGAGTAAATTTTTACTTCAAAAGTGCCATAGATTTTGTACAGCGAACAAGGTTCAAAAACGGTAGGTCTGCAAATGCTAACATTGTTCGTGCTTTGGGGCTAGTTTGCTACAAATATCTGCGACGTCACGGTGTAATGTCAGTAAGTTAAACCCAATTTCTTTTCCTATTGGCTTTAAAGCTTAGAAATTCTTATGCTTGGTAATGAATGACGAGTAAAAGAATCAATATAGTAACAACTGTTTGACATGGCTTGTTAAAATATTATGTGAACCATTCCTATTACTTTCTGTACTGCGTAAAGTAGAACAAGTATAACATTCCTACAAAAAATTCAATATGAAAATTCCACCAGAAGTATATGTTTTGAGACCTACTGGGCCTAAAATGTGGCATTTTTAGAAAAAGGTGCGCGCCCGTGTGTATGTGTCTGTGTGTCTGTGAATAGTTCCTATAACTAAACATGAGAAGTCGGTTAAGTACCAAACTTGGTATTTAAGTTCAGCATCTTCTAAGGATGCAACACGAAAATTTTGAAGAAAATCCACCGTCCCAGACTACCCTTCACATGGAATCTATTTTCGAAAATTGTTATGATATAAAAAATGGCTCAAACTAGTTTGTTTAAAATGCTATATTTTTAGTCATTTTCATGACAATTGAAATTTATATTTTGAATTTTGCGGGAATGTCCTCAGAAGTCCCCTTGGATGACTTTTGCATATCTGGTAAACTGTATGAGATAGACAAAATCTTACTTCCAACAAAATGTAGATCTCGCTGAAACACATAATTTATGTTAAATACACTTTTTTGTCAAGTGCATCATCCGGAGGTGTCCCTTGTTATTTGTCTGAATTTTCCAACCTACTTATACTTTTCACAACTAGAAAGTGACTCACTTTTTTATTCCTAGGCCATGCAAAGAGAACGGAATTTCAAAACCATCACATAGCGACCTGCTCTTAAAAGATTCGATTATCGCTTAAAGCCTACTGTACTTCCATATTCCCCTTGAACCTACAATACAATTAGCAAAAGAATTTCTGCAAATTTTCATCTCGATTAACATGAAGTAGATAGAGGAATAGGCGTTTGTAAGAACTGTTTGTGAAAGAGTGGATATAGAAAGTGAGTGTAACACATCAGATTTTTTGTACTGAATATAAGATAAAATGGTCAAAACTATCAGAAGAAACTTGTAATTTTGCATGTTAATATAGCTTATTTTTTCTGAAGTGCAATCAATCTGTACACCTGGAATCGTTTCTTAAAAGGTGATTCAATCAAATGTCAAACATTTCATCAGCAGTTTCCTATCATGGAATATACCTCACTGTCATTATCGCTATCAATCCTACAGAAATTGTCAACCTCCCAACTTCTTGTTGCAATCATCTACAATTTTTCCAATAATTAATAGTAATTCTTGTGGTTTCTAAGTGGCAAAACTTTATGACATATTACATAATCTCTCACGTCTGTTGATGAATAAAACTGCCTTCATTATGACATGATCACAACTATTGCATTTGCAGTGATGATATACCTACTCTTGCTCCAGTATGAAGGACATGAACATAACTGCTGTTGCACCAGTTTCCGACGCGCCTCTTCCCTTTGTCGGGTGGTACTTACACAACACTAATTACGTGGGACGTCTGAGGTAAAGGCGAGATAGACTTTGATAGTGGCAACTGACATTAATGACCTGAAGTAAATACGTGATGGTGGAAGAAGATCAATGATCTGTTGTGGCAGTGGGTGTAGGGATGGTTCCATCCCAAACCGCCCGCCCGGAGAGGGGTGCACTTCCCTCGCATCTCGTGCACCAGTTAATTGTCGGTGAAAGTACCAAGCAGCTTAACTACATCTCTGGGGTATAGCTTCACATTTCAGCCGAGAGACAAATATAAATAAGAGGGCTGCCGTAGCGCAGTTGGTAGAGCAAGGAGTCCCGGGTTCGATTCCCGGCAGGAGTGTAGGAATTTTTCTCCAGCCAAGATTATTCCTCAGCCTTCGCTAAGTCTGGAAGTATAATGGCGGCGCCGTGGCTGACTGGTTAGACCGCTATTTGTGATGGACGAAGCGGCGTATGGGCGTTTTCTCCGGGTTTCCGGTTTCCCCCGCCATTCATTCCGCCAATTGCTCCATTATCACCCTCTGCTTGCACTGAGGCACTGGCTTGTAAGTCCTAGAGGGTGTAAGTCCTACATAAGGGAGGGTAATCAGTAGAGCGAGGACATATATCCACTGAAGAAGAAATCAGGTTGACTGCACGGCGAATTGCTTGCTTGACGTCATCGCTGCTACCTCGGACTGAGGGGTGAACAGCGTGCTCTGGTTCAGTATGACAGCTGTACCGTGCAGATAAGGGAGTGTTATTTTCTGTGCGATCCGTGCTTACATGGATGGAGTAGCTGGCTAAATGCTGCTGCATATTATGCAGATTATTATGATAAAATAGTTAAAGTAATCAATGTTTTGGTTAGTGAAGACAGCTGTGCTATTGAATCTCCTGAGTCACTGATTTCAGGCAATTTACATAAACATTTGTTATTTATTAAAAAATATTTTCCAGTTGTTACCAAAACTATTCTGCGTTTAGAATCAAGAAATCACAAACTGTCATAAGCTTTACAGTTGATAGAAGAGCTTTATATGGAAATTGAAAATGCAGATCCTGCGCCTGTAACCGAAGCAGCGCAAAATAAACTGAAAACTGTGTTGGAGAGAAACCCTGGCTACGCTACAATGGTTCATATAAAAATTGGTTTACAACATCTAGACAAAATGACATCTACGTATGACGAACACAATGCAAAATATCTTACGTTTGCTCCCGTTACATCATGTGACGTTGAAAGAAGTTTCTCGCTGTATAAACATTGTTTGAATGACAAGTTTTACTTTCGAACAATTTAAAAAATTTATTATTGGTCACTGCAATGTTTTTGAGGAACGAATAGATGACGATATGAACTGATGTAAATGGACTAGACCTTCTTACACAGCCCTGCCCGTTTGTTTACATGTTCTGAACTCCTGTGCTACGCCGTCTGCCAGTCACCACGGAGCGTGTATAGTACGAGCGCGCAAACATTGTAGGCGATGGGATATTTATCCTCGCTCTAGTAATCAGGGAAAGAGAGCAATAAAAATAAAATCAGCTAATTTTTTACTTTCTCTACTATGCAAGTATAAGTATAAGTAGAGGAAGAATGGCATTCCACACAACAATTCGATATCCAGATTTATAATTAAACTGTTTCTGTACCAAAAAAATTGTTTTTATGAAATAAGTGTGATCTATCATGAAGCTAAAGAACATAACTAGCTTGGAGAAAAATAAAAGCCTGCCATCTTAAAATGTTGCCTCTTGTCACTGATTGTACAATTTAATGTACGTTTAAGCTACATAAGAGAATCCACGATACTTGCACAAGTAATCTAGCATATAAAACATGACAATAGAAGGGAGGGCAAATGTAATATCACTTTCATACAACTTCAATATTTTATAATTTCTTTACTTCTGGCCCTACAGTTTTGAGAGCTAGAAATGGTATAACATAACCTATGCGGAAGCCAGATCTCCCCAACAAAAAAAAAGCTAGCCATCCCGGTAATGGGGTCTTGGCTGCAGGATGCACCGGGCCGCACAATCGATTTCCTTCTTACGAACCTTCTGGGAGGTCGTGCATTTGAAGCCCGAGCATACTATTACTGCGTGTAGCTTCTTCTGCATGGAAGAATATTACATATATCGTGAGTGGCTGTATTTCCGAAGAAAATACGTTATAAACACATTAGAACAAATCTGCTGCATAGTAGTTACAAAGTAGTATTTACTAGTTGCCACTTCTTTGCCACTACATATTAGGGATGGGTAGAAAATAACATAATGTTTAAATTGTAACGGTTACTGACGTAATGGTGAAGGTGATAACTAATTACCCATTAACTGTTACAAAAGTAAGGAATGTAAACTAACTAGTTACCAAAGTAACGAAAACAGTAACTAGTTATCCCGCTGACGGTTACCAAGTCTGGGTAATACTAGTCACTGCATGTGCATTGGTATCACTTATCAAGATCTATACTCTTTTCCAAATAAGAAACACACTTGAGGTAAACAAAGGCGAGAGGCAGATTCAAGCGCGTGGCTGCAGATGCTCTCATTGGCCCCTGAATTGTTTACCTTCTCTACGACGTCCTAGTAGTAGAGGAAGAATCGTTACGGTGACTTCAAAATACATGTTTTGAGATCTGCGACTCCAAAAGCTGCAGAGAAACACGTATGTGCGCAGAACAAAATGTCAGATAAATACAGCACTTGGTATTTAAGTTGAATGTCTTCCAAAAACGGAAGACTTTCAAGAAACGTAGCCCATCCAATCTACTCCTTGCTGAAAGTTATTTTCTAATTTGTTATTTACTCAAAACTGGCTATAAGGATTTTGTTATATGCCAAACAAAAAAATCTGATGTATTGCACTCACATGACCTTCTTTATCCTTGTACTAACCATTCTTACAAGCTCTTATTCCTATATCTTCTTCGTGTTAGTTGAGATAAACATTGGCAGAAATTATCTTATCGCTTATTTCCTTGTAGGCGCAAGGAGAATATGGGAATATAGGAAGGCTTTGAGCGATAGTCAAATCTTTTAAAGCTTTCAGAACCTCTTTGCACAGTTAATATATAAAAAATGAATAACGATCTTCCATTTGACGAAAGTTTAATAATTCCAAAACTCACACAAATAACAAGAAATATCTTCAAAATTGTTCATTCTACAAAAAAATTATTTGGCCATAAATTGTATGTTTCAAGCAATCTACATTTTTTGCAGAGTAAGATTTGGTCTATCTCTTACGGTTTACCAGTTATGCAAAAGTCGTCCAGAGTAAACACGACTAAAGTGGCCATAGCCAGAAAATTCAAAATATAATTTCATTTGTCATAAAAATATCTTAAACATACGGTATTTTAATCAAAATCGTTAGAGCCATTTTCGAGAAAATCAAAACTTTTCCATGTAAAGGGTAATTTAGGATGGAGGAATTTTCTTCAAAATCTTCGTGTCGCATCCTTAAACCATGTTGAGCTTAAATACAAACTTTGGTTTTTAACCAAATTTTCTTTTTGAGTTATGCTGTTCACACGCTGTCACACACACATAGACACACACGGACCTTTTTCTAAAAATGCTTTTTTTGGCCTCAGGGAGCCTCAGACATTGTTTTTGGACTGAAGTGCCTCAAAACATATTTCCGGTAAAATCTTAACATCAAATTTTTGGGTGGAATACAATACTTCCTACTTGCTATGCACAGTAAAGAAAGTAAAAAAAGAGAACTGTCCCGTTTTTTTTACGGGAACGTCGATCGAATGTATTGTAAGATGTCCTCGTAGCATCCCTGTTGTGAAGCGTCACTAACTGCATGACAATCTCTCATCTACTGATAAAAAACTCCAGCTGAGGCATAAAATAATATGCACAAGCGCCAATGGTCTTACTTCTACGAGCCTGTTTTATTCCGATTTGTAGCACGACTTCTGGACAGTAATTCCTGATACACACCGAGATAATAAACCGGCCTTTTGAACTGTGGTAATAATGTGATTAGTCGTCATCTGCCCATCTATGTATGTAATGTGCCTTTGGGCTCCAAGAACTCTAGTCCCATGTGCATCCATCAGCTTATGCAGAAATTAGCCACACAAAGAAAGGTTTTATAAAGCAAGCCGAATTCACACAGCAGAATAAAGCACTGTGCCGATAAGACTAACATACGGCAGTCTGTTTCCGTGGTCGGTTATCGCTTAGAGCTCATGCCCTGGGGTCAGTGTCCATACATCACCTTCCTTCAATGAACTTCTTTCACTATAGAGGCACGTTCACCAGTTGTATATGGACTCCACGCAGGGTTGCCAACATTTAAAAGTAAAATTATCGTACCAGCCACTCAAAATTATAGATTTGGATTCAAAATTATCGTACATCATAAAGCAAACGCTACAACAATAAAAATATCAGTATAACACTTAAGAAAATATAAGAGTAATGATGCTTATTACATCCACTTACAAGATTGATGACCTCAACAAATATTACAACTTTAGCACTTATGTTTCTCGCACTATTCATCTGAAAGTTCAGCTTCCTCAACCGTTGCAGCATTGCACAAATTTGTTGTTGAGATAAACCTTAACATCTTCTCGGTGACTTGCAGATTTTAAGATCTACCACGTTCTTTCATAAGTTGAGACGACAAAATGAGTTCATTTACCGTATCTAGTGCTAATCTGTTTCTAGCTTTGGTTTTTATTAGACCCAGTTTAGAAAAAAGACTCTTTCACAAGAAATGCTTCTGTAGGGCAAAGAAACCACTGATAATCCAAAGGCCGCTAGTTCTTTGAAGTCAGTATTTCCACCAAGGTGACATATGTTTAACAGCACTCCAGAAACTGTCAGGTTCAGGCATGTTCTTTATTTCACACGGTATAGCACGTATTCCGAGTTTTCTACATTGATCGTCAATTTTCTGAACAGTGCCTTCTTCATTGAGATTATCAGACCTGGGCACACTGGCAATAAGAGGATAAAGCGTAGCAGGCTTAGTAGCTATGGGGTGGAGACAGACAATGAGGACAAAAGTGGGGTTATTTGTAATTAGTTTTATTTCGTTAGTGTGAGAAACCAATAAAAATGATATTTCGCCGATATCAAACTACCATACATTCAAATTATCGTACACCCCCATAGTTATCGTACGGGTTGGCAACCATTGTACAAACATTAAAATTATCGTATGCCTCCATAATTATCGTACGAGTTGGCAACCCTGACTCCACGTTAACTTGGAGCACAGTGCAAAGTAACAAACCCACCTAAAAGGGGGTTTATCGTTGTGTGTAAAAAATTAACTTATTCGCACATTAATTTGATTTTTTAGCGTTATCAGTTTAAGATAATTGACTTACATGAAAAAGTATTATAATTGGTGAGCAATGTGGCAACCTTGGTGAGGTCCCAAGATCCCAGCTCGGGAATCGATCGTGGCTAGACACTTGCGGACCACGTGAATTTAAACATCCCCTGTACGGACAATGTCCTTTCCTCGAAACAAGTGGTAATTACTTAGCGGGGTGCATCTGAGGTCACGTGACTGATGGACGCTCCTGTTTGCCGTTTAATTTCCGTGTTTTAATTATGCAAGTAGCAACTGACGCGTTTCCATGCAAATGAAGAGAAGGTTGCGTGGAAAATGGCGCCCGTAACCTACTTTTCATCTGAGTTGTTCATTCGACGACTTAGCAGCAGGCCTGAGCCCCCAGCAAATAACGTAGCAAGTCGACGTTTTCTATCGTTCGTAATACACATTGGGGGAATATTCTTTTTGTTTGAGTTATTTAACTGCATAGGTCATATTGGACGTGACCAAATGGGTGAATCAAATGAGGCCGGGGTTCATACAGCTTATATACCTACAGTGATTTATGTAGAACTGACATATTTCTTTCATTATTCGGTTGGAAATGCACTTAAAGAGCAGTTTCCTACATCAAATAAAGCAAAGGGACACTGGGAGTGAGATTTTGGTCAAAATTGTCAAAAAGTCGAAAATTGTTTTTTTACCTTAAAATGTTTCTGGAACACCGGTGCATTTGGATCAGCTAACATTTTTCATATTCCCCACTCCATGTGGTCATTACGGCCCTTTCAAATAGTGCTCTTCCCTTAACGTACACAGGATGCTCCTATATAAAAGCCTGTTTTTCTCAAAACTACATTTCTGCACATTCCAAAAGAAGGTCGCGCCTGAGTTTTGCTTCAAATTCAATGAAAAGTTCCAAAACTATTCACAAATAGCAGCTAAACAAAACTATGCTTCAATATTGATGTTATCATTAACATGAATTCCAAAAAAAATTGTTTTTGTATGAAAAAGATCATTAATTTTTAAGATTAAATTTTCTTTGTTATTAAAAAAATATGTACAGCATAATCAGCAAACTTATTTGAAATATCTCTTCATACAATTGTTACCCATGTTTTAGAGTATCAGTTCTGCGAATATAAATGAATTTTGAAAAGTCAATAGACGCGAGCTCTATTTTGAAAATGTGCCTATTAAATTCATAAAATAATGTATATATCATAAACGAATTATACAATGTTAATGAAATTTGGTGTACCTCCTATTCTCATATAAATACAAATACAGTAAAAATTTCAGAAAAAGCTATCAAGAAATGTGGAACTTTCAAATTTCACTCCCAGTGTCCCTTTAAGAGCAGTTTCGGTTCCCTGTAATAAGATGTGCAGAGATTTTCTGTTTATTGTTTATTTTTCTCTTTTATTGTTGAGAGTTGTTTTAGTAATTGAAGATGGAGTACACATTAGATCAGTGGTTCTTATTTTATGAAGTAATACTGGATTGCAGTTACTTGAAGGGCATACAGAGTATTTGCTGTTAGCAATCTTCCCCAAACAAGCACAATACTGAGATTGGTAAACACTGGATCTCTGGTTAGTGGGAGAGGCAGACTGTTCAACTAGGCTGTGTAAATTAAATTTAAAAGAACTCACAATTTGTTGCCTTTTTGTTGCAATAAATTGTGGGTTTTTTAAATTTAATTTTCAGAAAAACTGTTGAATCTATTGAAATACGCCTAAGGAAAAAATTGTCGTTTATTCAATTTTCTATGAATAGAGCCATAAATCAAGATCCTTCAATCAATAGTAATTCAGCCAGGTGATGATAAATTTTTTTAATAATTTTTTTTTTCTAGAAAACTATAAACGTTTCAGCATTTTGGTATTATATTTTCTTGTTATTCACAACATGAGGAATTCGCTGTTAAAGTCTGACGGATCATTTCACTTCCATTCTGTATGAAAAATGTTCCATGTAAAGGGTAGTTGGACGTGCGGGGATTTGCGAACCCCGAAAATTAATAATAGTAATTGCTACAATAATTATAATTAATTTCCAGCAGCTGTGTAGTAGAAATCTGAGCTGGAGATATAGGGAGTGCGACCAAATTTACTGCGGAACTCTTTAAAACTGTAATGGTGTAGCCAAAAAGCTGCACATTGCTTCTCTCGGCTAATTTGTCTGTCTTTAATCTTGCATGTCGGCTTCTCTCTCGGGAGGCAATTCCTCCTGGTTCATAATTCAGGTGACACTGTCTCCCCAAGCACCCGTACAAATTACAACTTATAAAAACAATTTCGGTGACATTAGAAGAAGCACGTTACTGTTCATTTATCTTGTCGCAGGCCTTCCTTTATACCTACACTGTAAGACGTATTAACAATAAAATATGTTAAAATTATTTGTGTTGCTTCACTAACACAAAATCATTGCTTATAATAGAAGATTTAATTGATTTTGCGCCGTCATATTTCAGACTAATACCTTCTCAACCACGTCCCTACATGTAGAGGTGATATTACATTCCACCCCAAAAAAATGTTATACTGAGATTTCACCGAAAGTGCACGTTTTGAGGTCCGCTGAATCCAAAAGAGCAAGTGTGTCAGAAACGAAAGGTCGCTTAAAAACCGAAGTTGGTATTGAAGTTTAATATCTATTAAGGATTCAACACGAAGATTTTGAAGGAAATTCCATCGCCGTAAACTTCCCTTTAAATGAAAATTTTTTCGATAATTCTGATTTTCTCGAAAATGACTCTTACGTAAAATGTCTTGTTTAAAATATTTCTATGATAAATAAAATGTATATTTTGAATTTTATGGCTACAGCCTGTGTAGTCCTATTTACTCTTAATGACTTTTGCATAACTGGTAAACCGTAAGAGATAGACCAAATCTTACTATACCAAAAATGTAGATCTTGCTAAAACATACAACTTATGTCTGAATAAATTTGTTTGTAGAGTGAACCATTTCGGAGATATTCCTTGTTATTTGTGTGAGCTTTGAAGTACTTTTAACTTTCGTCAAATGGAAGCTCGTTATTCATTTTTTATATCTTAGACGTGCAAAGAGAACTGAATCTCAAAGCTTTAAAAGATTTGACTATCGCTCAAAGCCTTCTGTATTCTAATATTCTACTTGCACCTAGAAGGAAATAACCAATAGGACAATTTGTACAAATGTTTATCTCAACTAACATGAAGAAGATATGAGAATAAGAGTTTGTAAGAATGGTTATTACAAAAGTAGAGAAAGTCGTGTGAGTGCAACACATCAGATTTTTATTAAAGTACTATATGTTTAAAGATATTTTCGTGCCAAATGAAATGTATATCTAATTTTCTGGGAATGTTCTCAGAGGTCCTCTTCATTCTGAATAGTATATTGGGTGAAATGGCTCCGAGTCAATGTGTGAGTCTTGCACTCAGGAGACCCCGGGATCTACCAACATTGGGCCGGCCACTTGGGTTTTTCCACTTTTATCAGATCGGTAGGCGGTGATAGTTTGTAGAAGTTATATAAAAATAAACAAAAGTGGGTAGAGAAAGCCACCTAAAGGTGGCATGTGAGATTTGTTTAAAACATCTAGTTCTCCGCTGTAATTTGTGCATTAACCTCATTGTGAATAACTACAGATAATTGTTGAGAATATTTGCTGGAGTAGTAGGAAATGCATGATAGAGCTGGCGCAACGAAAGCTTTTTCTGCTTCCAATAGTGCACATATTCTTGCGGCATGCTGTTCCCTCGTCGTCATCAACAGAAAGGTGTAAACAAATAGCAGCGCCAGGTATCTTGCTAAATGTCCCTGGTAATGCCTCCTTGCAATTGTTTGCCTACACCTGTCATTTATTGCCTTCATTCCTGACGGATACTTTCCTATGTGAACTATGCAATCAAATTAACCCTTTCAGTCCCGGTGTCCATTATAATGGACATAGGCATTTTTTGCCTACTTGTAATACTTTTAACGGTTTTTTCTGCTATATTCTTGTTATACTGTTCGTCACCAATTAAACCTATGTAAAAACATGTTCTGAATTGTACAAAATTATTTATTTTTTACAATTTACATTGTAGTGTTTTTTTTTAAAGAAAAGAAGCAAAATCCATGCAACCGCAGTCAAGTGATACCCCGTCATCATCCACGCGGGCCATCACACCGATTATTTTACGTGGGCCCTCCTCGTCCTTTACCACAGGCACATTTTACTCGAACTCACGACCTCAGGCTTTGAGTGCATGGCCAATGCACTACGTCTTGCCTTAACGATCATGGCTATTCAAGCCAGCAGGCTGAAGGTATCCCAGACCGCCTAGTCTAAACCGGTTTCGAATAAGAGAAAGAACGGCATAAGTAGCAAAATAATTCGGGTCTGAAAGGGTTAATAATTATTTCAGAGTACTACCAACACAATGTACCTTATGCATGGACTACCAGTTCAAAAAGAACTTCATAAACCTCACTAGCTCTTTTAAATCACTCGCTCAAAAGAGCTTGTTCGTATAGCTGAGAGTGAACTGCGCGCAAAGACTGGATTGGGTTGAGCTCATCTTGCGGTGGTGACGGCGGTAACACTCAGTGCAGGTCAAACACAAAATGATTGAGTCTCGAAGCTAGACTGTCGTTTGTTCAGCTGTAATTGAAAACGTGATAGAGTGGCGAAAGTCATCATCCTCTTCACTCTCTCATCAACAGTTCGTAATACCACTACACGTGGTGTACCAAAATTACTTCTAAATCAAAACCTATTTTAGGTGTAGTGTATCTATCCTTATCGCTTGCTTTTATGGAATCCGTTGCCTATAGTCATCCTACAAACATCAGTTGTAATTCCATCTAGGATTAAGAAATTAATATAACAAGGCGTATATGGTTTCGTCAGATTACATTAATAAAAATCTGATGTGTTGCACTCACATGACTTTCTCTACTCTTGTACTAACCAATCTTACAAACTCTTATTCCTGTATCTTCATCGTGTTAGTTGAGATAAACATTTGTACAACTTATTGCTTATTTCCTTGTAGGTGCAAGGGGAATATTAGAATATAGTAGGCTTTGTGCGATAGTCAAATGTTTGAGATTCTGTTGTCTTTGCACACTTAACATATAAAAAAATGAACAACCATGATCCATTTCACGAAAGTTCTTAGTTTTCCGAAACTCACACACATAACAAGGAATATCTCCGAAATGGTTCACCCTACAAGAAAATTTATTGAGACATAAATTGTGTATTTTAGCAAGATATACATTTTTTGTATAGTATAATTTGGTCTATCTCTAACGGCTTACGAGTTATGCAAAAGTCGTCCACAGTAAATACGACTACAGGGGCTATAGCCAGAAAATTCAAGATATACATTTCATTTGTCATAAAAATATACATCAAACATACGTCATTATAATCAAAATCCTTGGAGCCATTTTGAAGAAAATCAACATTTTTGAAAAAGTTTCCACCTAAAGGGTACCTTAGGGTGGAGCAATTTTCTTTAAATCTTCGTTCGCATCCTTGAGAGACATTAATCTTAAATACCAACTTTGGTTTTTAACCGACTTTTTGTTTTTGAGTTATGCTGTCTACAGACTGACACACAGAGAGGCAGACAGACATATACACAAGGACCTTTTTGTAAAAATGCTTTTTTTTTTTTCTTTTAGAACATATTTCCTATGAAATCTCGACATCGAATTTTTGGACGGAATACAACTTCCTCTACTTTAGTATACGTAGTAGAGAAAGTAAAAGTTACCCTTATATCAATGTAACTATAGTATTTATCAGTTTAAATATCTCATAATACATTTAATTAGCTATTAAAATGAATGTTCAAACTCATCTATACTATAATAAGTGTCTCTCTGCAGCAAGCTCGTCAAATCTCTTTTGAATAATGCATGGACTGTTCTTTTAAACTTGCTAAAATTGCAACGTCCTTCAATACTTACAGTTTTGCAAACAGGGATGTTTTATGTTCAATAATTCTTAAATTTGTATTATTTCTGGTATTGTGAAAGTGAGTATTTTCATCATAAAATGAGTGGCTTCACATAACGTAATGTGATGTATAAATACAAACTGGGCAGACTTAATGCATTTAATTCTTTAAAAAAGGCGAGTCAATTTTACCAATATTTGTAATGGTTTTAATTGTTTCTTTCTGAGTCTTTAAAACTAAATGAACATTTTAGTGTTTCCCACAAATGTATATCTCAGTAGACTTTCCGCATTTGCAAAATGTAAAATTTGTATAGTGTTTTCGTAGTACTCATATAGTGATTGTCAGATTTTTAAAACCGGAGCCACTATGTGATGGCTATGAAATTCTATGCTATTTACATGATCAGAGAAAAAGCGAATAAGGACTTACCACTTGGAAAAAAAGTATAAGAGTTTCTAAGTTCAACAAAGAAGAACAAATAATATTTTGGAATTTTTTAGTTCTAGTGTTTTTGTGTAATAAGATTTTGTCAATCCCTTTGTGTTTATAAATTGTGTAAAAGTCATCCAGAATGAAGAAGACTCCAGAGGCTATTTGAAGAAAACTCAAGTTACACATATCATTTATGAAAATATATTAAGCATATGGCATTCTAATCAAAGTCGTAGACATTAAAAAAAAAAAAAAAGAAAGAAAAGAAAAATATCTACATTTTTAATGTGAAGGGTAGGGCAGAAGTGAAAAAGTTTTCCTGAAAATCGTCGTGTCACATCCTTAAAAGACGCTGAATTTAAATGCCATGTTTGTTATTTAACCGAATTTTGTTTTTTCGTTACGTTGCTCTCTCTCTCTCTCTCTCACACACACACACACACACACACACACACACACACACACACACACACACACACACACACACACACACAGAGGAGGCTTTTCCAAATTATTTCTGTTTTTGTTTTTTATTCATGAAGCCTCAAAACGTGTATTCCACTGAAACCTTGGAATCAAATGTTTGGGTGAAATAAAATACTTCTATTTCTACACGCAAGCAGTAGAGATAAAACAGCAAACGTCAGACGTGTTGTGACTATTGTGCAACATTGCATTTGTATTATTTGTACGAAAGCATTTCTCTACCGGGATGTGAACTTGGCATTTGTTTTGCTTCATGTTATCAGTAACTGTGTTTAAATCCCGGTGGCGGTTGTTGTGAGTTTACGACAGAAGCTTTATGTGACTATCTACATATTTTCAATAACAACAACCAACATACACAACTAAGTAACACGACATCGTCACGTCTTGCTTATCACGACAATTAACCTGAGCATCACGAAGTTATAAATCGCGCGCACAACTCTATCAGCTGTAGTAGTTTGTTTGTGGATTGACCAGCATAAAGTGTGGTAAGTTTTATCAGCTGCAGTTGAATGGTAAACCTGGGCACTGTGCCTTTCCCTCGAAATTAGATCCCCTCCAGATTACCAATGTATAATATTGTACTTTATAGCTTACCTAGCACCTTTTTTTACTTTCTCTACTGGTAAGTAGGGGAAGTATTGTATTCCACCCAAAAATTCGATGTCCAGATTTCACCGGAAATATATGTTTTGAGGCCCCCTGAATCCAAAAAAAGCATTTTTAGAAATAGGTCTGTGTGTGTCTGTGTGTCAGTCTGTGGACAGCATAACTCAAAAACGAAAAGTCGGTTAAAAACCAAAGTTGGTATTTAAGTTTAATGTCTTTCAAGGATGCGACGCGAGGATTTTGAAGAAATAGCCCTGCCCTAAACGACCCTTTACATGGAACATTTTTCGAAAATTTTGATTTTCTTGAAAATGGCTCTAACGATTTTGATTAAAATGCCATATGTTTGAGATATTTTGGTGACAAATGAAATGTATATCTTGAATTTTCTGGCTATAGCCCCTGTAGTCGTATTTACTCTGGACGAATTTTGCATAACTGGTAAACCGTTAGAGATAGACCAAATTATACTATACAAAAAATGTAGATCTTGCTAAAATACACAATTTATGTCTCAATAAATGTTTTTGTTGGGTGAACCATTTCGGAGATATTCCTTGTTATGTGTGTGAGTTTCGGAAAACTTAGAACTTTCGTGAAATGGATCATCGTTGTTCATTGTTTTATATGTTAAGTGTGCAAAGACAACAGAATCTCAAACATTTGACTATCGCACAAAGCCTACTGTATTCTAACATTCCCCTTGCACTTACAAGGAAATAAGCAATAAGATAATTTGTACAAACGTTTATCTTAACTAACACGAAGAGGATATAAGAATAAGAGTTTGTAAGAATGGTTAGTACAAAAGTAGAGAAAGTCATGTGAGTGCAACACATCAGATTTTTTGTTATTCATTATCTGTCCTTATGAGAGAGAAATTGTGTGTGTGTGTGTGTGTGTGTGTGTGGGTGTGTGGGTGTGTGGGTGGGTGTGGGTGCGTGGGTGGGTGTGTGTGTATGTGTGTGTGTGTGTGTGTGTGTGTGTGTGTGTGTGTGTGTGTGTGTGTGTGTGTGTGTGTGTGTGTACGAGAGAGAGAATATTGGGCACCACTCAAATGACTGCGACGACTCTGACAAAGTTTATAAGGGGAATCAGCACCTCGGCCTTTGGAAAATGTATTGTGCATAAGTCCATGATGGCCCCTTTTTTATTTATTACCAGCTGAAGTAGCCGGCATTGCACGTGGTTTGATGATTTTATCCCTACAACTTTTAGACTTGCGTTGGATACTATAAAAAACTCAAAATAAAACACAAGGAAAACGCTATGCAAAAGCACTGTTGAACAATCCCAAATAGAAGAAAAGAAAGTTGTATGAATGTAAGACGTTTCAGTATGTGTCAGTAATATAGAAGATTGTATGAATTCTTTGTAGGAGAGTCAGTAGAGCAGGGGTGTTTAACAAGGAGCGCATGCTCACTTCCCCTACACATGTTGTTTTCCCCCTCCACTGACCAAAGAAAGCAGAACCAGACCTACTAGTCAGAGGCGGATGGCGCGGAGTATGTATAGTACAGTACGGACGATAGTACCTTGCCGGTGACCTACTTATCTAGCGCACTGAGGAGAGTCTATGCCTGACGTCACCTTGCTGCTGTCAGCTATCTGCTTGAAAACGAGCGACTTCGCTTTCCCATCCAAGCTTCATTGTAGAAACAAAACTGTGCACAGCGAGTTCAAATATCATAAGCAGAGATGTTACTCGGAATACTACTTCTGCTAGACTGAATTAGCTGTATTCACTGCGCATGCGCGAGAGTTGTGGGCTCACTAGCTGTCCAGAAAACCACCACGCATCCAGGATTCACCGGCACAAAACTACCGCCAGAGCTGTAGTACATACGAGACAATTCAATGGGAGGACGAATATTTTTGTTTTCGAGACGAAGATGATAAAGTTAAGTTCTTGACTTGTAAGACTTGCTTACGTTCTGGGTTCACGATAAATGTTATTCTCCTGGAAAAAAACAACGAACTTTTCAAGCACATTCTCTTCACAATTTGAAAACCTAAAAACATTTGAAAACAAAATCCAATTGTTGCACTGGATCTCCACCTCTGCCCACTACAGGCGTGATGAGCGGATTTCAGTAGTGAAGAGTGAGACGTGATCAGCGCCCCAAGCCCTCCCGGCCAGTATATGCAATTTCCGTAACCGCAGTTGATCACACAGAGGAATCAGGATGGGTGATCAGCCCAAAGCCTAGTGTGAGAGTGAGGAACTGGATGACATGAAACGATGGCGAAAGATGACAGGAAAAGTGATTAGGAACAATTGGTGGAATGACGGCAGGGGAAACAGGAGAACCCGGCGAAAACCCACCTCTGCACCGGTGTGTCCACCACACATTCCACATTCGGACACCTAGGATTGAACCCAGTTCGTTTTGGTGAGAGTCAAGCGGTCTAACCGCTCGGCCACGGCGCGACTAACCAAATCAAGTGGTCCCCTTAACACTGACGTCTTTCGGAACCGTCAAAACACAACATCGAAGGACGCTTTCCCATGTGCTCATGTCATTTTGCAACATCTGGTTTATTTGTAAGTGTGCGGGTGATCATTTTTATAATTGATTCCCAATTACCTTTTTCATAGACCATGTGGCCTATTACATTATTTGCATTTAAGGCAGTCCATCCCAGGCAAATAAGCACTGCGTGCTCTGCTGTATCGGTATTGGCATCTGTCATCTACTACCATGTTCAAAGGGTACCTACAGATAGTTCTTAAAACAGCCATGTCCCGGGGGAAGCTGGGTTGCATTACATAGTAGCCCACTTCCCCATGTGTTCTCTCTACTCATGGTTTTATTTATGGAAGCATCCTTTTAGTCTATTGAGAAGGTACCCGTTCCTCGTTCCTCTTGTTGCCACATCTCATAAGTATTCTCTTGCTACCTTTTTGAGCAAGTCGTTGGTAGGAGGTGCTAAGGGTTGCCGGACCCGAGGAGAGATGACAGCAGAGGGCAGTGTCCATAACAGTGACAGAGTAAAACTCTCGGGTAGCGACACCTTGCGGGCTTACATCTCCCTTGGTGGCCCGGAACCCGGAGACATCTCCCGATCCGGAGGATGAGGATTTACAGAGAGAAAATTCCCTGCCATGCACTCTGAAACTCCCACCGATATTTGGAACCCTGAAATCCCTACCAGCATTTGAGATGAAATGAAAAGTTGAGGTAAAATGGAGATTGAGAACATTTGGGGGATGCAACTATCCTTCCCAGCATTCACCTAGAGACTCAGGAAAATCTCTAAAAAACACGTGGATCAGGAAGGTCGGCCACAGGAATCAGACCCACGACCTCCCGAGTGCTGACCAAGATGCTACTGCCTGAGCCATTTCGCTCGGTAGAAGATAGCATAATTTTTTCACAACTGAAAGGCTCTGTTCTTTCCTGACGAGGATATCTTGTTAGATTCACTGACTTACTATTTATGATTTGAAGCAGGACATCAACATGTGTCAGGATGATGGGAGAGATGTACACTCCCGAAACGTCGATGGCTATGCATCACTACACCTGGCTAGAAGCCCGAGAACATCTTGAATATGACTTACTATTGTTTTTAAAGACCTTACCCAGCCTAAAGGTCTGGCTCTCGTTGCCTTGGTCATTGGAATGCGGAAAAATAGCATGTGCAGGGGCTTCTTGAGCACCCCTCTTCTACCAACATGTTACCGGGTAGGTAGTTCAATGGAAACAGAAACCGCAAAGAAAGTGGGAGGACGGGTTCATATTCCGGCCATGGCATTGAATTTTTCAGCTTAGTCTACCTGAAGTTACAATCATGTGACTATCGCTTATTTTTATGTAACTTCTATAAATTATTACATTATATGGGCTATGCTGTTCACACACATGCGCGGTTCTAAAGTGCATTTTTGGATCCAGAAGTGAAAACCAGACATTGAATTTTTGGTTAGAATACAATATTTCCTCTGCCTATTAGATACGTTGTAGAGAAACAAACAATAATTACAAAGCCTTCCTATTAGAATACGAAATACAGTCAGAATCAGAAAAGAACATTTTGCGACACCATGTACTCGTGTTTTATATGACTTTCGCTCGTAAAGTGCAGTGTGGAAAGGCCACAAAGTAACGGCCAATAAGGTCAGTTTACTGACAAGAGAGTTTTCCCGTTTAACCACACTAACCACCTATGTATTTTGCAAAATGACAAAATAAATACCTTAGTAAAGCGAGTACAACGTATTTATATGTATCTTGATGCTTCTTGAGTAATTTGCAATTAAGTGTATTTTGGCATATTGAAATGCTCCATCAGTGACAATTGCACTCACATTGCGGGTTTACGCAATTTAACAAGTGTAAATGACCAAAAATCAAACTGCCATGAATCTGAATACACAAAAGAACACGTTAAACATTCCATAAAATTGATTCCAAATACCAAAGACAAAGTTAAAATAAACAGCTTCTGTATCAAAGCACCACTAATCATAACATATGGACCATAGCCCTCAAATATATTTTCCGAACAATAGTTTCCAACACTAAAGCCAGATAAAGATAAGTTCATCCCAAAAAAACTGTAGACCTATAGCACTAACAAACACGATATAAAAATTACTGGAAAAATGATCAATAGGAGACAACGCAGGTAGGTATCTTGAGCACATTAACTTATTCAGCACTATGCAAAGTGGATTTAAAAAAGCCATTCAACTGCACACACCCTTATCAGTCTAGAAGATGAAACTCTGAACGCCTTTCCCAATAAACAGCACCTCACAGTGGTCAGTTTAAACATGACACTTATAGAAAACTGACGGAAAACTTTCCAGGCATTATGATAGATTTTGTAACAAACATTCTTTAACATCGACGAATGTAATTCCGGGTAAATGGAATGTAATCAAAGGAAGTGACTATGAACAATAGGGTACCACAGGGTTCAGTTGTGAGAGCAACTTTGTTTTTAATAGTCATAGCACCTCTTCAATTAAACTGTGTCTTTTGCAGACGATCTAATAATTTCGTGCTGAAAAGTACACCATTACAACACAAATTTCTGTTAGAGTCAATTTGAAGAATCCAAATGTGGACAAAAGTTAAAATATTTGAAACTTTGTAGGACCAAATCCAAGTATATCTCTTTCAAAAAATAAATAAAAATTTTAAAAAAATTTAAAAGATTGTAATCAAAACGTTGAACCAAAATCTTTGGCACATTCTTCGATAACATATGAAATTGGATCTCTCTCCTTAAACGTCTCAGACATATATTATTACCCCTTAAAAGTTCTAGCGGAACAACTGGGGAACAGACTACCATCTGTGGTTAAATACTTTTTCGGAGTATGATTTCATGGTCTTTCCGATTATGCTGACATTGCTGGTAAATGAATTATCCCGTATTCACATCTACCATCTTAACCTACTCCGTATATTATGTACTTTTAAGGTCTAGACCACTATACTCCATCCAGCCTTATATCCGCACCTTGTATCCCTCCGCGATAACCTTAGATTATATCACCTGCAACTAACACAAACACCACGTGGACTCATGACTCGTGTTTATGCTGCAACAGAACGATATTTAGTTTTAGGAATAGTGCTGCTATCGTGTTACATTCCAATGGTCTTTACTAGGTTTTCATACATCTTGAAAACTTACAATCACCAATATTTAAGGTACTATATTTTATGGTGTGCTTTGGTTTCGGTGTGTCGTGAGTTAGTTGTTAACGGTTTGTGTTTACAAGAAGTGCGGTTCTAAGAGTGGAATTTTCACACTTTTAAACTTAACAATTTTTATTAGCACAGATGTAAAATATAATCGTAGCTACTTGTTGATTTTTACCACCTCAATAATTGTCCTCTTATGTATATTGTATACGTTATAATTTAAAAGAATAAAGCACTGGAATCAGTCCAACTTTCGTTGTAAAGACGATCGAAGATATTAGTCAGTCACTGAATCTTAATACGTTCCGCGAGATAGCCAGAGTAGGCCATACTTAAATCAATAATTACCCGTATTAATCATGCCGGCTAACATGAACGAGTATGTTTATTCTGAAATCGAACAAAATTACAAAATAGGTTGTACTTCTCTCATACCTGAGAAATCTAAAGAGAGATACGAAGGATGCTATAGTTAATATACGCTAATTAAGTTCAGCCATCAAGAGACCATGGAAACATGAATATTATGTTCCAAGGCTAGTATTTCGCATTTCATTCATACGCCATATTAATTTGATAATTATTTAGTAAAAAACTGTAAGCTATACACGTATGTTAAATGTTTTTACTAGTCCTCGACTGCGTCTCGTCTTTCCTAATCTTTCCTCGGTCCAGTAAAAATCAGTTACCATCTTTATAACACTATATAGTGTTACATCATTAGAGCACAACTTGATTATGATGCCGTCATTTACAATGTTACAAAAACATATTCAGTTAAAAACGTTGGATGCTATACAAAGTAAGCTCTTCGGATAACACGATGCTTTTTGTTTCAATCCAACAGCCACTACGCAGGTTGAAATAATTGAATTACCACTCGTAATTAGAAGACAAAAACTCGGACTATCGTACGCCCTCAAGGTTTCCGCAATAACTGATTTACAAAAGAAAACGTATGTATTTCGTAATTTAGGCAAGCAAATGCGCCAAATCACAACCTTTCCATCTCAGGATAGAAAAATGCCTTCATGAACTTAACCCTTCCTCCTGTGGTACAATTAAACCCATAATTTGCCATTCTACCATGAATCATCATTGCGCTCACAGTCAACATGAACCAAATATTGTCACCGAAGAATAAATAAAATAGTTTGTCACTTAATGAAATAAGTAGATAATGAATATCTCATCACTAGAGCTCGGAAGTTCATGCCCTAAAAAAAACACTGAAATATGCATGCCAATATGCTCTTAAAAACCTGAAAATATGCCAAGAAATATGCACTATTTTATTAGAACAATTAATGTCCCTTTGCAGTAGACAAGACGAGTTAGTATAAATAATAAATCAAGTTACCTTATTCCATAAAGGTTGAAGCAGAAGTGGTCCTGCTGCTAGTATTAACTGCTAAATTGCAGTTCACAACCAACACTTTGCACAAATTTTCAACTGCAAAACATCGTCCGTTGTCTCGCAAAACACTTTTGTAACGTGAAAAACTTCTCTCCACGTCACAAGATGTTATCGGAGCATACTTAAATGATGTTAACTGCTTCACAGAGAGAGTCAAGTCTCTTGGTGTGACAGATGGTTTTCTTTCCAGGATGTCTCGAATATCGTACATCTGTTTGTAACCAGAATTTTTTGAAATTACATAATTCACTTTCTCTTTCACTTTTTGTCCTATGCTACCAGGAACCGAACTTAGATCACATATTGTTTTTTCAAAGACAGTAAGTGATTCATGCAATGGAGATCCATGGGAAAGAATCACGTATTGTCTCAGAAATACGATGAAGAGCGTGTGCCAAACAAGTTATATGAATTAAGTTAGGAAAAATACATTTCAGAGTTAGTCCTGTTTTTACCATATGAGGACCTGCATCAGTAACAAATAAAAGTAACCGGTCGTATTTGATTCCACATGGCCATAGTCATTTCAAAGAGTCCATCACAAACTGGGTCACAGTTACATTGCCAGTGGCCGACAATTCCCTCAAATTAAGAAGATAAGGTGTAGTCTTTTGTTCATTATTTAAGCACCCACGATTATATTAGCAATAGAACGGCGCTCAGAATCAAGGGGTTCATCAACAACCACAAAAACTGATCCGCTAATTGATTTTGTATATTTGACAATACGTTATTGTAACAATGTCCTACATAAGTCTTACGCAGTGTACTTTCTGCAGGCACATGTTGTCGAGTGTACTTGGTAAGAAAGTTTTTAAATGTCGGGTTATTAATTTTGAACAAGGGAATATCAGCAGCTAAAAATGCTTGGCACAAGTCATAGAAAAATTTAGTAACCCTACTTCCTAAACACTCTACTAGCTATTTTTGAACAGGTTCTTTGTTTGCGAGTTTTCTGATTAAATTCTCCTTATGTTTTGCTGTTTATGTGCTGAACTATTTGAAATCTTTTCTCACTCCCTACATTTTTCTCACACGCTCCACAAAACAGTACCCTATTATCTGTATTCTGTAGATATTAAGTCACCCGAAAACTCTTTCTGTAAATTAATCTAGCACTCGAAGTTGGTTTTATTTTCGGCATTTGAAGAGCTTTTTAACATTTTATATGCCTAATTTAATTTGGTGGGAACCAGTTCACAATACTGTTACGTTTGAAGACCACGATAGAACTGCTGGTGGACAGGCAAGCGTTGCTATAATCGTGCTGCTCAAAACGTTGACCTGCACTTTATCTTTGTTAATATAAACCTCTCAGATAACGCACTGATTATTCTCTACGCACATACATATTATATAATGTAAGGGTGAAAACAGGATTCACTGCATGAGAACATGACTCAAAATTAGTTCTCGCCACCTCGCGAGTTGCATCATCATGTGCAATACTACCAATATGAAAAATATTATCCAGATGGAAAAAAATAATAAAAAACCATAAAAATCATTAAAATATGCAATATAGGGGCTATAATATTGAAATCTTCGTGAGTTGTATCATCATGTGCAATACTACCAATATGAAAAATATTATCCAGATGGACAAAATAATAAAAAAAAAAAAAAAAACATAAAAATCATTAAAATATGCAATATAGGGGCTATAATATTGAAATAATATGCATTTATCATAATCAAGAAAATATGCAGTTATATGCAGCATAAAAGCATGTCCAAATAACTGAAAATTCCATAATTCGTGCACATAATGTAAAAGCATACATTTTTAACCCTTAAGAAAAAACATGCAAATGCATGAACTTCCTAGACTACTCATCACACTAATTCTTTGCTGATAGCTGGTTGTACTGTAATCTACCCATCTCCCTTCTATGCAATTAAACAAACTGTGTTATGCGTCAAATCATTCTTGATCTTTTTTGACTCCAAAAATTCATGCTAGCAATTCACAACTTGCCATCCAATTTTTGCAAAGGAAATCTAGCTGCTTCTTCATAAAGTTAACAATGAAGGTAAAGATGTAACCTTGATATAGATACCGTCACATACTGGCATTGAGGCTACTTACTAAATTGGCCGACTAGGCAGCAAAAGAAGCTACTAAAGTGCTCTCAAGCTTCGCCATGCTACATCACCATAGGTATGTGGGGAAAAAAAATACTTCAAGACTGAAAGACGAGATGGCGTGACACCTCCAAATGCAAATTACAAAAAGAATGTAACCCAAGTGCTGCGAAGAGTCTAGACAGGATCAAGTTTTAATATTGCGACTAAGAATAGCTATCCTGTAAAACAGGACCAACCTTCGATCTGCCAAAATCAACACACAACTGACCCTCAAGCACATCTACACCAAGAGCCAAGTTTACAATCGATGACAACACTATCAAATATCCAGTAAATTTTAATCAGCGCTTAACTCGTTTAAGTATCTCAAGTTAATTTAGTTCGTCAAAATTATGAAGATATAAATATATAACATTTTATTTGCAAAAAAGGGTACCGGCAATGTGCAGAAATCTATAGTTAATCTACCATTTTCTGCAGCTAAAAGATTAGTCAACTCTGAATTCAAAAAAATTATTGAAAAATATTACTATGAAGAATCAAAAAATAAAAGATGGGAACTACCAAACATTCAAACAGTAATTCCTGAGTATCCTCGAAAAACAGCAGTTGCAACCTTCAGGTTGATTACAGGACATGATTGTCTGCCAAAACATTTAAACCGAATTGGGATATATTCTTCGCCACTCTGTCCTCTATGTGATCTGCAAGAGCTAATGGATCGAGACCACCTTCAAATATGCCCGGCCACTTCTAATGCCCCAACCATCAGTGAAAAATATTGGAGAGCAAGAGGATTAATGACTTCATTGTCAGAAATCCAGCATTAGCTAACAAGAAATATATAACATTTTATTCCAATTCCCATATTCTATGTACATACAATCTCGATATGACTCGGTTCCTTGGGTATCCGAGCTACCCAATGTCCAGGGACGGAGTCAGACCACTCTTTCTCCCGAGACAAATAGAGGCCCGGTTCTCCAGGTTGGCGATTCGATCGAGAGGCCAGGAACTTCTCACCTGGAAAAAACCTATCGATGAGAAGTCTGCACAAACGCCTTGGAATGCCTTTCGGCGACGACTTAGGCAAATGAATACGGAAATGGAATTTCTTAACCTGAAAGCACAGCTTTATATGCCTTAGAACAAGTTCTTTCAGATCCGTGAGTTTGAGCATCAGTACACGCCAGTACGCAGCAGAGTTGCGCGGAGCACGGCTGTAGAGGTAGGGCGGCGAAGAATGATAGCCAATACGTCCCTGGACAAAGCTCATAGCAGCCTTACTCATTTCCCGTCGCAGGTCTCCGCCCGTGCCCACCGCGTCGTGACGGCAGCTTACCCCAGTGCGGAACTGTGCGACGTGTTGCAGGTTTACTCAGTAAGGCGGCGAGCACGCCGTTTCACACTGGCGAGCAATCAGGTGGAACACATTGACTTAGAAACACATAGATAGAATCGACAACAGCACATGAAAAGAATTATTGCGAACGGCAGATCGGAGGACAAAACAGAATGGAGGAAGACATCAGACGAGTTCAAGGCTCGAAAATGGTCTATTCGCCTAGTAGTTATAACTAAGTTAAAGCGAATACAAAATGTATTATGTGCGCACACACATGATCTCTACTCACTCTTGAACGCTTATTCTTCTATTTCAAGTTAATCAAGATAAACGTTTGTAGAAATGTTTTATGTCTAAGAGCTAATTGTCATAGACAATTTCACAACAATTTTACGTGTTGCACTCACATGACTTTCTCTACTCTTGTACAAACTATTCTTAGAAACGCTAATTCCTCTATCTTCTTCATGATAATCGAGACAGAAATTTGCAGAAATCGTCTTACTGCTTATTTCCTTGTACTGCAATGAGAATAAGAGAATTCAATAGGCTTTGAGTGATAGATACATCTTTTAAGAGCTGTGTATTGGCTTGGAAATTTCGTTCTTTTGCATTAATGACCTCCTGTTTGAGAAAGGTACTAGAACATGCAAACCAATAACAAGAAATATCTCGGAAATGGTTACCTCTACATCAATATAAATTGTGTGCTTTAACGAGATCTACTTTTTTGTATAATAAAATGTTGTCTATGTCTATTTTGTTAAAACACACTGTTGTGCTAGCAATGCCGCGATACTAACGTTGCGCGATATCGTATATGTTGAAACTCTAGCCGAAATCTTTCTCAGAAAACGTAGAGTTGTCGATGTCAAACACATTCTTTACAATCATATTGTCGTGTAAGGAACACACTACACTTTCATGGCTACTGTTTGGTTTCTGTGAAAGCAGAAAGCCACTAATACAACGCCAGGTAAGACAACTTGTCCAGAATGAAATACTTTGTAACATTTTTACTTTCCACCCAAAAATTCGATGTCGAGATTGCACCGGAAACATGTTTTGAGGCCCCCTGAATCCACACAAATAAAAACATTTTTAGAAAAAAGGTTGTGTGTGTGTGTGTGTGTGTGTGTGTGTGTGTGTGTGTGTGTGAGAGAGAGAGAGAGAGAGAGAGATGTTACGTTTCACACGTTAACAAACTAAATGGTGCAATTCTACTTAATTATGGTGAAAACTTATAATATCTAAACACAAAATAATTCTCGCCTTGTAATAAAGAATATGTATTGCAGTGCTTAGCAACAAACAAAAGAACGTTGCCTCTCTTTTACAAAGAGAATACAATTTAAGGTTAACTTCGTCTGTGTGTATCTGTGTCTGTGTCTGTCAGTTTTTGTGCGTCTGTATGTTCCTTGTTTGTATCTCTGTCTGTGCGTATGTGTCTATATGTGTATCTCTGTGTCTGTCAAGTTATGTGAACAGCATAACTCAAAAAAGGAAAGTCCGTTAAAAACCAAACTTAGTATTTAAGTTTAACATCTTTTAAGGATGCGACACAAAGATTTTGAAGAAAATTCCTCCACCCTACACTACCCTTTACATTGAAAATTGTTCGAAAAGTTATATTTTCTTGAAAATGCCTCTAACGATTTCGATTGAAATGCCATATGTTTGAGATATTTTTATGAAAAATCTGATGTGTTGCACTCACATGACTTTCTCTACTCTTGTACTAACCATTCTTACAAACTCTTACTCCTATATCTTCTTCGTGTTAGTTAAAATAAACATTTGTACAAATTATCTTATTGCTTATTTCCTTGTAGGTGCAAGGGGAATATTAGAATACAGTAGGCTTTGTGCGATAGTCAAATCTTTTAAAGCTTTGAGATTCCGTTCTCTTTGTATACGTAACATATAAAAAATGAACAACGATGACCCATTTCATGAAAGTTCCAAGTTTTCCGAAACTCACACACATAACAAGGTATATATCCGAAATGGTTCACCCTACAAGAAAATTTATTGAGACATAAATTGTGTATTTTAGCAAGATCTACATTTTTTGTATAGTATAATTTGGTCTATCTCTAACGGTTTACCAGTTATGCAAAAGTCGTCCAGAGTAAATACGACTACAGGGGCTATAGCCAGAAAATTCAAGATATACATTTCATTTGTCATAAAAATATCTCAAACATATGACATTTTAATCAAAATCGCTAGAGCCATTTTCAAGAAAATCAAAATTTTCGAAAAATTTTTCATGTAAAGGGTAGTTTAGGGTGGGGCTATTTTCTTCAAAATCTTCGTGTCACATCCTTGAACGACATTAAACTTAAATACCAACTTTGGTTTTTAACCGACTTTTCGTTTTTGAGCTATGCTGTCCACAGACTGACAGACTGACAGACTGACAGACTGACAGACACACAGACACACAGACACACACTGACCTTTTTCTAAAAATGCTTTTTTTGGATTCAGGGGGCCTCAAAACATGTATTTCCGGTGAAATCTCGACTTCGAATTTTTGGGTGGAATACAATACTTCCCCTACTTACCAGTAGAGAAAGTAAAAATGAAATGTATAACTTGAGTTTTCTGGCTATAGCCCCTGTAGTCCTATTTACTCTGGATGACTTTTGCATAACTGGTAAACCGTAAGAGATAGGCCAAATCTTACTATACAAAAAATGTAGATATTGCTAAAACACACAATTTATATCCCAATAAATTTTTTTGTAGAGTGAAGCATTTCGGAGATATTCCTTGTTATTTGTGTGAGTTTTGGAGAAATTTACTTCTATCAAATGGAACAGTTATTAATTTTTATATGTTAACCATGCAAAGAGAACGGAATTTGAAAGCTTTAAAACATTTGACTATCGCTCCAAGCCTACTGAAATAAGCAATAAGATATCTCTGCAAATGTTTATCTCAACTAACACGAAGAAGATGTAGCAATAAGAGTTGGTGACAATGGTTACTACAAGAGTAGAGAAAGTCATGTGAGTACAACACATCAATTTGTGAATTGTAAAACGGTTCTTATGCCAACGTTTCTAGTAGTTGGGGACGAGAGCTATAGCTCGGTTCTTGAGGCCTACGTTTGTTTTAAGAGCTGTCACGAACTTGGACATCTGATAAAAATTACGCTCTCTCTCGAACAGCTGCTGGGGAACGCATTACAAAACAAAAAAAGTGTGTTTTCGACGACGTGAACGCACAATAATTGTAGAGCGACCGATGAGGGAATGTGTAGTACTCCAAAAGCTAGGGCAGGGCAGGGAAGGTGGGGAGGGAGGGGCGGGTATGGAGAATTAATCACTGGTGACGAGTGGTGGTCTGGACCAGTAGGCAATGACTGACACCCTCATCTACTTCACCATCCCACTGTCAGATCTGCTCCAAATCCTTACTTTTGTTGCTGTTATTATTATTGTTATTATTACTATTATTGTTATTATTATTATTATTATTATTATTATTATTATTATTATTATTATTATTATTATTATTATTATTATTATTATTATTATTATTACTATTACTATTACTATTACTATTATTATTATTATTATTATTATTATTATTATTATTATTATTATTATTATTATTATTATTATTATTATTATTATTATTATTATTATTATATTTGTCTCGATTTTGCTAATCAGTGATCAATCATGTTGTCAAAATAAACCTCAGTAACTGACTAAGTCCCAATACATATGCCTATGAACGAAAAAAATGCTGCCTTATATTTACATGACATTCTCTACCCGTTTTAAAGAAAGTATTTCCAAAAAAATATTATTTTCTCTACTCTTGTGCTGACTATTTTTACAAACCTTACATACTCATCTATCTACATCATGTTAATCGATATAAATATTTGCAGAAGTTATTTTATTGCTAATTTGCTTGTAGATACAAGGGTAATATGGGAATACAACAGGCTTTAAGTGATAGTCAGATCTTTAAAGCTGGTCACTTAATGATGAAATTTCGTTCTCTTTGCATGGCCAAGAGATAAAAAATGAGTAATGGCCTCCCATTTCATAAATGTAAAAGCATTGCAAAATTCACACAAATAACAAGGAATATATCCGAAATAGTTCACTCCACAAAAATGTATTTGACACATATTGTGTTTTAGCAAGTTCTACATTTACGTATAGTAAGATTTTGTTAGCACAGTTTGCAGACGATATTACTGTGCTGTGTAGAGGTGATATTCCTACATGTTCCAACCAGCTTCAGGAATTTAGCAACTACAACCAAAACTGGTGCATTAAGTGGAGAATAGCCTTGAATTCTTGTAAAACAAAAACATTTTATCTACCTACAAACACAAAACTATCTACCCCCGGATAAATTTAGAATCAACCCCTATACCGACTTCGACCACAACCAGATATCTTGGATTGACACATGATTCTAAACTCATGAGGAATTCGTATATCCCATAATCATCTTCTTTACTCCAAGGGTTAGGCAATGCTGCCTGTTCCGGCTTCGAAACATTTCTGACCATCGTTTTCTTGGTCTTCCCGGATGTCTTTTTCCAATAGGTCCTTAGTTTAACACATTTCTAGGCGTCCTTTCTCTCGGTTTTCTATTAACATGCTCACTCCATTGATTCCTGAAATGGACAATTTTGTCTGCCAAAGGATTTATTTCTACTTCTTCCCTTATTTTTCTCATTTGGAATTTTACCTAAAAGTGTGCATCCTTTTACTGTTCTTAAGAATCTCATTTCGACAGCCTGTGTCTTTTTTGTGTCAACTTTTGTCAACGTCCTTGTTTCGGATCCATAAAGAAAAGCAGACGCGGCTATTACTTTATAAAACTTCATTCGTGTTTCTTTCTTGGTCTCTGTTTTAAGGCTTCTATTTATTGTACCGCATATTTGTTGGAACATAATTCATTTTTAAAATCATTTTCAGATTTGTAGCTGACATATGTTCCTAAATATTTAAAGCCCGTGACTTGCTCTAATACAATATCATTAATCACAATTTTGGTTCTAACAGTATATTTACCTTGAAACGCTATTGTTTTTGTTTTATTTGCCGAAATTTTAAAATTATAATTGTCATATAACTTCTGTAAACTATACACTGCTGTTTGTACTTCGTCTTCAGTTTTACTTAAAACTATGTGGTCATCTGCAAATAGCATCGTTTTAAGGTAAAATTTGGTGCAATATGAATGCCCCCGTTTATTGTAAACATCCACTGTCTAATCAGCTCATCTGTATAAATGGTAAACAATTTAGGAGATAAACTGTAACCTTGCCTTATAGCTTGATTTACATACTCGTATATCCGTTTGCCACACCTTCCATTTCCAATATGGAAGATACTTGCATGACAAATAAAATGCATATTTTGATTTTTTTAAAACAGCCTGTGAAATCCTCTTTGTTCTTAAGGAATTTCATATAATCTTATATATCAGATAAAGCTCAAGCGAAAACGGGCTACGCAAAAATGTTGTTGTTGTTAGCTAATGCTGGATTTCTGACAATGAAGTCATTAATCCTCTTGCTCTCAAATATTTTTCACTGATGGATGGGGCACTAGAAGTGGCCGGGCATATTTGAAGGTGGTCTCGATCCATTTCCTCTTGCAGATCACATAGAGGACAGAGTGGTGAAGAATATATCCCAATTCTGTTTAAATGTTTTGCCAGACAATCATTTCCTGTAATCAACCTGAAGGTTGCAACTGCTGTTTTTCGAGGATACTCAGGAATTACTGTTTGAATGTATGGTAGTTCCCATCTTTTATTTTTTGATTTTTCATAGTAATATTTTGCAATAATTTTTTTGAATTCATAGTTGGCTAATCTTCTAGCTGCATAAAATAGTAGATTAACTATAGATTTTTGTACACCGCTGGTACCCTTTTTTTTTTTTTTTTTTTTTTTTTTTGCAAGAAAATCAGCTTTCTCATGACCACTCAGTCCACAGTGAGCTGGTATCCATTGGAAGACTACGTGTTTTTGAAGCGCTGTTAGATGGGTAAGGATTTTCCAACATTCTATAATAGTTTGGTTTTTTGGTGACAACTTGGAAGTAATTGCTATAATTGCTGCCCTGGAATCTGAGAGAATAACTGCTTGCTGAAAATGTGAAATTCTGTACAAAAGATTTTGTAGGGCCATTCGAATTGCTTCAATTTCTGCATCAAAGTTTGTAGTTCCATAACTTAAAGATTTGTAATAGGAAAAGAGGTGACATGTGACTCCAGCACCTGCTCCATCTTGGTTTGATATTAGTTATCCATCAGCATAAATATGGAGCCATTCGTGTTCTGGAAATCTAGTATGGATTGTCTCTAATGCCAATAATTTTAGAACACTAGTTGGAGTATCACTTTTCTTAACTTCTTCTGTTAGGTGTAAATAATACTCAAACATGTAGATATCTTTAAAACACGAATTTATTTAAAATAACCATTTTTGTGACGTAAGCCATTTCCGAGATATCCGTTATCAATAGTTCATATGGAGGACTTACAACCCCAGGACTTACAAATGGGCGTCTGAGGTCAGGCGCATGTCGAGCACACAAATCCTGGATCCGAAAAAAAAGCATTCAGGATGGGGTATCAGCCGGATACGTGATATGAGGTGATGAAGTCGATGAAGGAGGAGAGTATCGATGCAATGACAAAGGAAAGGCGATGTGGGAGCAGTTGGTGGATTAAATGGCGCGGAAAAGCGGAGAACCCGGAGAAGCCCGCACAGAGATCACTTTGTCCACCACAAACCTCGTATGGGATAGAACCTGGCCGGTTTTGATGAGAGGCGAGCGATCCAACCATTGGATCGTGGTATCTGAGCGTATGGGATACATAGGTTAGTATTCTGTAGCGGATGTTATTCAGATGACTGACTTGGTTATTAAATGTTTGTGTAATTCCCTTTGCATTGACTCCGCCGTAGTTGAAACTGAAAGGCTTGCCGAAACCTTCAGTAATATCCGTCCATTCCTCCCCTGTTGGAGAAATAACTGTTTTCATCCGGGACCAAACAATGGGAGCTCGTAGGAGAATGACTTGGCAAGCTCATTGTGGTCCGTGGAAAATTGCATTACAACGCTGTGTAAAGTAAGGGTTTGCAAAAACAGGGCCGCTTGTGCTGCTGAATTAATTTCCCTCGGCGACGATGGATGGTAATACGATCGAGAGGCAAAAGAAAGCGAGGAAAAAATCGCAAGAGCTTTAGAAATGCATAGGCTTTAAGTCTTTGTCTGCACACTGCATCTAGAATTGTAAATGTATGCAGCTCCTTCTAAAGGAGACAAATTAATGGAACTTCTAAAGCACGTATTTCCTAACCTCTGCAAGAAATACAAGACCACAGAGAAACGCTATTCTTTAACAGCAGCAAATAAACGAGCATCTAATGTAAATTTAAGTGCAGTTTGTATTCCTTTCGCGCTAGCCAGCTTTGATTGCGCAGTTCAATAGTTCCTTCCTATCGGCTTCTTTTATTTAACCACCGAAATGTTTTCCCTGTCTCTACAACCTGTTTAATTGGGCGGCGTGCTGCTGAATGGACCAAAGGGGCTGTTTTTCTTCATAAATTAAACTCGACTTGTAAACAATTGAGTATGGTATCCCAAGTATGCAGGCAACCGACCCATATTAAATCCAATTATTTATAGGCTACTGTTTATGGTCTTCAGCGTAAAGAGGTTCGTAGAATAATTTATGGGTGAGTAGCAAAATGTGTGAATTTGTAATGTCATGGTGGTGTTAACCTAGGATGTCTCACTTTCTACCAGTTAGCTATAGTAGTTAGAAAAAGTACAGTGTTCCATTCAAAAAGTTATTATCTTCACCGAAAAATCAATGTTTTGAGGCGCCTTAAAGATAAAATCATGTGTGTGTGTGTCTGTGTGGGTGAAATTCTCCCACCCCGAATAACTATTTACATGCAAAATTTGATATTTCTTTTTCCCATATGGCTGTTACGATTTTTTATTAGCACAACAAATATTTCAAGTATTGAATGAAAATAAAATGTGTCTACAATTGTCCACAAATAATCTATGAATATTCTTTATTTGATAATAGTTTGATAATTTTGCATACCAGCATTATAATAATTAGGCAAACGACAAATTGTGTCAAATTGTTTTCATATTGCTGAAGTAAGCTGTTCTAAATGCTGTTTTACATACTATAAATACGGATTTCCTGATTGATTTGTATTAATTCCTAAGCTAAAATGTGTACTATATCGTGAATAGTGTAATATGTATAGTATTTTATGAATAATATGACATATCGAATACCTATGTGAAAATATGTCATCTGTACAGAAAATCGCCGAATGTATACTTACAAATGTTTGAAAAATGTTATTGTGTGTGTGTGTGTGTGTGTGTGTGTGTGTGTGTGTGTGTGTGTGCGCGCGCGAGCGTGTTCAAACGATTGTGGCTAATTGCTTTCATGTTTTAAGATATTTGGATGACATACGTATTGTGACGTTGGGGTCGGCGTACAACAGTGGAGGACGGGACCAAGCTATTTCACACATGTCGAGCCGGCGAGCGAGTAGAGATGTTAAAAGCCGAGCTGCCTCGCGCAACTGCGTGGGTACGTGACCGTAAACAATGAGGAGGCAGAAACAAAGGAATCGAGAACGTTCGCGAGGCTTATAGCTGAGTCATGGTGGTGCATTTCGGTGGAGAGTTTCTAGAAGGATCGTAGCAGAGACAGTAGCAAAGTCAGTCAGTGAGTGAGTTTAAGAGTAGAGCTACGGGAGTAAGTCGGTCAGTGTATCATTCTGTGTGAGACTGCGGTACGTGTGTGTCGTTCCGGGAGATACGTTGGTCGTCGCAAGTGATTGCAAGGCCGTAATTACGTGTATAAGAGACAGCAAAAGTGAATAAAGGCTCTGAAAAGACAGAGCAAGGTTATGAGAAGAATAGTTGTGACTTGTGATAGCAGGAAAGACTGTGGCTGTGTTATCTACGAGAAGAAAACTATAAACTTGTAGTACAATTTTAGAGGACTATAAGGTGATAAAAAAGTAACCTTACTTGAATTTGCCATTTTTTTACAGTTTATATCTTGAATAGTGTGGTAATATATAATATCCACTTTATTCTTCTTATTTCCCCCCACCCCTCCCCTTGGTTTAACGTCCTTTAACTTGTTGGGTCGTATTGGACGATGAATGAAATGGGTTAAATGGTAATCAAATGAGTCCGGAATCCATAGAGCTTAAAGTTACACAACTTTCGTTTCCTCAGGGTGAGGAAAGACCCCCAAAAAGCTTTAATCGGTTAAATTCGAAGTCGGAACCTTCTGAATGTGAAGCAGACACACTATCCCCACACCACGGAGTTGGGCTCATGAGTTTTATATAATTATTCATAGCAGGTGATCCGTAAGACAGGCATAAACGTACCACTCAAAAGATGTCGATCTAGTTAAAACACACAGTTTGTGTGAAATATATTTTGGAAGATATTTTTTGTTAACTTTCAGCGTTCAAATACTTTATACCATTTATGCATGTTAAGTCGCATTTTGTTTGTTTTTCGTGGTCATGTAAACATGGAATTTCATAGCATCCCACTTTTTAAAAATGTCACCATCGCTTCAGCCTCCTGTATTCTCCTTCTACAGAGAAAGATGTAATTAAAACATTCCTGCAAATGTTTGTGTCGAGTAATATGGTAGCTAGAACAACGACCTTTTTTACTTTCTCTACTGGTAAGTAGGGGAAGTATTGTATTCCACCCAAAACTTCGATGTCGATATTTCACCCCTGAATCCAACAAAAGTATTTTTAGAAAAAGGTCCGTGTGTGTGTCTGTATGTCAGTCTGTCAGTCTGTCAGCCTGTGGACAGCATAACTCAAAAACGAAAACTCGGTCAAAAACCAAAGTTGGTATTTAAGTTTAATGTCCTTCAAGGATGTGACACGAAGATTTTGAAGAAAATAACCCCAATCTAAACTACCCTTTACATAAAAAATTTTTCGAAAATTTTGATTTTCTTGAAAATGGCTCTAACGATGTTTATTAAAATGTCATATGTTTGAGATATTTTGATGAAAAATGAAATGTATATCTTGAATTTTCTCGCTATAGCCCCTGTAGTCATATTTACTCTGGACGACTTTTGCATAACTGGTAAACCTTTAGAGATAGACCAAATTATACTATACAAAAAAATGTAGATCTTGCAAAAATACACAATTTATGTCTCAATAAATTTTCTTGTAGGGTGAACCATTTCGGAGATATTCCTTGTTATGTATATGAGTTTCGGAAAACTTAGAACTTTCGTGAAATGGGTCATCGTTGTTCATTTTGTTATGTTACATGTGCAAAGAGAACGGAATCTCAAAGCTTTAAAAGATTTGACTATCGCACAAAGCCTACTGTATTCCAATATTCCCCTTGTACCTACAAGGAAATAAGCAATAAGATAATTTGTACAAATGTTTATTTTAACTAACACGAAGAAGATATAGGAATAAGAGTTTGCAAGAATGGTTAGTACAAAAGTAGAGAAAGTCATGTGAGTGCAACACATCAGATTTTTTAGAATGATTTGTGGAAGAGATACAAAAATTAACTTACTCTGTGACAAGGTTCGGAGGGGGACTTAACATCTCGATCAATGAAATTGTTGTGTCTATGGCCCTGACGGGGGAGTCCCCCGGGAGGTAGAGATGAGTTTAGAGGATAATAAGGATGTCGACGGAAGAGAGACGACAGCAGAGGGCAGGGTACCTAACAGTTACAGGTTGAAACTCCCCAGTGGTGACCCGTACAACCGCCCCCCCCCTCCCCGTCGGGCTTACATACATCCTGGGGGGTTCGGAGAGACCTCGACCGATCCGGAGGATGAGAATTTACAAATAGTAAATGCACCTGGCTACACGCCAAAACTCTCGCCGACACTTAGAACCCTGAAACAGCCAGAATTAAAGGCGAAGGAACATGAGAAATGAGCTGAAATACGAGGAAGTAATTATTCTTACCAGCATTCGCTTAGCGACCCGGGGAAACTCCAAGGGAAAAAATCTGATGTGTTGCACTCACATGACTTTCTCTACTCTTGAACTAACCATTCTTACAAACTCTTATTCCTATATCTTCTTTCTTGTTAGTTGAGATAAGCATTTGTACATATTATCTTATTGCTTATTTCCTTGTAGGTGCAAGGGGAATGTTAGAATACAGTAGGCTTTGTGCGATAGTCAAATGTTTGAGATTCTGTTGTCTTTGCACACTTAACATATACAAAAATGAACAACGATGATCCATTTCACGAAAGTGCTAAGTTTTCCGAAACTCACACACATAACAAGGAATATCTCCGAAATGGTTCACCCTACAAGAAAATTTATTGAGACATAAATTGTGTATTTTGCAAGATCTACATTTTTTGTATAGTATGATTTGGTCTATCTCTAACGGTTTATCAGTTATGCAAAAGTCGTCCAGAGTAAATACGACTACATGGGCTATAGCCAGAAAATTCAAGATATACCTTTCATTTGTCATAAAAATATCTCAAACATGACATTTTAATCAAAATCGTTAGAGCCATTTTCAAGAAAATCAAAATTTTCGAAAAATTTTCCATGTAAAGGGTAGTTTAGGGTGGGGCTATTTTCTTCAAAATTTTCGTGTCGCATTCTTGAAATACATTAAACTTAAATACCAACTTTGGTTTTTAACCGACTTTTATTTTTGAGTTATGCTGTCCAAACTGACAGACTGACAGACTGACACACACACACACACACACACACACACACACACACACACACACACACACACACACACACACACACACACACGGACCTTTTTCTAAAAATGCTTTTTTGGATTCAGGGACCTCAAAACATATATTTCCGGTGAAATCTCGACATCGAATTTTTGATTGGAATACAATACTTCCCCTACTTACCAGTAGAGAAAGTAAAAAACATGACTCAGGAAGATGACCGACGGGAATCGAACCTACATAGGACTTCTCGAATGCTAGCCACAGACGCTTCCACTATCACTCGGTGAAACTACGTATAGTGGGTAGAGAAATGCATTTGAATTCTTTTTATCAGTATTATTGGCCAATCATGCACATCCGTTAGCCTTATATCTCCTGATCAACCATAATTTGATTTTCAATTACAACTTTCACAGAATTCACTCTTAGTTCTTAATGTCGATTAAAGTGTTGAGATCTACGGACTAATGCAAATTCTCCCGCCACAAACTTTGGTAATTTTCATTCTCTTAATAGCGACAAAACAGAAAAGCCTCATTAGAGCCACTGTGCTCTCGATAACAACCACCATCAGCAGTTATTTCTCGCCTGATGCACATTTGTGGCCAGAGGGACGCTCAGCACTTCTGCACAACGCTAATTGGCTAATTTTCACTGCCGCTAATGACAGCGTCTTTGTTCCTAGGCTGCAAATTGTATCAAACTGTAGATAAGTGCAGACCGTTTGTTGTTGACGCTCTAGGTTCGTATTTGAGAGATTACCTTCTAAGACAGCAACAGTTTTATTTAATCCTCAGCTCTGCTCGCGTTATTGCGTTACTCCACCTATTCTTCCAACTCTCTCCCTTACTATTCTTTTCTCTTTCTTCCCCTCTCACTCTCGCTCCCTCTCTGGCTTTCAACTTTCCCCTATCATCTCTCTCACTCCTCTCTCCTCTCTGTGCAATTTACATGCCATATTATGTTACGAAAATCAGTTGTAAAGCTATATTTCCTGGGGGTGTTAGGCGGCGCAGTGACCGAGCGGTTAGCGAGCTCGCCTACCACCTAGGCGGCCCGGGTTCGATCCCAGGGACCCGCATGTGGTATTCGTGATGGACGAAGCGGCGTCAGGGCAGGTTTTCTCCGGGTGCTCCGGTTTCCCACGCCATCTCATTCCATCATTCCATCTTCTTTCCACGTATTATCAGTGTCACCGCCTGCGGTGCCGTCGTAGTAAAAGTGGGCGTTAAACACTACAACAACAACCTGGGGGTGTTAACAGAAATTATAAGTAAAATGTTTAACAGCATATAAATTTGAGCCTCCTTTTGATGCTTGCAAGTCGTTCGAAAAACACTGTTTCTCGTGATAACCGGTTGTGTTGGGCGAATAATGTGTTTAACTTCCTAAATATTCATCCTATCGAAAACTTAACATGCTCACAAGCTTTTATTGTGTAGCATTTAAAAAAACAATAATAAACAAGATGTTTCTATTTCTTCTTTCATTATTCAGCCCAGTAAAAAAACCTCGCGTACCGTTAAAGTAATTAAGATACCGTACAGCCTATTTCTAAGATAGGTTCGGCCATTCTTGAAATTTTAATTTTCTATATTTTTATGGGTACGAAATCAATACTTTGCACACTTAAGAGTATTTCTGCTATAAACTACCACACAAAGTTTCAGCATAATTTGTTTTACAGTTTTGAGGGAATTAATTATTCAATTTATTCACAATGCCAAAATATCTTAGAGTAACTGCGAAACAAGAATGAACAGGCCCTAGCTAATGCAGTGACGCTGCTTTCTCGGCGTTGCCAGTTGCCCAGCAAGTGGGCGACATGAACTAAAACCGCCTTGCGCGTAAAACTAGCAAGACCGAGAGAGCAACATCACTCTATTGGCTGAGCCCATGTTTATTTTTATTTTGTAGCTACTATAATATAAAAAAATCTAATGTGTTGCACTCACATTACTTTCTCTACTCTTTTGCTAACCATTCTTACAAACTCTTATTCCTATAATTGCTCCACCCTTAGATCCGCACTTAGTGTAAACACAAACCGTCAACAACTAACCCACGATACGCCGAAACCAAAGCACGCCACAAAATGTAGTACCCTAAATATCGGTGATTATCTGCGAGTTTTCAAGATGTATGATAACTCTTGTAAATACTAATTGAATGTAACGTAATAGCAGCGATATTCCTAAAACTCCTGAGTAAATATCGTTCTCTTGCAACAAACACGAGGCATGAATCCACGTGGTGTTTGCTTTGTTTTGCATTAGTCGCAGGTTATCGCGGAGGGATACAAGGGACGGATCTAAGGCTGGATGGAGTATACATCATCTTCATGTTGAGATAAACATTTGTACAAATTATCTTATTGCTTATTTCCTTGTAGGTACAAGGGGAATATTGGAATACAGTAGACTGTGCGGTAGTCAAATCTTTTAAGCTTTGAGATTCCGTTCTCTTTGCACGCTTAACATATAAAAAATGAACAACGATGTTCCATTTCACGAAAGTTGTTTTCCGAAACTCACACACATTACAAGGAATATCTCCGAAATGTTTCAACCTACAACAAAATTTATTTGGACATAAATTCAGTTTTTTACCAATATCTACATTTTTTGTATAGTATGATTTGGTGTATCTCTAACGGTTTACCAGTTATGCAACAGTCATCCAGAGTAAATGCAACTACACGGGCTATAGCTAGAAAATTCCAGATACACATTTCATTTTTCATAAAAATATCTCCAACATATGACATTTTAATCAAAGTTGTTAGAGCCATTTTCAAGAAAATAAAATTTTTCGAAGAATTTTCCATCTAAAGGGTAGTTTAGGGTGGGGCTATTTTCTTCAAAATCTTCGTGTCGTATCTTTGAAATACATTAAACTTAAATACCAACCTTGGTATTTCACCTACTTTTCGTTTTTGAGTTATGCTGTCCACAGACAGACACACAGACACACACACACGGACCTTTTTCTAAAATTGATTTTTTTTTGGGTTCAGGGGATCTCAAAACATATATTTCCGGTGAAATCTCGGCATCGATATTTTGGTTGGAATACAATACTTCCCCTACTTACCAGTAGAGAAAGTAAAAACATTCCATGCACATCAAAAACTAAAATATAACATTTTTATTATTTTATAAACTCTAATTTCCCAACAAACACCATCAATCTCAGGCAGGAAGAAAAAAGTAGTTCCTTTTTAAGTAATGTCTTTGCTTTGATGCATATTGTACTTATTTTTTTTAAAAAAAGAATATTGTATTTCATTTTTAAAGCTCAGTATATTTTCAGATTTTGAAACCAAAGAGTCACATAAATGAAGGACATGCTGGAAAAATTCTAGGAGCATAGAAGGGAGGACATAGTGTATTAAAAATGTGAAGTTGAGAAGAACCGATTTTTCTATACACATGCATCATGATTATGACTCAGATTACCTGTTATTCACACCTTCCCTCTTTTGTCTAGTAGTCTCTCTCTCTCTCTCTCTCTCTCTCTCTCTCTCTCTCTCTCTCTCTTCAGAAACAAAGAGTTTCCCTTGCGGCGAGATTCTGCTTAACCACTTACTTCCGATGACTGGTTGTTTCCGGGCCCCTGTAGGCCTACATTTTGTTCAAATACTGCCGAAAATTTAAGCAGAAAAGGGAGTTTAAATGTAGCACACATCACATTTAAAGTCTGTGCTAATATTTAAAAATGGAATGGCAGAATCTAATACCCGATGACTGAAGGTTTTGGGAACAAGTTATACCTGTGCATAAACTTAAAAAAAAATGTCAATTTTACAATGTTTGGTCATTTTTCAGTCCCAGAGTCCATTAAAGAGATAATTCCAATTAATAAGACTGCACAAAAAAACTAAAATATTCATTTTTGGCGATTTTTGCTATTATTTTTGAGACAATGTTCTATACTTTTATTTATAAGGATACTAATACGTGTAATTTTTGCTGGTTCTGATTATTCTCCCATTAAATGTGTACCAGAGAGCATATATTTATTTTAAATTTAAGTATAAATTTATTTATGTTTAATGCCATGCACCATAACATACTATATGGTTTATAGAAACACAAAGTTAAATTATTTAAATGCAACATTGTTGTACATATTATTATCTCATTACTTACCAATATTCCATGACAACTAGAAAACAAACTCATTAGGCAGATACAAAGATTATATTATAATAGAATTTATCTAGTGTAATGAATTATTTTAATAAATTAAATGGATATCCACGTGGCGCAACAGCCCTTCCGAGACTAGGCCTACCGTCCGACTGCTGCGTCCCCCACCTCTACCCACCACAGGCGTCATAAAATTATACCTACTAAATCTTAATTAAAATTGTGAGCTTTCAAATGTAATGGTTTACATCTCTCCGCACGTCATATCTTTCTTCTCCGTGGTTTTTAAGTGAAACATCCTAAGAAGCGGTGGTTTAATTACCTATTGTGTATTAATGGCCGTACTCCAGTTGTTAAAAAGCGTTAGGTTAGCTAGCATGTAACAGACAATGGCGAATCTGGAGTGTACCGTTTTATTTTCTAGTTGGCGTTGTCGCATTTATTTTCTTTCTTTTACCCCCTCTGTTTGAAACAAAGAGGGAGAAAACAAAAGGTTGCTTCATCCTCCATACAGCATGAGCTGTAGCACTGAATTTTGCAGCTAATTTAAAGCAATGCGGCTTAAAAAAAAAGCCATAGACAACGACTGAAAACTTTATATTTCTAGTAGTAGTTTCTCCTTTTCTTTATTATTGTTCTTAGTGCTCCATATTCATATATATGATTAAACCTCACAGGTCCACAAACACTAAAATATTACCTTAACCTACTTGTGTGCACAGAGCTATAGCGTGAAACGAGATTAACGTTAAACTTTGAGTGCAGTTTTAAGGATACGGCGGAGATTTGTAAACTGTTTTGCTTTACTTTGCTTTAATCTACGAGTGTCGTCTGTAAGGTTTTGTTTAAAAAGGGATAGCTAATTATATACCCATCCCAAAATTTTTCCCATATCTGCGGTTAAATCCTATTGGGGGTAGGCACGCAGCAAAAATTCATCGGGCTGAACCTCAGCCTGCCAGCAGCTCTCAGCTCAGAGAGTTTGTTATTGCGGACGCTTGTAACACTTCGACCCGGATGATGTATACGACTCGACTCAACAAAGATACCAGTTCTTTCGGACTCAAGGTGATGGTGTTGTTGCATAATGTTGCTTTATTAGTAGCAATGCTACGTACCATGTGCGGTCAAAATATGGCGAGTCCACGGGCCACGTACTGTATGCCCACGACAAGAAGGCAAGAGGGGAATGAAGGACAGAGGGGGCTTGAACTGTGTATCTACTCCGGTAGCGGACCTGTTTACTAGGAAATGAGGGTATGAGAGTGCATATTTCTAGCTATGGGTGAGTTTTGTGACAACATTGTGTATTTTAAACGAGCCTAGCATCCTTGTCATACTCGGAAACTAGGCATAAACACCGTGCGGGAAGCACAAAATGATTACGTTTCACATTCCTGTTCTTGTCCTGGGCATACTAGTATATGCCCACTCCACGCACTGCAAGCGAACCATGCGGCCTTACTACAAAACGACCACAGTGTGTATTAAACTTTAGCCACGTTTCTATGCTATACAAGTAGAAAAACTCTGCGTTACCTCAGCCTCTATGGTTTTGGTAAAATATAAATATTACAAATATTTGTTTAATTTACACTTAAAGATACTTCAGTGTTGCTGTTATTGAAGTCTTTAAGTCTTTAAATGTTATTTCTGACTAAAAATTGTCCAAAATGCCCCCATCCAAATGTTCTCAATATCACCTCTCAGCACATTTTTATTACAAAACGTAAAACAATGAAGGCAGTAACATTTATCCTTTCATTATTGATAAAACAGGTTCATTCGTGCTGAATATACACACAATTGCCCCCGCCGAATATTTTACACCCCCTCTATCATTAGGATAGTTCTGTGACAGAATTATGTATGTGTTTTGCAAGTCACATTCTAGTTTACAAAAGTAATAAGTGATATTAGTCTAACAAATTGTGTGTGTTTTTAGTAAAATATACAAATATGAGCAGTTTTAGTCAGATTATTATTTAGTATTGCAAGTAAGCCCTGGACACTGAAAATTCACCGAAGAATTTCATGGTGTTTTCTTCTTCATAATATTTTGGTTCGGTCTGTAACATCGGGAATGAATGAGACAGCCTGGTGTTGATATGCTGTTGCATTGATTGTTCTTGAGCTACTGCAACTTGTGGAACCATCTTCATTCTGCCATCATGGAGTTGTTCATCATTTCGAATGTAGCAGTGCTTTATTTTCGAATATTATATTAGTATTACTCTTTGTAGTAGGTACAACCCCAAAGATGACTCATAGATACGTATTGGATTCAGCACCTGTTTTTGGGCCCTAATAACCTAGTTGTCGACGAGCCCTTAGCACCATTACTCACTCACTCAGGATCTGTTTATGGAGCATAAGCTTGTTCTCAACTGTTACTTCTGAATTTTGTTCGATTGATTAGTAAACTCTTCAGTTAAAGCTCGTTGCATTTATTTTTATCATGCCATTTCCATAGCAGTTTCACATCTAGCCGTTCCCAAATATTTCGGTTCATTTGCATGAAGAATGATCTATAATTGAGGAAAATCGCTCATAGTTAAATGTTGTGATAGTATCCCTGCAGTATTTTTACTCTTATCCTAAGGAATATCTGTGTCGTTTTTCCATTCATGCTGCAAATCCTCCAAGTGCCTCCCATCGAACAATTTTCAACCTCAGCTCTCTTTGTGGGTGCTTTATTTTAATGTACCGCCCCTAAAAGTATAAAGGGAGTAGCATTATCACTTTATTCCAAAAGTATTGAGAAGTTATTTGTTTATTTGCTTTCGGTACTTACAGTGTTCATTGCTACCTTCTCTTTACTTGTAAAACTATTAATTTTATTAAATTTGTCATGGTTTAATCAATGGTGAAATAGTGTTCTATTTATGAATTTCACTGCACTCTTTGTGATACAGTTAAGTACCGAAATTAGATATGTGAAATTAAATTGTAAAATGGCGTTAACTGAATCCCTTTCACAGTGAAGTGTTAATTCCCGTATGTATGGAACGGCAAGTAGGCTTACACAAGCAGCTGATCACACTCCTGCTGTGCCAGTGCTTGACATGATGGCACCTGTCAGCTGCCGATGAGCTGTTCTCCATTTCTTTCTTTGTCCACTTGCAACCCCCAATCGTGCACATTGACGAATGTGACAGGCACAACTGGGCCCACAATGTCAATCACATGAAACAACGTTATGGCTTCAAGTATTGAAACGTGCACTCAGGCTGTGGTACACACCGCAGTCGCCCACACCCACAATACCAGATTACTGATACAGCTTTTTGCACTGTACCACTGAAAGTTCTACTAGTTCTGTAACAGATTTATGTTATGTTGGTTCTAGTCCAGCGGCACTTTCTCTACAGCTTACCTATAGTAAAGTGTAAAAGTAGGTACAAATAAGGACCCTCGAAACCGGGCATAACACGTAGGCGAATATGGCCCTTTGGGCTTCAAACGCAGCTTCTGAGAGGGAGGGATAAGCGAAAGGCCTTAAGGGCAACCAGGTTCAGTAGACCATTTGCGCAAGCGTCAACGGGTCTCCAACGTTTCCAGACTAAACACATCTGACGCTCACGCAGGGGTCCCTTGAGCAGTCCGACTGACGCCACGGAAAAGTCTTAACAAAGCGAACCTTTAGCACCCAGCCGCAACAGAACTTCGTTACCTGGTCCTTCAACCCTGAAACAGATGATGATGATGATGATGATGATGATGATTGTGATGATGAAAAAAATGATTACAGGAAAGTCGTGGTAAAAGAGGGACCACCCCAACATTCGCCTACCGAACCAGAGAAAATACAAAAACCCACGGGCAGAACGGAGGTGACCTAGAACCGAACCTGGGCCTTCCCGAGTAAGAGCCTCACACCTTGCCGAAGAGCCATCTCTTTTGGTGCTTGCAAGTAGAGGAAGCGCCATATTGCACCCCAAAATTCCATATGGAGATTTCACTGGAGGTGCGTGCGTGAAACTATCGAAATCCAAACAAAAGCACATTTTTTAATAACAGAACGTTACTCAAAGCGGAAAAGATGATTAACTACTGTACCTGTTATTTAAGTTCAGCATCTTCTTAAGATGCAACATGATTTTCAAGAAAAATCTTCCCGCCCCACGTACCTTTACATGGAAAATATTTTGAAAATTTTAATTTTCGCAAAAATAGTTCTAATGATTTTCAACAAAGTACTATCACATGTTTAAGATATTTTAATGCGAAATTAATTACAAATCTTGTATTTTCTGAGAACAAATACACTCTGAAATCCTCTTTATTTTGAATGACTTTTCCATAACCTGAAAACTGTAACATAAAAAAATTATGTAAAATGATGTTTTTTGTTAAGTTAATATTTTGCGAGATGATCCTTGTTATTGGTTTCAGTTTTCCAATACTTAAGAACTTTCTCTGGGGGAAGACGATACTCGTTTTCTTCTCGTAGACATGCAAAGAGTATAGAATTTCAAAGCCCTCACAAAGCGACACGCTATTCAAAACACCTGACTAGCGCTTGACCTAAGTTTTTCTGCATTAACAAGAAGTAAGTAGAGTAATAAACGTTTGTATGAATAGTGATAGAAGAGCGAATTGAGAAAAGGGTGTGAAAGTAATAAATACGTGAAACGTAAGTTTTCCAACATTTATTCAGGTGTCTTCAATTAAAACATTATGAACTACATAGAATAGAAAGTCTCTTAAACACAGGAAAATGTGTTTAAATTCCACGGTTGTACACATGCTGAGCAGATTAATTATTTATTGTAAAAACTTATATGTAGTGTCTTTTCTAAGTGTTACAATAAGTTTGCTGGTTTTCCTACGAGTTTTTTTTTTTTTTTTTTTACCCCGGCGCGACAGCCCACAAGGGGCCAAGGCCTACCGCCCAGCCGCTGCGTCCCCCACCTCTGCCCACTACAGGCGTCATTGGTGAGGTGCAGTATTGGAGGGTGGGACGTGGTCAGCGCCCCGAGCCCTCCCGGCCGGTTATGCGGTCTTCTAGACCTGGGGCCGCTACTTCTCTATCAAGTAGCTCCTCAATTGGTCCCCCCGGGACCTAACGAGGCTGAGTGCACCCCGTGCCAGACCTCCCAGAGGGGATAAAACCCCATGCTGGTACCGGGGATCGAACCCGGGTCCTCCGCGCCAGAGGCAAGCGCGCTACCAACTGCGCTACGGAGGCGGTCTTTCCTACGAGTTACTCAAACAAAACCTTTTTCTTCTTCCTTGGGTTTGTGTTACTCATAAATATTCACTATATTGTTGAGTACACCTCAGGCACATAGGCGAAACTGGTGGGGATGATAATTTCCAAAAATGAAACTCTAATTATCACTTTCTCTACGAATTATTTTTACATAAGCTTATTCTTCTATCCACTGTTTGTTAGTCGAAATAAACTTTCACTGCACATTTACGCATTTCGTTTTATATACAGTGTCCCCCAAAAACACCGAAAACGCTCAGTATGTTTATGGGACGCCAAACTGGTCAGTTTTGAAACAGCAACCCCGTCCGGAAATGCACGGTTTGGACCCTGTAGCGCATTGAAGAGTGAGATGGTTGTACCTTCACATTTCATCAATAAACCCAACAACGACCTGTCTACATTAGAAACGGGCTGCGAACTGTGTACTTCCTACGTCATTGCAAAGCCTATATCGGCGATGGTGAGTCTTATGCACATGCGGTTGTCTGAAGACTTTCAATCGCTCCGTGAACTCGAGCCATAAAGTACTCTTCATACAACTCCACAGAAAATAGCCGATAGGTGTCAGATCTGGCGACTGTACTGGCCATAGAACTGGTCCTCCTCTACCAATCCATTGATTTGAATATGCAACGTTGAGGTGATTCCGCACATTTACATCAATTGTGCTGGAGCTCAAGTCGGCCATTTCATGTGTACTGGCACATGTCGCACAGCTGTTAAAATGTTACTGTACTGGAAAGGCACCAAGGAGTTTATGGAGCAATTTAGTACATGCGCAGGAATATCATCCTTATACACAGATGGCTAAAGGGTTGCATATCTTCCGTTTTAAGGTACCAAAACGAACGTTAGCAAATTGTCACAACCGTTCGTTCTCAAACTTCGACACTCTCCAGCCTCCAAAACATGTATTTCCGGACAAGAGAAACTACTTGATAAAAGTGTGTGTTTGGAAATTCAGAACTACATATAATAAAGAATACCTATGGTTAGTAACACTTCTTTCTTCATCTGATTACCCTCCCCTCAGATAGGACTTACACTCCCTAAAACTTACAAGCCAGATGCCTGTCGAGGAGCAGAGGAACCTCTGGACCGGACAGAGTGAAGACCTGGAAGTGGGTGGACCCGTCCAGACGCCGCTTCGTCCACCATGAATACCACATACGGGTCCCCGGGATCGAACCCGGACCACTTAGGTAGCAGGCGAGTGGTCTAACCACTCGGCCACGGCAAGTTCATAACACAATGTTAGTTGAGTAAATTATGTTCTTTAACAACTCTACATGCTTTGTGCAGTGTTATTTTTTCTATCTCTTACTGTATATCAATTATACTAAGGTCATTCAGAATGCAGAGAACTTCTGACTACTTCAAGATTCAGGGGCCTCAAAACATATATTTGTGATGAAATCTCGACATTGATTTTTGGGTGGAATACAATACTTCCTCTACTTTGCTAAATGTAGTAGTGAAAGTAAAAATCACAAAAGACCTAATTCACTATCTCACTCACATACGTGCTGATGTATATAGCCTCGCTACTCGCACCTACAGCTATTCTTTGTGTTTGATAAGACCTAAAATAAGCAAAAAATTGTTCATTGAATTCACTGAGCGGGTACCTTGGTGTTGCAGAATTCCCCTAAATCTTCGTACCCCATTTTTGGAAGATAAATATTTCATTAAATATCAAGTTTGCTATTTATTCCAAAGTGATGGTATTCACAGAGAACCTTTTTCTAATATTTTTACTTTCTCTACCACGGATAGTAAGTAGAGGGAGTATTGTACTTTACCCAAAAAAATCGATATCGAGATTTCACCGGAAATATATGTTTTGAGTTCCCCTGAATCCAAAAAAGCATTTTTAGAAAAAGGTCCATGAGTGTGTGTCTGTCAGTCTGTCAGTCTGTGGGCAGCATAACTCAAAAACGAAAAGTCAGTTAAAAACCAAAGTTGGTATTTTAAGTTTAATGTCTTTCAAGGATTCAAAACGAAGATTTTGAAGAAAATTCCCCCAACTTAAACTACCCTTTACTGGAAAAGTTTCCAAAAATTTGTATTTTCTTGAAAATGGCTCTAACGATTTTGATTAAAATTATATATATTTAAGATATTTTTATGACAAATAAAATGTATATTTTGAATCTTCTGGCCATAGCCTATGTAGCCCTGTGTACTCTGGATGACTTTTGAATAACGTGTAAACCCTAAGAGATAGATAAAATCTTGCTGTACAAAACACAATCTATGTCCAATTTTTCTTTTTTCTTTCTTTCTTTTTTTTTTTTTTTTTTTTTTTTTTTTTTTTTTTTTTTTTTTTTTTTTTTTTTTTTTTTTTGGTACAAAATGTTCCTTGCTATTTTTGTCAGTTTGGTAAACTAACTTTCGTCAAATGCAACATCGCTGTTCATTTTTATATCTTAATCGTGCAAAAAGAACGGGACGTCAAAGCTTTAAAAGATTTGACTATCACTCAAAGTCTAGTGTATTTCCATATTCCCCTTGTACCTACAAAAAAATAAGCAATAAGATAATGTCTGCAAATGTTGGTCTCAACTAACACGAAGAAGATATAGGAATAAGAGTTTGTAAGAATGGTTAGTAAAAGAGTAGAGAAAGTCATGTGAGTGCAACACATGTTTTACACAAGAATTCTGAGAACACATAGAGATTTGGAGTAAAATCTAGGTGTTTAATTTTTGGGTGGAATGTATTACTTAAAATTAGGTCGGTAATAAGCCTAAATTGGTTAATGATGATGAGATGATGATATTGGTGATGATGATGATGATGATGATGATGATGATGATGATGATGATGATGATGATGATGATGATGATGATGATGATGATGATGTACTACTTCCTAGGTACTGGGAAGAGAAGGTAAATCGTAGTCATAATTTTCACTCTTGCACTATCTGAACATTCTGGAAATAACTTAGTCTTTATTCACCAATGAAAATTGTGAACTATTCACGTCCTTCTAAAAATATTGCTATCCTTATTTTCGGCGTTGTAAACGAATAGTTGACTGTGTGGACGTTGCGAATCAGGCCCTTCCTGTGTCCTCAGATTTGACGTAGCGTTGTTTGCACTCGCGAGATCAAGGGACAAGGAAAGCCTAATGCAATGAATGCTGGCAGAGTGCTAACCTTTGTCGAGCTGCACTCTAATAATGCTGGTTTCTACCTAAGTGCCTGCGTGCAGGTAATTAAGTTTTCTGACTCAAGAGTGGTAAATGGCGTCACGTAGCTACTTCAGCCACATATTCCAAAGAGGAATGCATTTAGGAAATTGAGAACTCTGAACGATCGATGGACGGACGGACGGTTGAGATAGGATGCTTTCATCACATCAACTTCTGCATTATACCTGCAGCTTCCTTACGTGCGTAGCTTCACCGTGGTGTCGTTCACAGAGAATATTAAACACCTGGCCTGCAAACAGCTGCAATACTTCATCCATCCTGAAGTTACAGTATTCAGAACTCGAGACTGCATGTTGGCAAAACTTCTTAATCCCTGGGGAGAAATAATTTAAAAGTTGTATACATATACTCGTGCTTTGATGTATTTTCAAGGTATAGAACCAATTTTAAGTTTCTATACTACCTACATTTAGTAATTAGAGCAATTATTCTATTCCACCCAAGAAGTGGACACCGAATTTTCACCAAAGATACGGGCCGCGCCGTAGCTGAGTGGTTATACCCTGTGTGGTTTATCTTGTCTCTGGCCTAAAGAATGAGAAAGACATGATGAAAGGAGACGCAGGTACTCACCCCTCTGTGTCTGTTGTTATAGGGAAGGTGCTGCTTCTATCCTGTCAGTGCTAGACTGAAGAGGCAAGTATGAATGGACTTCTGACGTTTCTTCACGCACAAAATGTTTTCTACTTCCTGCCCCTAACTAGCGTGATGGAGCAGACCTTCCAGTTTTAGGGTCCTAGAGACAAGCTAAACCACCGGAGGTATAGACCATTCGCTTCTCACCAAAGCGGCCTGGGTTCGATCCCAGGCAACCACATGTGGGATTTGTGCTGGACGAAGCGGCGCTGGGGCGGGTTTTCTCCAGTGTTCCATCTTCATTCAATGAATCATCAGTATCATCGCCTGCGGTGCCGTATATAGTAAAAGCGGCCGTTAAGCACTACAAAAAAAATAACCAGAGATACAACCTTGGGGGCTTCCTGCCTATTTAAAATAAGTAAGCCAAGTATTACATTCCACCCAAAAATTCGATACCGAATATTCACCATAGTTACACTTTTGGTGGCTTCCTGAATTTAAAAAAAAGACATTTTTACTTTCTCTGCTACGTATTAACAGTAAGGACCTCCTAGATCTAACACGATGTGTGTGTGTGTGTGTGTGTGTATGTGTGTGTGTGTGTGTGTGTGTGTGTGTGTTGTATGGGTTTGTGTATCCGTGCCTCTGTCTGTGAATAGCATAACTCAAAAAAGGGGGAAAAAATAAAAAATCTGATATGTTGCACTCATATGACTTTCTCTACTCTTGTACTCTTATTCCTGTATCTTCTTCCTGTTAGTTGAGATAAACATTTGCAGAAATTATCTTGTTTATCTTCTTGCAGGTGCAAGGAGAATATGGGAATAGAGCAAACTTTGGGTGATAGTCAAATGTTTTAAAGGTTTCACAAATTCCGATCTCTTTACAGGGTTAACATGTAAAAAATGAAGACCAATGTTCCATTTGATAGAAGTATAAGTTCTCCAAAACTCTCACAAACAACAAGGAATATCTCCTAAATGGTTCACTCTGCAAAAAAAAAATATTTGGACATAAATTGTGTGTTTTAGCGAGATCTACATTTTTTTGTCACTTGACAGAAAGGTATCTCAAACATATGTCATTTTAATCAAAATCGTTAGAGCCATTTTCAAGAAAATAAAAATTTTCGAAAAATTTTTCATGTAAAGGGTAGTTTAGGGTGGAGCAATTGTCTTCAAAATCTTCGTGTCGCATACTTCAAAGACATTAAATTTAAATACCAACTTTGGTTTGTAACCAACTTTTCGTTTTTGAGTTATGCTGTCCACAGACTAATAAACACAGACACACACTCGCGGACCTTCTTCTAAAAATGCTGTTTCTTATTCAAGGGGCCTCAAAACATATTTCCGGTGAAATCTCGACATCGAATTTTTGGGTAGAGTACAATACTTCCTCTAGTTTACTAAACGTAGCAGAGAAAGTAATAACGATCTTTTTTCTCGTAACTGATAGTTTTAAATTTAAGCGAATACATTGCCGTGAAAATCTTCGTATATCATTCTTGGAAGATCATAAACTTAAATGACAAGTGTGGTGTTTAACCGACTTTTCGGTTTTTAGTTATGATTTTGAGACACGTAAAGCTTTTCTAAACGTAATATTTTATTCAGAGGACCTCAAAACGTGTACTGCGGTGAAATCTGGGTATGGAGTTTTTGGGTGGAAACTACATGTCTTCTACTTACTAACGTACGCAGTAGAGAAAACATAATAATAATAATAATAATAATAATAATAATAATAATAATAATAATAATAATAATAATAATAATAATAATAATAATAATAATAATAATAATAATAATAATAATAATAATAATAATAATAATAATAATAATAATAATAATAATAATAATAATAATAATAATAATAATAATAATAATAATAATAATAATAATAATAATAATAATAATAATAATAATAATAATAATAATAATAATAATAATAATAATAATAATAATAATAAACTACAACCCATTAATCGTGAATAACAAGCTATTCTAGCTTCAGGTTGAGTGCTTCATAAAACAACTGCTTAATTACTTAAACCACTGATAATAATGAGCGTAGACGAGCGAAACATAAGCACCGTAACAGGTTAAGTATGCACGCAATATCCGTAATCTGTACTGCACATTTCGGTCTGCAGGGTATCTAGAATGTATTTCTTTTTGAACGCAGCTGTACCACCCCGTCAGAATAAATTATGGACCCTGGAGATTTTTGCAGAGATGGTGTTACACCGGGAACCATCTCGCGGGGCGCAATATTAGTTTTAATGATGCGAGATGGGAGTGATTAAACCGTGTTCACTGCGCATGCTCTGACAGAACACAATGACCTAATTAGTGGACTAAATCCCTTAGCTGAAAACAACCCGCTGTATTTACCGCTGCGAGTGTTTACGTAGCGACAACTTTGCTCCAAGTTGGCTACCATAGCTGTAATAAGAGTATTTATCTTTGTTGGCTTTCAAATTTAAAGAATAAGACCAAAAAATACTTCTAAGACATATAGGTACATTTGTTCACCAGCTTATGGTCCCTGGCAGTTGCAGCGAGCCATTACTTTAGTAAACAATTCCAGACAAACAGCGATGTTGGGAGCAGCACTTCTGCTTCTAATCGCGCTTACGATAATGTTGCCAACCTTGGAATGTGCATTCACGCTAGATTAAAGTAAACAACTCAAAGTAGCACAATTTAAATGCTATTTTCAATTCGTGCAGTATATTTAGTTTATAAAATGTGAAGCATGTTTTCAACTACTCAGTCATTTTCTCACTGATCATTTTCTGCCTTTTCTATAATTTTAAAAAACACTGCCAGTCTGTTTCGGCCTTAAATGATATGTCCTCGAGCGTTATATAGTGAAATTCCTGCAAGAATAAGTCACATGTTACATTTCTTTAAGTATTCATTTTACCTTGGCCCAAACTAGTCGTCCTATGGAATTGAGATCACACATGTATGGGAGCAAATAAATGACAGTGTGGCTGAATAAAATCAAAATAATCATTAATAAGTTATAACAACTGAGAAAAAATTCAGTCTAACAACTTCTCAGTCCCTCCTCAGGATCAGAGAATGAAGTATTAAAATTTCGGCCAGTTAATACTATAGTAATTATTGTTCCTGCAAGTACAGGTAACGAAAGTAATAGAAGGGTAGTAATAGCTTTAAGAGCCTCTTTAGGTTTGTTTGATTCAATCATCCTACAAAGATTTACTTTACACATGCAACTGTCACTCTGAACCCCTTTGTTCTACAACTACAATATCATAGCAGATTTCACAACACTACTAGGCGGAGGATTATCTGCTTCTGCATTACTTTTACCATTATTTCCGACATAAAACTAGTGACAAGTACGATTTTACAACCGAATTAAGAGAAATTAGCACCAAGTAAACACAGTGCGAATAATATTGGAGGTAAGTTGGCAACGTGACCAGCAGAGCAACGTTTGCGCGGATATTTACAAAACTGAGGTTACACTGCGTGAAATGTCTCTCCCCTGCCCCTTATTCCCCTTAGACCATAAGGTGGTGAACAGACAGTACTTTACTATAATTTTTATTTTCCCTATCATATTCCTATAGAAAAATAGAGGGGGTATAATATTCCATCCACCGGTTTAAGAATCCCCTGAACCTCATAAAAAGCATTTTAAAAATGCATGTGTGTGTTTGTGTGTTTGAACAGTATAACTCAAAAACGAAACTTCAGATGAACACCAAATTTGGTGTTCTAGTTCAGTGTCGTCGGTTCCAGCTGGCTCAATTGGTAAGACGCTGGTTTACTGATCCCAAGCCCCAGAACGATGTCCCATGCCAGTAGACTAATCGACCTGTAAAAGAACTCCTAGGAGACAAAATTCCGCCACACCAGCGGCGCTGATATGTCCTGGCAATTGACAGCGTGCTTATGTATAAAAAAGTTCACCGTCTTCCAAGAATACCAATACCAACAAACCAAAACAAAACTCAAAGCAACCCTTTACATGGAAAAATTTTCGTTATTTGTTTATTTTGTCAAAACAAAATCTGTGAGTACCCTATGAACTTCCCTTTATTTAATTGAACTTTTTAACAAATAAATATAAAATACACGGAAATTTGCTGCAAAAAACAGTTGACTTCTGCTTAAACGTTGATAGCGTTAACCGTTTTCAAAATATTCCATAACGAAAAGTGTCGTTTAAAGGACATGCTTGAAAGTTTGCAATTATCCCCCCCCCCACCCCACCTCTTTTTCTTTTGCTTCCATCGCAATACCATTGTATCATGAATGAAATCCTGTTGCTTATTTTGAAATAATCCTTGGATAAAAATATATCGTGAATAAAACAGCGAGGATAGAAGAATCGCATGTTTATGAATAGTAGGTTAAATATATAATAATTGAACCTCGGACTTTTAGTTCCTATAAATCTTAAATTAGGTACCTAAAATAGGTTCTATCACAAATCAAAATAGGTTCTAAAATTGTAAAAATAGGTGAACAAAAAATGACATTTTCATTCCCCATTACAAATTAGTCGAAATATTTGACAGTCTTTACTGTATATGTCCATAATTTGAGTCACAGTGAAGAACTAACACCTTTTCCATAGGTTTTCCATTGAGAAACTGCATCGTTTGTCAGATTACTCATCTTATAAGACCAAAATGAGTGTTCCACATCAACTGATGTCACCTGAGCATATTTAAATGTTGTCATTAGACGCAAGGAAACAGCATTTTCATGTTCAGGTGTTTTGCCAGACAAGATGTCAGCAACTGTGTGGAGAACTGTCAGTCCTGGGTTTATTTCAACCACCGATTTGAGTTTATCAGGAACTTTTTCACCAACATAACCAGGAACCAAGTTAATTTTTCTGTCATCTGTTTCATTAATCCCAACTGCGTGTAGACCGGTTTGACTGAAGGCTCTCTAGAGCATTAATAGTGAGGACTAGAAATATGTACATAATGTTATTTGATGAATGCAATATCATGGACAATTGTTGGGTCCTGTAGAAGGTCTTTAGCTGCTCACTGAATCCTCCCCCAGTTTCAAAACAATGTTCTCACTGTCCTCCATATTCTGCATTGTTCACTGTGATTGTTGTCAAGGCACGACTGGCATACAGACTTACACATTTTCCCTATTACCAAGTGAAGAAACTGAAAAATGTAAAATTAGGTAAAAATAGGTTCTAACTTGAGATTATGTATTTTTAGGTTGTATAGGATCACCATTTTCGAACATATATTTCCATAATTAGTATATGCACAAATTTTATGTTCTATATATTATGAGGGGTAAAATATGTTTTTACCTAAAATCCGAGGTCTGATAATTATATAAAACAAAATTCGTTTCTTTTGGAGGGGTTAGGGGAACCTAACATCGAACGCAATTTTTTCCTCTTACGTTAAGTGCCTAAGAGATATGGAGAACATAAACCAATACTTTTCTAATTTATCATTTGTAGCTTTCAAAGCTTAAGGGACACTGGGAGTGAAATTTGAAAGTTCCACATTTCTTGATAGATTTTTCTGAAATTTTTACTGTGTTTGTATTTGTATGATAATAGGAGGTACACCAAATTTCATTAAAATTGGATAATTCGTTTAGGATATATAAATTAGTTTATGAATTTAATAGCCACATATTCAAAATAGAGCTCGCGTCTATTGCCTTTTTAAAATTCATTTATCTTGGCAGAACTGATACTCTAAAACATGAGTAACAATTTTATGAAGAGATATTTCAAATACGTTTGCTGATTATGCTGTACATATTTTTTTAATAACAAAGAAAATTTAATCTTAAAAAGTTTTTGATTTTTTTCATACAAAAAAATGTTTTTGGAATTCATGTTAATGATAACATCAATATTGAATCATAGTTTTGTTTATCTGCTATTTATGAATACTTTTGGAAATTTTCATTGAATTTGAAGCAAAACTCAGGCGCGAGCTTCTTTTGGAATGTGTAGAAATGTAGTTTTGAGAAAAACAGGCATTTATATAGGAGCATCCTGCGTACGTTAAGGGAAGAGCACTATTTGAAAGGGCCGTAATGACCACATGGAGTGGGGGATATGAAAAATGTTAGCTGATCCAAATGCACACGTGTTCCAGGAACATTTTAAGGTAAAAAAACAATTTTCGACTTTTTGACAATTTTGACCAAAATTTCACTCCCAGTGTCCCTTAAATTTTCCATAATGTTTTGTACAGAACTCTCCAAATAACTGTCTTTTTCAAACTTACTTTAGCCAGAATATTAAACCTTTTCAAAATGTAGTTACGCCTTAGTAAAACCATCCCATTCAAATCAGAAATTAATATACTTATGCAGCTCTAGTCAAGTTTGCTTTTTCATGCTTTCGTGTAAGCAGATTATTAAAATAAAGTTTATCCTTGCATTTCTGCTTGTTGCGTGTAAAGATTCCGAAATCAAACTTTAAAAACTATCTTCTATAAAATTATCTGTACCTATTAGCTTGTTTTCTGTCCTGAATATCCTATATCTGTACTCGTTCCTTCTTTTGTTATTGAATTTGAATGTCGCTATGTCTCACCAAAGGCTGTAATTATGTAAGTGGGAACAAACACCATTGCCGAATATCGACCTGTTTTGCGCCAGAATTCCCACAACCCTCCTCACAGCGTCGCTGGAAAAGCATGTCTAAACATCTTCTGCTGATATTGCAATAGTGGACCATATGAGTGCATTGGAAGAGGAAAGCCTTTAAGAAGAGCGAATGTGAGGTGAACGATGAAATACAGGTGAGAAGAACTAAAGTGGAGATTTCAACATAAAAGAGATTCTGATAATAATCCATCCAGCTGCAGCCTACGATGCTAGAGATAGCTCATTACTTGTGCTAAATCCTTGACAAATGCATCCCAACCTGACTTTTCCTTCACGCTTTAGAACCAGGATGACCTATATATTCTGTGCGCTACTGCAGCCAGGGACACACCTGTGACCTACTGAGAAAACTGTCACGCGCTGAATCACCGTTCATTGATGTCGCTGTAAGGATCGATTTCTAGACCTTGCTTCTTGACCCATCAGGCTGTAGTCTACATTATTCATATGCTTAAGTTCTATGTAGAGACAGCAACATTTGGTAAACAGCATTCAGTGTCAGCTTTTCACTTTTGTATTTGGTTTTCTTAGCGCATTGGGTACATTTGATATTACCAACTCTGATGTACAAAACCGCCACAACTTCTACGCATTGTTATTTTACTTACCTATCTATGTAAAAAATCAGATGTGTTGCACTCACATGACTTTCTCTACTCTTGAACTAACCATTCTTACAAACTCTTATTCCTATATCTTCTTTCTTGTTAGTTGAGATAAACATTTGTACAAATTATCTTATTGCTTATTTCCTTGTAGGTGCAAGGGGAATGTTAGAATACAGTAGGCTTTGTGCGATAGTCAAATGTTTGAGATTCTGCTGTCTTTGCACACTTAACATATACAAAAATTAACAACGATGATCCATTTCACGAAAGTTCTAAGTTTTCCGAAACTCACACACATAACAAGGAATATCTCCGAAATGGTTCACCCTACAAGAAAATTTATTGATACATAAATTGTGTATTTTAGCAAGATCTACATTTTTTGTAGAGTATGATTTGGTCTATCTCTAACGGTTTACCAGTTCTGCAAAAGTCGTCCAGAGTAAACACGAAAATTCAAGAAATTCAAGATATACATTTCATTTGTCATAAAAATATCTCAAACATATGACATTTTAATCAAAATCGTTAGAGCCATTTTCAAGAAAATCAAAATTTTCGAAAAATTTTCCATGTAAAGGGAGTTAAGGGTGGGGCTATTTTCTTCAAAATCTTCGTGTCACATCCTTGAACGACATTAAACTTAAATACCAACTTTGGTTTTTAACCCACTTTTCGTTTTTGAGTTATGCTGTCCACAGACTGACACACAGACACACAGACAGACACAAAGACTGACCCACAGACTGACACACAGACTGACACACAGACACACACGGACCTTTTTCTAAAAATGCTTTTTTGGATTCAGGGGGCCTCAAAACATATATTTCCGGTGAAATCTCGACATCGAATTTTTGGGTGGAATACAGTACTTTCCCTACTTACCAGTAGAGAAAGTAAAAATTATGAAACATGGGTACACTACTACTACGTGCCTGAAACAAAACAGCATTCTAAGCAATGGGAGCATCAAGATTCTCCACCACCACCACCACCACTACCAGAAGGCAAAGTGTATGAAACCGGCCACGGTGATCATGGATTCAGTTTTTCTTGGGATTCCAAGTGTGTCCTGCTGATTATATTTGCCCTGGAAAATCTATCACCGTGATGCTAATCTTCTGGATCAATTGAACAACAAAATACAAGAGAAAAGGCCAACTTTAGTACAGAAGAAAATAATCTCTCATCAAGCCAGTGCTCGCCCTCACACATCTGTTGTTGTCATGGCGAAAATCAACGAAGCGGGCTATGATTCGCTGCAGCATCCTTATTCTCCTGACTTTAGCTTCATCGAGCTTCAATCTGTTCTCTTAATTGAGAACGGTCCTAAGAGGGAAGAAATGTTGGACCGATGAAGCACTTAATATTGTCAGCTGAGGCGTATATTGCAGCCTCGAAGGAATCTTCCATGACATGATTAAGGTCATGAAGCATCACTGGACCAGCTGCATTGATTTCAAGGGAGACCATGTTGAAAAATAAGAGCAATTCCAAAAATCTCTGTAATTTTGTGCTTCAATCCATAACTTTTCAAATGAACTTTTTTTCACAACAGCTAACATACCTAAAAGAATCTGACGTGTTGCACTCACATGGCTTTCTCTACTCTTGTACTAACTATTCTTACAAACTAACTAAACTAAACCCCGGCGCGACAGCCCACGAGGGGCCAAGGCCTACCGCCCAGCCGCTGCGTCCCCCACCTCTGCCTACAGGCGTCATTGGTGAGGTGCAGTACTGGAGGGTGGGACGTGGTCAGCGCCCCGAGCCCTCCCGGCCAGTTATGCGGTCTTCTAGACCTGGGGCCGCTACTTCTACATCAAGTAGCTCCTCAATTGGTCCCCCCCGGGACCTAACGAGGCTGAGTGAACCCCGTTCCAGACCTCCCAGAGGGGATAAAATCCCCATGCTGGTACCGGGGATCGAACCCGGGTCCTCCGCGCCAGGGGCAAGCGCGCTACGGAGGCGGTCATTCTTACAAACTGTTATTCCTGTATCTTCTTCATGTTACTTGAGATAAACATCTGCAGATATTATTTTATTGCTAGTCTTTTTATTTTGTTATTTAACGACGCTATCAATTGCCAGGATCAAATCAGCGTCGTCGATGTGCCGGAATTTTGCCCTGCAGATATTCTTTTATATGCCAGTAAATCTACTGACATGGAGCTGTCGTTTTGTTTTTAAGCACATTTAAAAACCATCGGTCTGGACCAGATTTGAACCCGGCCACTCAGACCAATATTGCTAGTCTTCTTGTAGATCCAAGGAGAATATGGTAGACTTTGAATGATGGTCACATTTTTAAAGCTGGTCGCTTTATGAAAGTTTTGAAATTCAATTTTTTTTACACGGCCAAGAGATGAAGAAAAGAATAACGACCTTCCATTTGAGAAAAGTTCAAGTGTTGCAAAACTCACACAAATAACACGGAATATCTATGAAATGATTCACTCCACGAAAAAAATATATACATAGACATAACTTGTGTGTTTTAACGAGATTTATATTTTTTTACAGTAAGATTTGCTCTCCTACGGTTTGCCAGTCATCAAATTTAATCAGTACTACATGGGCTATAGCCATAAAATTCAAAAGATATATTTTATTTTTCATAAAATTGTCTTAAACATATGGCATTTTAATCAAAATCGTTAGAGGCATTTTTGAGAAAATTTAAATTTTTGAAACATGATTCTTATAAAGGGTAGTTCAGGGTGGAGGAATTTTCTCCAAAATCTTCGTGTTCCATCCTTAAAAGATGTTAAACTTAAATATCAACTTTGGTTTTAACCGACGTTTCGTTTTTGAGATATGCTGCTCAGAGACTTTTCTAAAAATGCTTCTTTTTGGATTCAGAGAGCTCAAAATATATTTCTGGTGAAATCTTGGCATCGAATTTTTGGGTCAAGTACAGTACTTCCCAAATTACTTCACAAATTGCACACGTGCTGTTTCTTGTGCTAAGTGTATTTCAAATCTATTGTGTCAGTTTAATCAAAGCGATTAGAGCCATTTTTAAGAAAATAAAACACTTTATGGAAATCTTTCGATGTAAATGGTAGTTTTTGGGTTAAGAGAAATTCCATCTAAGCTTTCGTGTCTCATTCTTGATCTTTTCGGTCTTAAATAGACGTTTCCTCTCTCTCTCTCTCTCTCTCTCTCTCTCTCTCTCTCTGACACACACACACACACACACACACACACACACACACACACACACACACACACACACACACACACTGTACTAAGATAGCAGATAGATTATCAGATATCCAGTGCAGGCAATGTCCCAGACCGGAGCGAGTTGATCAAGGATTTTGGAAGTTTGTGCCTAAGCGCATTGGTATGCCGTTGCAATTATTAAACCCTGGGAACCAGAAGTTTGGCTAAAATCCCAGCCCGTTCCACTTTTACTGTGCTCCTGGAACAGCTGCCACAGAGCTAATCAGCCTAGCACACCGCGCTCTGCATAACAACAACCAGTTTAATGCAGAAGCGTCTGGAAACAATGGTGCAACCTATTGAGGCTAAAATGCCGCATACAAGCTGGGAAAACAAACTTAAAGAGCTTTATGTTCCTACCAATGGTTCATTTTCTTAGTCACTTTGATGGCACTTGTGCGTCACTCAATGACTTGAGAGAAACTCTGAGGTGCTAATTCGTGGCTTCCTCAGAAGTTACTGAAAGCACAATGTTAACCCTAGCTTAGATGTACTACCAACGGGAGGGGCGGGGTACTTTATTTTTTTTTTAATTAATGTCATATCGGACGGTGAGTGAATGAAACTGGTGAAATGATGCTCTAATGAGCCCGAGGTCCATGGAGCTTCAAGTTACCCGACATTCGTCTTCTCAAGGTTTAAGGGAAAACCTCGGAAAAAAACCTTACCCGGATAACTTACCCTAAGCGAGATTCGAACTCGCGACCTCTTGAACGTGAGGCAGACACGCTAACCATCACGCGGGTAGGGGGAAGGTGCTTTATGACCGCGTAACCACTGGTAACAAAATGTCTGAGCAATTTGTATCTCAAAACAAATTTATTTTAAAATTGGGTATTATTTCTATATAAAGGTAAGATTTCATACTGTTTATTGGAAGCAGCAGAAATGAAGTTTCTTCAACATGTGGCAGGATATACTCTGTTAGATAAGAAAAGGAGTACAGATATCTGCAACGAACTACAAATAGTCAGCATAGTAACAAAAACAGAAAGATATAGAAACAAATGCTTTGAACGTCAGCAGAATGAATGAAGAGAGGCTACCTCGTATTATCCTTAAATTGTAAGCCACAAGGTCATAGAAGTCGAGGACTACCAACTACACACTGGAGCCGGAATAGATCAGTAATGGTCTAAATAAAACCATGAAAGTAGATGATTTAATACTGTTTAACTATACCTTTTTTACTTTCTCTACTGGTAAGTAGGGGAAGTATTGTATTCCACCCAAAAATTCGATGTCGAGATTTCACCGGAAATATTTATTTTGAGCCCCCCTGAATAAAAAAAAAAGCATTTTTAGAAAAAGGTCCGTGTGTGTGTGTGTGTGTGTCTGCGTGTCAGTCTGTGTGTCTGTCTGTCTGCCAGTCTGTCAGTCTGTGGACAGAATAACTCAAAAACGAAAATTAGGTTAAAAACCAAAGTTGGTATTTAAGTTTAATGTCGTTCAAGGATGTGGTACGAAGATTTTGAAGAAAATAGCCCCACCCTAAACTACCCTTTACATGGAAAATTTTTCGAAAATTTTAATTTTCTTGAAAATGGATCTAACGATTTTGATTAAAATGTCATATGTTTGAGATATTTTTATGAAAAATGAAATGTATATCTTGAATTTTCTGGCTATAGCCCCTGTAGTCGTATTTACTCTGGACAACTTTTGCATAACTCGTAAACCGTTAGATAGACCAAATCATACTATACAAAAAGTGTAGATCTTGCTAAAATACACAATTTATGTCCCAATAAATTTTCTTGTAGGGTGAACCATTTCGGAGATATTCCTTGTTATATGTGTGAGTTTCGGAAAACTTAGAACTTTAGCGAAATGCAACAACGTTGTTCAGTTTTTATATGTTAATCGTGCAAAGAGAACGGAATCTCAAAGGTCAAAAAGATTTGACTGTCGCACAAAGCCTTCTGTATTCTAATATCTCCCTTGCACCTACAAGGACATAGCAATAAGGTAATTTGTACAAATGTTTATCTTAACTAACATGGAGATACAGGAATATGAGTTTGTTAGAACGGTTAGTACAAGAGTAGAGAAAGTCATGTGAGTGCAACACATCAGATTTTTACTTTTTCGCATGAATCATATTATACCGATGGGGCAGGACTTTATGATCACCTTGACATTTCATTGTTTCTCAAAACGACCAACAATGAAACTGAAACAATTAGGAAATTCAGTGGTAGAAACAGTGATTAACAACAACTACTAACTGCACGCCTTTTATCAAAAATTAAAAGACAAAATTTGAAAAAGGACAGTAGATGGGCATAAAGTACCCCCCCCCCCTCTTGGAAATGCTAGGATTAACCTGCCATTGCTATTTCCATGCCCAGCATTTCACAGTTATATATTGTGATTCTTTTACTCATTTTACAAACCTGTGCCTAGAAACGGTTTCCAATTCACGTGTATTAACAAGTTGCAGATGAAAAGCTCGATTGTTTAGTCACACATTCGTTGTGCTGCTAATGGGATCATTAGCACGAAATAGAAATCTTAGAAAAGGTGTTGTTTATTGTGACTCAAATTATGGACATGAACAATAAAGGCATTATCAAATGTTTCGGCTAATTTGTAATGGAAAATAAAATGCCATTTTTTGTTCACCTATTTTTGTAATTTTAGAACTTATTTTGATTTGTGTTGTTGTTAGCTAATGCTGGACTTCTGACAATGAAGTCATTAATCCTCTTGCTCTCAAATATTTTTCACTGATGGATGGGGCATTAGAAGTGGCTGGGCATATTTGAAGGTGGTCTCGATCCATTTCCTCTTGCAGATCACATAGAGGACAGAGTGGTGAAGAATATATCCCAATTCTGTTTAAATGTTTTGCCAGACAATCATGTCCTGTAATCAACCTGAAGGTTGCAACTGCTGTTTTTCGAGGATACTCAGGAATCACTGTTTGAATGTTTGGTAGTTCCCATCTTTTATTCTTTGATTTTTCATAGTAATATTTTGCAATAATCTTTTTTTGAATTCAGAGTTGACCAATCTTTTAGCTGCATAAAATGGTAGATTAACTATAGATTTTTGTACACCGCTGGTACCCTTTTTTGCAAGAAAATCAGCTTTCTCATTACCACTCAGTCCACAGTGAGCTGGTATCCATTGGAAGACTAGGTGTTTTTGAAGTGCTGTTAGATGGCTAAGCATTTTCCAACTTTCTATAATTGTTTGGTTTTTTGGTGACAACTTGGAAGTAATTGCTAGAATTGCTGCCCTGGAATCTGAGAAAATAACTGCCTGCTGAAAATGTGAAATTCTGTACAAAAGATTTTGTAGAGCCATTCGAATTGCTTCAATTTCTCCATCAAAGTTAGTAGTTCCATATTTTGATTTGTAATAGAACCTATTTTAGGTACCTAACTACTGTCATACTTTTAGGAACTAACAGTACTTGGTATAATGATAATATTATGTTAGTATTGGTTACTCAATCCAAACAAAAATGATTCGGATAGGTACACTTTATCATATATTTCATGCATTACCTCCACATTTCCCACAAAATAGCAGCCCTGGCTACGTGTCATCAACAGATTATACAATACACTCTCCGTTGCTATTGTACGCTACGATTCTTCTTTATAAACACAACGGAAGCATAGTTCCTTAGAGAAGTATTTCTCTCTTTACAAAAGCAGCTGCGATGGCTTTTAAAAGGAATTCCATAAGAACGGTTTCTCCTTTGGAGAGCTTATGTGCAAAGGGCGATATTTGATAGCTGCTGGATGCTACCAAATCTCAGCTTCCTTCAGTAAACCTTTACTGGTTTTCGATATCGGATGCTCAGTGAGTGGAAAAGCGAGCTAGGGGTCGCCATTGTGTGTCGTGATACGCTATCGACTCAACGGGCTTGTGCATTTGTTTCGAGAACGGCTCTAGACAATATTTTGGAATCTTTACGTTTCACTATATCGCTAATAATTAAGTTACAATACTCTGGGCTTGTTTCGGAAAGCAAAATTTGAATTAAATTTCTGAGGGAGGAGTGAGGGGTATGTGCATGTGTTTGTGTGTAACTCTGTGTGTATGTGTCTGTAAAAAGCATAATTCGAAAACGAAAAGTCGGATAAGTACCAAACGTGGTATTTATGTTCAGCATGTTCCAAGGATGTGACACGGAGATTTTCAATAAAATCCCTCACTTCAAATTACCTCTTACATGGAATTCCTTTCCTTATTTTTAATTTTCTCAAAAAATGCCCTAAGCATTTTGATTAAAATTGTTAACTTAGTAGAAATAATAATAATAATAATAATAATAATAATAATAATAATAATAATAATAATAATAATAATAATAATAATAATAATAATAATAATAATAATAATAATAATAATAATAATAATAATAATAATAATAATAATAATAATAATAATAATAATAAGAATAATAATAATAATAATAATAATAATAATAATACACTTCCTATATTCACGATAACCATTCGCCTATCGCCAAGGTGGCTTGGGTTCTATTCCAGAGACTCACATAGTGGTATTCGTGGTGGACGATGCGGGGTCTGGTCGGGTTTTCTCCAGGTTCTCCGGTTTCCCCCGTCACTCATTCTACCAACTGTTCTATCATCACCTTTTCATTCATCCATTTCGTCTGCATTTCATATCATCCTCTTCCTCACTCTCACGTCTAGTGCTTGGCTGACCGACCACCCGCTTCCAGGTCTTCACTCTGTCCGGTCCATAGATTTGTCTGCTCCCCGACAGGTGTCTGACCCTAGGCACAGGTTTGTAAGTCCTAGGGGGTGTCAGTCCTCCATATGGGGAGGGTAATCAGATAAAGCAGGAATTTAAGATGAAAAATAAGATGTATATCCTGAATATTCTGGGTATTGTCTGTCAAGTTCTTTCCATTATGAATGACTAGTACTTCTTTCCTATGGAGTAAGAGACAGACAAAATCTTACAACCAAAAAATTTAGATCACGTTAAGGCAACCAATTTGTCATTTTTTGTGTTAACCATTTCCAAGATATTCCTTGAGTTCATTTTGAATTTTCAAGCACTTATACTTTCTTCAAGTGATAAATCGATATTAGTTTTTCTGGTGGTCAGGAAGAGTATGGAATATCAAAACTATCGTATATCGATCCGCTTTTTATAAATCTAACTATCGCTTTAATCTTCTGTATTTTCTTATGTCTGAAACGAAATGTGTAAATATATAATGAATGTTCATTTCTACTTACAAGAAATAGAAGAATATTTAAGCTAGTCTGTAAAAGAGTGCACAGATTAAGTCATGTGAATGCAACAAAAATCTGATTAAAAATTTTAACTTATCGAAGAAAGTTCTGTTGTATTTCCTCTGCGTTTATAATTAACATTGTGTACTAAATAATCATAAGTGTCTGTTCAGGAAGTTGCTAATCTTACGCTGAAAACATAATTTTCTCTAAATAAAAACTTGGAATGTGTTTTCTCGATGTTTAGTATATGTCATTTACTGGGACTGGAGATCTCGATATTCTCAGCCCCTTTTCACTAATGAATTATTGTCAAGGATTTCTGTATCGTGTAAAAACTGCAAATCCTTAATTTAGTGAAACAGTAGCAAACAGAAGTTAAAAACGTATCAAATTTCGCCTTCTGTAATTATTTAAGCATTAGTCTACCGTTCGGATAATTCTTTCACCACAAAAACATGCATAAAAGCTATAAAACATATCGAGGATTTGGAAGGCTGTCATTTTCTATAGGCGCTGCGTAGTTCCCGCATTGTGGACCTCCTCTTGATTATCAAGTATTGTCATGTCTTATTGGAATAAGACTCAAGAATTAAAGCCTGTTAAACGACATTCTACCTCACCGTCGAGACTAACCCAATCCGACCAGCCCCCAGACAGGAAGATCTCAGATGTACTTTTGGTACTGCCAGAAGTATCAAGGGTGCTAAGGATCCGCAGTGGTCACATCACAGGAGCTGAAGGAATGGGAGCCTTTCCTCCATGAGATTTTAGGGAAGAGGAAGAAACATGTAGGAATAATGAAATTGAGTTTTATTTAGTACTGTGGTTCTCAGCATCCCATTTTATACTGGTCGAGATAGGTCGTTTAATTTTGAGGTTTGGGACCAACGTCTTTACTTTCCTTCTGAAGGAAGCCATGCTAAGGATTTGTTCGAAAAAAATTATCGCCCTTCGCTGGGTTTGAACCCACGACTTCGAGAATCAGAGGCTAGCATGTTACCCCTAGACCTGCCGGATAAATTAGCACTAGTGTTATGGGCGTAGTACAGGTTTCTGAATCCCGTTTCATTACCCATAATGCAGTCATTATAACTGCAAATAAAAGCCCTTCTTTGTCACACCAGTCCACAAAGTTAATGTATTCCAAGTGGACTATAGAACAAGAAAAGAAGTTCAAATTTTCCCAAATACGCAAAGGTAAGAAAAGCCATTTAAAGAGTAACCTGCAATCATTAAAAGTGTATTTACTTAAAAAGCAGTCGTTCTGTATGGAAGCAGGAGCCCGTCGACGCAATTTCCATTGCAGGAAAACTGTTGACATAGTAAATGACGTTTCGGTTCACAGATCTGATAGCATTCGAGTCCGTGTGCTTTTGGGGAACTTATTCTGGTTGACAGAAAGCAGGAATTCAGCGATAGATCGACGTTTAGTTGTTAAGGAACAGATACATGGCTAGCAGCATTCAAGACTAAGTTTGAGCAGAAGTATGTGGATGTTTCAAAAGGTAATTCACATACGAGCATGTATGCCCATTGAAACTAGTCTCTGTGGTGAATTGTCTACAATTGCAAAGGTCCCATGCTACAAAAGAGATTTTTACTTTCTCTACTGGTAAGTAGGGAAAGTATTGTATTCCACCCAAAAATTCGATGTCGAGATTTCACCCGAAATACATGTTTTGAGGCCCCCCCGAATCCAAAAAAAGCATTTTTAAAAAAAGGTCCGTGTGTGTATGTGTGTCAGTCTGTCAGTCTGTGGACAGCATAACTCAAAAACGAAAAGTCGGTTAAAAACCAAAGTTGGTATTTAAATTTAATGTCTTTCAAGGATGTGACACGAAGATTTTAAAGAAAATAGCCCCACCCTAAACTACCCTTTACATGGAAAATTTTTCGAAAATTTTGATTTTCTTGAAAATGGCTCTAACGATTTTTATTAAAATGTCATATGTTTGAGATATTTTGATGACAAATGAAATGTATATCTTGAATTTTCTGGCTATAGCCCCTGTAGTCGTATTTACTCTGGAAGACTTTTGCATAACTGATAAACCGTTAGATCTTGCTAAAATACACAATTTATGTCTCAATGAATTTTCTTGTAGGGTTAACCATTTCGGAGATATTCCTTGTTATGTATGTGAGTTTCGAAAACTTAAAACTTTCGTGAAATGGATCATCGTTGTTCATTTTTTATATGTTAAGTGTGCAAAGAGAACGGAATCTCAAAGCTTTAAAAGATTTGACTATCGCACAAAGCCTACTGCATTCTACTATTCCTCTTACACGTACAAGGAAATAAGCAATAAGATAATTTGTACAAATGTTTATCTCAACTAACACGAAGAAGATATAGGAATAATAATTTGTACAAATAGTTTGTACAAGAGTAGAGAAAGTCATGTGAGTGCAGCACATCAGATTTTTTGCCTAGGTACGATAGGAATATTGGAGCATGGTAAAATTAAGATACAGTTAAATATTTTAAGAGCTGGTACCTATGTAGAGGCCTTTAAATTCCATCCTCTTTGCATGGCCAGGAGAAACTAAAGAGATTCCCATTTTAGAAAAAGTTTGTATTTTAAAAATTAAGCCCATAACAAGAAATATCTCGGAAACAGTTCACTCCACAATAAATAAAAGTATCTGACATAAATTGTGTGCTTTAACGAAATTTGTGTTTTTGTACGGTAAGATTTTGTCTAGTTCTTACGGTTTAAGAGTTATGCAAAAGTAATTCAAGATGAAGAGGACTTCAGAGAGCATTCCAAGAAAATATTATATGTACAGTTCATTTGTCATGAAAATACCTTAAATATCCGGTGTTTTAATCGAACCCATTATTGTCGTTAATATAGAATAACTATGAAACGCGTGTTCAGGGTTTGCCCCGGAGCAGTCTAAGATATGCTAATTATAAATTGAAAGTATCGAGAAAATTACTTGAAGGGGAGAGAGTGAAACACAGTACGATCCAACCGAGGTCAGTGTTATGATGGGGCTTCTTTAGGAAATGTCTGTGGCTGTATTATAAACCTTTTCAATTTTTTCGTGGCATTGACCTTTTCCCGAAATATTTGCGTGTGTTTGTATTTTTCCAGAATGAAGACTACTTTGGCAAGGAACATTTGAAGACAGATATTTCTATTTTTTACACTTACTCGTTAAAGTAGTTGTTTATGCAACAAGTGTAGAAATGACACATTTTTGAACACCTAGAATGCGCTAGGCGACTCATTCTGAAAACTCGCAAGAAAAAAGCTTTTTATAGAAGTTGCATAAACAGATTTTTCCGTTACCTGACTCAAAAGTATATCATTGTGTCCATAGTTTGTCAATTTGAAGTTTTGGAGCTGCAATATGAATTAATACTCAAGGTCTTTTAATAATTAGCGGTGGAGCTCGTAAGAATAATTTAATAAATAGTAATATTTTACTATATGCTGATGTTGTTATAACGCAAATTACAGAAGACGACTTACAAATCTCTCTACATTATTTAAATGAAATAAGTAAAGAGTATGACTTTAAAGTTTCCACTGAAAAGACAAAACTAATAACATTCCTATGAAAATTGCTTGTAGGGTTGAAAATAATATTGGAAAATAAACCTCTATCACAAGTGTAAAATATGAATTATCTAGGTTGCGAGTTGGCCTCTGCATATGGAACAGGAAATTATATTGACAACAAATTATTAAAATTTTAAATGATATGCGGAACTATTCATAGAACATTAAGAAAGAAAACAAGAAAGGATACAAGATTGAAGTTCCACAAGACACCGGTTCTCCTATATGGTAGTGAGTCCTGGATAACAAATAAGACCTTGAGTAGAATACAAAGTGTAGAAATGAATTGTCTAAGAAGTACCAAAGGATGTACGAAATTACACCACATAGAAATGAAGAAATTAGGAAACAATTGGGATTGTACTTGACGCAAACGTTCCTCTCCGTCGAAGACGTCGCCTGTAAGACATAAGATCTCGTGTTTGGTGTCCGGACTAGCTCTAGCAAGAGGTCCTAATCTACAGGGTATGCGTGAGTTATGGTAGGAATGGAACCAAACGAAGAATTAACCAACATATCACTTTATTTGTAAATTTCCAGATTTGTAGAGAACCGCTGACGATATTTAAATAGAATGTAACTTTGTAACTTCAACTACAACGTTATAACATTTTAACTTTGTCACCCTTTAGCAACCGCCGAATTATGTATACGCGCTAGCTTACGTACAACTCCCAAGTTGCACGTGCGTTATCTCGGCTCGATTCAAGACGAGTGTCTTGCGTTGCATTTGTTTTGCGTGAGCAACACGAAGGAAGCGATTTCCATTGGCTAACTTTAGAGCACGTCATGGTAAGATAGGAATCAGCCCGCGGAATCACTATGGCTTCGTACAAACAACAATTGTAACCTTATCACTCACTTAAATCTACCTAGGCTTCCATTCTTGAGACTTTAACATATTCAGCTTTATTACGTCTTCCCCTTAACTATTGACTAGAATCTCCTTTTGTTTCTTTCTATTATCAAATATATATATATATATATATATATATATATATATATATATATATATATATATATTGACATAATTTCGGTTTCATACTCAATAAATGATAGGATTTAACAACATCGCGTTGGTTGGGAACAACCAACAACAGATAATGGAAGATACAAGATTGCCCAAGATAGCATATCATCATAAACCAAGAGGACTAAGGGATGTGGGAAGACCTAGGAAAATATTGAAGGAATCATTGTGAATTCGGAACAGGCGATTCGCCTAATCCTTGAGGTGAAGAAGTTAGTAAGAATCGATTTAGGGACAACTGCGTGGCTAGAGTCTTTTGCCGTGGGAATACTCGTAAATAAATTAAGTTCTGTGTGGTTACCATTTTACAGTTATTGTAATATATGAATTTCTTAAACTGCATTTTAAATACCATGAGCTCAGAAATCAACGTAAATGTTATTCCACAGCACATGCAGGAATCAGCAGCTAATTTGATGTTGGAACTTCTGCCTGAAAAGTCCAGAGCTCAACAGAAGAATATAAAGAATTTGTAAAGTGAGAAGACATCTAAAACAGTTCTTCTGCCTTATCTAGGTGAAAAATCAATAGTTTATGTAATATTGAATACAATATTTGTAATTAGTTTATTTTATTTTGTAAATAGTCTGCGAAAATTTCATGTTAATATAGGTAAATACTCGTACTATCTCTTTGTTAGCTGCTAACAAACATACGGCATAAACATCTGAGTGTTTCAGGCGTGTAGTGTTGGCAGTGGCGGGCAGATGGCGTGGGTGATTGCGCATTGTAACTGCTGTTCTCGGCGTTAGGTGGCATTTGGCCGGCCTTGACCTCCGTCGGGGAGGGGGGGGGGGACGCTTGTGTGATACTGGAACCGCGGTGTGATGGCTGCTTGGCGGGGCCTGGCGCCGGAATGAAGAGGTCTCAGCACTTGTTAGGGACTTCCGCGCGTCTCTGTGGCCTGTCTAGCTGCGACTCTGTGTGGCACCTTCGGTTCCCTCATTTCATCCCTGCCTCCTGGGGGGTGGTAACCACAATAGATCTGTGTAGGTCGAAGTGAGCGAGGTGTCCCCTCTGTGTCTGTACCCTTTACCCCTTTAACATCTGAGTGTGCACTCCACCTCCTGCATATAATATTATCTAGCTGTAAAACCTTTCTATTCAGATTTTTATCGTGGTTAACGTGAACTTCTAGAATAATGAAATTGCAATTGAGTTTTTATTTGTGGACCCTCCTTAATTACTGCGTTTCTCAGTCCCGGTCTATATTGCGCGTGAAAGACCGAATAATTTTGCTCGGAGGTCTCTTTGTCAGGCCTGAAGTTCTTTTATGTACTGTAAATCTTCGACATGGGACTCCGACTTTATTTCCCTTTCAAAGGAAACCATGCTAAGGAAATTTTTGCCCCGGAAAAAAAAAATCCATTTCCCTCCACCGGGTTTGAAACCGTGACTTCGGGAACCACACAAAGAAGTATGAGATACCTGTGTGCTGGTAATGGTTAGAGAAATCGCAAGAATGTTGCAGTGTTTCAAACCCCGTGTTGTTTTTATGGATGAAATATCCATTCTCAGATTCGCGAGCTTTGAACAAGAAGCCAAAGGCATGTTTTGCAAAGGGTTTAGTTTCCCCCGTATATTCCAGTTAAATTCACGAGAAAAACACGGAAGCCCGTATAAATTATTCAGTGGCAACAGCTGGTTCGTTGTGCCCGTCTTCATGCACGGCTAAGACCCAAGCGGTGCCTTCCAAGTAAACTGTTACAAAGTTATTAGAACATTTGTTAGAGCAAAACTCCAGCAGGGTATACCTGGCATCATTGTTGCGTGCCTCCTTTTATCGAGGCCGCGGTAATATTTGGACTTGCATTCGGAAAGTCGTGGATTCGATCATCGCGGCCGACTTTCTGACCCATGGTTTCCTTTCTGGGACTTCCTCGAATTGCTAATATAGGCAAACGCTGCGAAGATGAATTAATTCCCCGAATTTCCTGTCCCTCCATTTGATACCGAAATTAGGATTTCATGAAATAAATTCTCATTTTAAAATAACAAAGGAAATAATGAAGTGGGATCGATAGTTAATTGATTTATTGATAAGGTAAACCATCAGAGAGAATCATGTAAATATACCAGAGGAATATATTGTATCCAGTTAACGTGTGCAAATTATTCTATATAGGGAATTTGTTTCCTGTTACCAATTAAGAAAGGAGTTGTTAGGTAATTAGCAGAGCAAAAGAGGGAAGGTCATTAGGGACCAGGTAGAAATTGGAGGAATTGACCGGTGTCTTGGCGAGTTCAAGTAATTGGGTGATTACAAAGAATTAGCAGAAGTAAAAGGGGAACATCAAGAGTGCTTCGAAGTAGATGGATTTCTAGCAATTAAAAAAAAAGGTACTTCAGACGTTTGAGCTTGGTAGATGGTAAACGAGTGGGGCGGGGGGGGGGGGGCGGGAGGGGGGGGTTCTGCGATAGCCAGCGTGTGGAAAACACATATTGACCTTTCTGTGAGTAGCGTTGTAGCTTGAGTTGAGTTAGGACTCTCATCGCTCGAGTGAAGCCAGGTACAACAACTAGCAGAGATATTGTGGATTTAAGGTCTACTGACGCCCATAATATGTCATCATGGAGCAGAAACACTGCTTCAGAATTGACATCATCGTCGCGAAGCGGATAACGGTGCTTCACATTACACCTTACTTCTCACAATCACTTCACCTTCATCCTGGGATTGTTTCAGGGTTGTAAATGTTGGCAGGATCTCGGTGTTGCGTGGCAGGTGCATTGTTCTCTGAAAATCGTCCTCCGGGTCGGGGGCGGCCTCAGAGACCGGGTGAGATGTTTAAGCCTAAAGGAAGAAGGGAACCACTTGCACGAGCTGCCACTGGGGAGATTAAATCTATACACTGTAGGAATCCTGCCCTCTGATATCGTGCCTTCTGTGCACCGCCACCCTTTGTTTCCTCTCATCCCACCCCTACCTCCCGAGGGCGCTCCATCAGAGGCATAGGCACAAAAGGTCTGCGATAAGTCGGTGTGTTAAGTTTCCCCTCATAATTCATATCAGTGTTATTCAAAGTCCAATGTGATTTTGGGATATCAAAGAAACATTTTTACATGATCTGGTCACCTCAGTCTATCTGTTAGCTGAAATGGCATACTGTGAGGCAACGCTATAGTCCCAGGTTGGAAAGGTCGGCACCGGTCACTTGGAGAGATAAACAGAGATAAGTAGCGCTCTCGCCTAGCGTAAATGCCAGTAGCGCTATCATCAGATAACCAGAGTCTTCTGGGAGTTTTCCGTCTCCCTGGCTGCAGGATATTCTAGAATGCCCTGTGTAAATTTCCAATGGTTATGTAAATGAATACTACTTAGTGAGTTGAAAGTGCTTTTCTGATGCGACATCAAATACGTTGAGCTTGTGAAGGCAGCGCGACGTGCAGTGAGTGCTGCTACTGCGGGAGGTTAGAGAGGACTTGTGTTCGATTCCCCAAGACCTGAATCATCCTAAGAACATGCTACTTCGCGAATATTTCCTTGCGCGACTACGTCACGAAGTGAAGTGACTGGAAAAATGGAATGAGATTACATTAGTGAACTGACAGTGTGAACTAAGTGAAGTGGCAAGAAAGTTGAACTTAATCACATTAGAAATGACAGTGAGAATAGGACACACTATTGCTATATGAAACTGGGAAGGGCATTGTTACAGAACCGAAGAATAATCTGAGAAATTGAATCTATTATGATTGCATACTATTTTCTGAATGTTTGTGCAGTTTATTATTTTGAATGAATTATGAAGTCTAACGTGTTCCATTCACATGACTTTTTCTACTCACTCTTTTAGAAACGATTCTTACAAATGCTTATTCTTCTATCTTCTTCATGTTAAGTGAGATAAACATTTGCAGAAATTGCCTTATTATATATTACCTTGTAGTTACTACGGGGTTAGGGGAATATACTAGAATTAAGCAAAAGTCAAGTCTTTTAAGAGCTGGCCGGTATGTGATGGCCTGAAATTTCTTCTCTTTTCAGTAGCAATAGAAAAAAAATTTAAATTTAAAATAAACTGGCCTCAGCTCAATTGTTAGATTACTTAACTGCTGTGCGAGGGTTCCGGATTCGTTTCCCGGCTGGGACTGGGAATTTTTCTCTAGCAAATATTATTCCCTAATTCCTCAGGAGCCTGGAAGTATAAATTTAAGAAACCCGTTCTATGTTAGAAGAAGCAGATGATTTGCTCCAAATTGAGTCCCTTTCTTCTACAGGTTCCAACACAAGTGGCTTAGTCTCGGCTGTTGTTGATGAGACAATGCAGGAGACTTTATTCTTGTGCAGTTTTTAATTGAAATGAATCAGAGATTCTGTGCTGCAGAAATTTTGAATTCTGGAGCATATGAAATAAAGTGCTCGAGAAAAAAAGATTGGAAAACTAATCTTCATTTGTGAGGAAACTGCAAGCATTCCTTCGTGTAAGACGTGGACGGTTTATTTTCAGAAATATTACAATTACATATTTTAAAACAAATCATGGGTAGGCCTAAGAAAAGACCAAAGTAATAAATAAGTTTATTCTAAAAACAATTTTGGCGTAAAATTATTTTCTTGTGTTATAAAGCTTTAAAGAAAAGAAAATGCAGTATTTAGTACTCAATTTCTTTAATTTTTAAAGCAACCTTCGTTCCAAAACAAGTAGAGTATTAAATAATGAATTTGTAGTGGCCGAAGTAAACACAGGCTAGCATAACTTTGTTTAGCCACAGTAGCCGAAGTTAGCCTATTTTCTAGGAAATTTCGATCACATTGCAATAGTTTATATAACAAACATAGCAATTATTTTCTGTGTCACAAAGGTACAATAAATGTAATTAGAAATTTCGCTTCATACCAAAATTGGTAAGAACGTTTAACTGTTATGCAGTCTCAGCTGTTTCCATAACATTATTAGCGGCGCGGAGTGTTCCTGACACTTCAAACAAACGCGGTTCTAATTTCATATTTGTGCAACATGGCAATATAAATGTTTACTGAATAAATGACTTCATAATGCTACCTCAGCTTATATGAGTGTATTTTTATATTAATAAAGTAGCAAATTACTTTTTACTTTCTCTACTGGTAAGTAGGGGAAGTATCGTATTCCACTCAAAAATTCGATGTCAAGATTTCACCGGAAATATGTTTGAAGACTCCCTGAATAAAAAAAAAAAAAAAAAAAAAAAAAAAAGCATTTTTAGAAAAAGGTCCGTGTGTGTCAGTCTGTGTGTCAGTTTGTGGACAGCATAACTCAAAAACGCACCGTCGCTTAAAAACCAAAGTTGGTATTTAAGTTTAATGCTTTTCAAGGATGCGACATGAAGATTTTGAACAAAATAGCCCCATCCTAAACTACCATTTACATGGAACATTTTTCGAAAATTTTGATTTTCTTGAAAATGGCTCTAACGATTTTGATTAAAATATCATATGTTTGAGATATTTTGATGATAAATGAAATGTATGTCTTGAATTTTCTGGCTATAGCCCCTGTAGTCGTATTTACTCTGGACGACTTTTGCATAACTGGTAAACCGTTAGAGATAGAGCAAATCATACTATACAAAAAATGTAGATCTTGCTAAAATACACAATTTATGTCTAAATAAATTTTCTTGTAGGGTGAACCATTTCGGGGATATTCCTTGTTATGTGTGTGAGTTTCGGAAAACAGAACATGGATCATCGTTGTTCATTTTTTTATATGTTAAGTGTGCAAAGACAACAGAATCTCAAAGCTTTAAAAGATTTGACTCTCGCACAAAGCTTACTGTATTCTAACATTCCTCTTGCACCTACAAGGACATAAGCAATAAGTTGTACAAATGTTATGTTAACTAACACGAAGAAGATATAGGAATAAGAGTTTGTAAGAATGGTTAGTACAAGAGTAGAGAAAGTCATGTGAGTGCAACACATCAGATTTTTCTTGAAGCACATACAATATATCGTATCTTCTTACAATCTTTTTGAAAAAATATTTGTTTCTGGTATTCTTTGTCTGTACTACTGATTTAAGCCGGTGCACATATCACTAAACATTTATTCTGTCAGCTCTTACAAAAGTTTTATGGATTTAGTTGTTGTCACTGGGTGCAATGGATGCGTTATCGTAACACTTTTCACATACATGTTTCATGTGCTGGTGAAGTGCGATTTAACTTTTGTCTTTACTCGTTTAATACATCTTGCAGAAGTTTCTGCAGCCTTTCTTGTTCTATTTCATAAGGATCCATTGCTGAATTAACCGCACACAATGTCAAACAGACAAGCAGTTGTTACGGAATACAACTGTAAGCTTTCTCGGCTCACAATAACGCGAAGAGTCGCGCGGGGTTTCACAACACCCCAAGGAATATTGTTGCGTATTTTCTTGGAACTCAGCTTCCATTACTGATTCTATTTTAACTTTCTCTACTACATATAGTGAAGTAGAGGAAGTATTGTATTCCACCGAAAAATTCGATGTCGAGATTTAACCACACATTTTTTAGGACTCCTAAATCCCCCAAAAAATGCATTTTTAGAAAAAAGTCAGTATGTGTGGGTGTGTGTGTGTGTCTGTAAACAGAATAACTCAAAAACCAAAAGTCGGTTAAAAACCAAAGTTAGTATTTAAGCTTAGTCTCTTTCAAGGATGCGACACGAAGATTTTGAAGAAAATTCCTCCATCTTAAACTACCCCTCACATGGAAAATTTTTCAAAAATTTTGATTTTCTTGAAAATGGCTCTAACATTTTGATTAAAATGACATGTTTAAGATATCCTTATGACAAATGAAATGTTTATTTTCCATTTTCTAACTATAGCCTATATAGTCCTGTTTACTCTGGATGACTTTTGCATAACTCGTAAACCGTAAGAGATAGACAAAATTTTACAGAACAAAAAGTTTAGATCTTGCTAAAACACCATTTCGGAGATATTCCTTGTATTTGTGTCAGTTTCGGAAAACAAACTTTTGTCAAATACATCTTTTTTCATTTTTCATATGTTAACCGTGCAAAGAGAACGGAATGTCAAAGTTTTTAAAGATTTGACTATCGCTCAAAGCCTACTGTATTCCCATATTCCCCTTGTAGCTACAAGAAGATAAACAACAAGATAATTTCTTCCAATGTTTATCTCAACTAACACGAAGAAGATATAGGAATAAGAGTTTGTAAGAATGGCTAGTACAAGAGTAGAGAAAGTCATCTGAGTGCAACACATCAGATTTTTACTCAAGATTCACACATTACTTGCTAGAAAGGTACCATAAGCATGAAGGTACACTCCTATTCATTATGTAATAATGCTTCCATAAGAATGATTGAGATGTTCTGAACATTCTGACCATTTAAGGGTTAAAAAACGACCGAAGTTATCCCGTTCTACGGTACTATAAGTAATAACTGAAGAAAGTAAAACTAAGAAGAAAAATCTGATGTGTTGCACTCACATGACTTTCTCTACTCTTGTACTAACCATTCTTACAAACTCTTATTCCTATATCTTCTTTCTTGATAGTTGAGATACACATTTCTACAAATTATCTTATTGCTTATTTCCTTGTAGGTGGAAGGGGAATGTTAGAATACAGTAGGCTTTGTGCGATAGTCAAATGTTTGAGATTCTGTTGTCTTTGCACACTTAACATATTAAAAAAAATGAACAACGATGTTCCATTTCACGAAAGTTCTAAGTTTTCCGAAACTCACACACATAACAAGGAATATCTCCGAAATGGTTCACCCTACAAGAAAATTTATTGAGACATAAATTGTGTATTTTAGCAAGATCTACATTTTTTGTATACTATAATTTGGTCTATCTCTAACGGTTTACCAGTTATGCAAAAGTCGTCCAGAGTAAATACGACTACAGGGGCTATAGCCAGAAAATTCAAGATATACATTTCGTTTGTCATCAAAATATCTCAAACATATGACATTTTAATCAAAATCGTTAGAGCCATTTTCAAGAAAATCAAAATTTTCGAAAAATTTTCCATGTAAAGCGTAGTTTAGGGTGGGGCTATTTTCTTCAAAATCTTCGTGTCGCATCCTTGAAAAACATTAAACTCAAATACCAACTTTGGTTTTTAACCGACTTTTCGTTTTTGAGTTATGCTGTTCACAGACTGACAGACTGACACACAGACACACACGCGGACCTTTTTCTAAAAATGCTTCTTTTTTTTTATTCAGGGGGCTTCAAAACATGTACTTCCGGTGAAATCTCGACATCGAATTTTTGGGTGGAATACAATACTTCCCCTACTTACCAGTAGAGAAGGTAAAAAGACCTCATAAGACAAGCATAGTTGGGCATTCTCTTTGTAGATTGTGAGATTGAGCCAGTTTAAAGGAGTGCTGGGTTCCAGCACTTTCTGGCTGATGCTGCTTCGAGACGACTCACTCTAGCTAAGAGCAAAGTAGATTAGCAGGCTCGGAGTAGTTAAGTAGAAAATAAATGGACATTGTCTGGTAGTGACGTGAGAGCCTTGAGATTACAGCGTTACAAGTGGCACTTGTAAATCTCCTGCTTTATTTACGGGAAAAGATATATAACGACCGAGTTCCTTCCTCAGTCGAAGTTTCTTTATGTGTAGCAAACATGCGGCAGAGTTTACAGCACTTCTAGCTACTTACCCGACGTTGTAGAGTTAGCTTCTGAAACTCAAGTGACTAAGTAATTAATTTATTTAATCTACACCGTACTATACGAAATTGTTGTACAATGCTTTACACAGTTTTATGTCGAATTTTCCCCATTACGCCTTATTGAGGGTGGCGGCACCGTGGCTGAGTGGTTAGAGCGTTCACCTACCACCTAGGCGGCCCGGGTTTGATCCCAGGAACCCGCATGTGGTATTCGTGTTGGACGAAGCGGCGCCTGGGTGGGTTTTCTCCGGGTGCTCCACTTTCCGCCGCCACTCATTTCACCAATCGCTCCATCATCACATTTCCATTCATCGATATCGCCTGCATTTCATACAATCCTCTTCTACTAGCTGAGGACCCGCTTCCAGGTCTTCACTCTGTCCGGTTCATAGGTTCCTCTGCTCTCCGACAGGCGTCTGACTAGGCTTTGGCTAAGTCCTAGGGGTGTAAGTCCTACATAAGGGGAAGGATAATAATCAGAGGCATCAAAATTCATCGCTCCCTTACAATAAAACCACATTACCACGAAGTACTGAAAAGAACCAGATCCATACTTGGAACTATAGCATATCTTGCCAAACTGAATAAACGAGGCCTGTCTCCAAAAATCCTTCGTCATCTCTACATCGCCCTTATTCGCCCCAACTTAACATATGCCGCAGTAGCCACCATGCCACTCATCACACCTGATTCAATGAAAAAAAAAATACAAGCTTTCGAAAGGAAATGTCTGCGCATCGCATTTAAACTTCTACCGAACTTCAAAAATAGCAACATACATAACTACACAAGAACCAATGGATATGATCAACATATAGCAAAACTAATGCTCAAATACATCGATAACGCCCATACCAGACCATACAGACGACGACTGATTAATACAGCCCAAAAAATGAAAACTATTCGACCAAATCAAAATGAAAAAAAAATCCGCCATTAGTCACTCTCATCCACATCTACGACAAACAACAAGAAGCCCAACATAACTACAAGATCTCCTACAACATTTAACAAACATTTAAAAAAAACACCAAATTTACCGAACAAATTACAACAAACATAAATAAAAAATTAACAAGAGCCTGAAGCAGCAGCAACAAGAAAAAGCACTAAGCAAACAGCAAAATCCGTCTTCTTGGGTAGCGACGGCAGCAAGTTGTGTGACCTGGGAACAAAATAAAAAAGAAACATCAATAATAAGAGGAAAATGTACCACCCAAACTGAATGATCTCTGCCCCACCACAAAACAAAAACAAAGCTAGGCTGAAGAGGGGACACTCCCTAAGCAGCTCGGGCGTGCTTGCACGTCCAAATACACTAATTGAATTTAATTGGTAAAGAAAAAGAAAGAAAGAAACGCCTTATTGAGAATACATATTTATGTCAAACAGATGACCCGGTAAACTTTCTACCACCTAAAATTGATTTGATTGTAGCTCTTCATAAGTGATTATTAATCCTAATCAACCTACAACTCCAATTCATCCAACTATTTAGGCTTAAAAATTGTAATTTCAGTTTGCTTACAACAAATATCTGCCCGAACCTCAAACACATTTTGTGCGTATGTCTAAACCTGCCCATTCCCGAGTCGTGCTAAAGCAAAATTGAATAAACTTTTTTATTTCTATGCCTGCATAGTCAGTTTACCTTAATGGAATAGCTGCTCCAAATGGATGTTCACACAATGTAATTAAATTCGATTTAACCAATCTATTTTCCAAATCGACTACATTTTTCTTTTTCTTTTTACGAAAAAACTATTTTAAATGTAACAGATGCAGCTGTCAAACGATAGGTTCACCACAAACGCCATATATCGAAAGTAATCCAAAGTGGTAATTCCTATACAAAATTAGAAATTTCGATTTTTCAATTTTTCGGCTGTTCGTTTAGGTTTTTCCTAATGTTCCTTTTTACTTTCTCTACTGGTGAGTAGGGGAAGTATTGGATTCCACACAAAACTTCGATGTCGATATTTCACCGGAAATACATGTTTTGAGGCCCCCCTGAATCCAAAAAAAGCATTTTTAGAAAAAGGTCCGTGTGTGTGTGTGTCAGTCTGCGTCAGTTTGTCAGTCTGTGGACAGCATAACTCAAAAACGAAAAGTCGGTTAAAAACCAAAGTTGGTATTTAAGTTTAATGTCTTTCAAGGATGCGACACGAAGATTTTAAAGAAAATAGCCTCACCCTAAACTACCCTTTACATGGAAGATTTTTCGAAAATTTTGATTTTCTTGAAAATGGCTCTAACGATTTTGATTAAAATGTCATATGTTTGAGATATTTTTATGACAAATGAAATGTATATCTTGAATTTTCTGGCTATAGCCTCTGTAGTCGTATTTACTCTGGACGACTTTGCATAACTGGTAAACCGTTAGAGATAGACCAAATCATACTATACAAAAAATGTAGATCTTGCTAAAATACACAATTTATGTCTCAATAAATTTACTTGTAGGGTGAACCATTTCGGAGATATTCCTTGTTATGTGTGTGAGGTTTGAAAAACTTAAAAGCTTTCGTGAAATGGAACATGGTTGTTCATTTTTTTTATATGTTAAGTGTGCAAAGAGAACGGAATCTCAAAGCTTTTAAAGATTTGGCTATGGCACAAAGCCTACTGTATTCTAATATACCCCTTGCACGTATAAGGAAATAAGCCACAAGATAATTTGTACAAATGTTTATCTCAACTAACACGAAGAAGATATAGGTATAAGAGTTTGTAAGAATGGTTAGTACAAGAGTAGAGAAAGTCATGTGAGTGCAACACATCAGATTTTTTCTAAACCATCCCAGTACTGAGACGAACAAAACAAAAAGCAAAATACTCAAATCGGTCGAGCCAGTTTCGAGTTTTTGTGAGACTTAAGCATGGCGCTCTCCTAAAAACATCAATTTAGTAAAACAGTTCACATGAATATGCGTCTGAAAATCGTTTGTTAATGAGTTATTAAATGTATATAAGCATATTATTATAAGTAATTTGCTTGAATTATTATTCGTATCCCTGATTGATTGATTGTTGTACAACAAAAGTTAATAATTGAATTAAATTCTTGTCCACTGATTGTTATAGAGCACAGGAAGCTGTGAGTGAACAGACTGATATGCGATATATGTATCGCAAATGGAAACGTATAATGAGCACCTGAGCTTTATGCAGAAAGATGCCCCGACAGACAACATTCACAAATATTCACGCGAATTCATTCTGCCTTCTGCTCCTTTAGGTTTCAGGAAGAGGAAGAAGCTATTATAGTCATCAAGGATGTTTATGTAATAGCAAATTCCTGGCATTCCTGTATACATGTACAATGTGGACTCAATGTCTACACAGAAATCCGTACCGTTTCCTCCATGTGCTGACAGTTTTTAATGCAAGTTTACTAACTACAAATATTTTACTTGACCGTGTTGTTTTCACTTGAGTTTTATATCTGAGAATTCAGTTGAGAACACTGTTTAGGACAGGATGACCACATAGCCTTCTGCCATGTGTCGATTGGCATCTTAATTCAACTACAGAAACCATAGCGCTCGCAAGTAAAATACTCCAGCTTGGCTGTGCAACAGGAACTCTAGTAAAAAAACGTTCGTCCTCGAAGACACAATTGGACCAGTGGAAAGAGATGTTGTAAGTACCTTTGCCAACCTTCATAAACAAGTATTATTAATTGCAGTTGATACTACCTCATTTTGCTTGTTCGGTATTGAGTACACAGTAAAAGTTGACGAAGCGTTCATTGACCTAGATTTGTCGATGGTCACTTACATTTCAGTATCGTGTAGCCTGCCTTTGGGGGTTTCGAGAAATGTTGACCTGTTCCTTTTAAGAGATTTGGATAGAAGTAAAGTGATGAAGGGAAGCTTCGGAAGTAGACGATCTTTTGCGTGAGCATGCCCTATATTAGCCTAATGGATATGTTACTGAGGAAAGGCAAGAGTGGATAATATGAGCTTACCGGATCCAAATATGACCGGGGTCCTCGTTGGTGCCCTGTGGAATTAGCAGTACACTTTATTTAAGCAATATCTGCTCACTTGTGTGCTTAGGTTGCTGGTCTCGAGAAGACTTTTCTGGTATAGTCATCACCATTGTCGGGTTGCAAGTAATTCTGCGCATAACTGGAGATTGTGTTGCATCCATGCACTACTCTGAGGGGAGAACGCTTTCCTGGGTATAGAGCCCCTTGTGTGAGAAGCGGTGGAGACACCGTGTGTGAAATCGGTGTTTGTGGCAGATGTTGCTCCTGTAGTGTTACGTATAGAATGTGCCGGTGTGAAGTGCGTTGAAGATGATTGTTGTGTGGCGTTGTCATGTGTTCGTGGAGGTAGACATTGAGCTGACTGAAGCCATCCTCAGGGAATGTAGAGATAAGGTGAATGTTTCGAGTTGCCTTTGGTAGTTAGAGGCGCAGTTCTGTTGAGTGGTGCCAGCAGCGGCGACAATAGCATGGAGGTCATGGTGCAAATGATAAGAATGTTCGGAGCCAATGATGCTTGCGTGCGTGATCGACGAGAGCTTGGTGAGCAGAGTTAACGCACGGAACCAAAAAACTGGTATGGAGAATCACGTTCTAATACCTATGTTAAATCGGTGCTACCAGTTTTGTAAGTGCAAGGAGATATGATACTTCAGATGGACAACGCCCTTCGACATTCCCCTTGTGCAACGCGACAAGGTTTCATCTTCCCTGGCCAGTCCAGTGACCAGGTCTTTCTCCCATTGAGTAGGTACGACATTGGCTTGGATGTCGCCTGGTCCGATCTCCCGCAACATTAACGTCTCTTGCCGAGCTCTGAGCCGCCAGCTGCATGCCTGATACATGGAAATCCATTCCGCACATAATATGCGCATCTCTGCTGTAGTTTACACACAAAATTTGCGCAGTCTACATTGCTGGTAAATGAAGGCATACTACGTCTATGTAGACATTGCTTACTGGAAAATCTCTTCATGACAGTAGTCATGTCCTTTGTGTTATTTATCACATGTGACTTGTACCTCAAGCGATGATGACAAGTGAAATGTATATTTTGAATTTTCTGTCTATAGCCTAAATAGTCCTGTTTACTCTGGATGACTTTTGAATAACTCATAAACAGTAAGGGATAGATCCAATCTTACTATACAAAAAAAATGTAAATCTCGCTAAAAACACAAATCTTCTTCTTCCGCTTTCATGGATTTAGGCCTTTGACCTGTTTCCACATCAAGAAATGGAAAAATGGGAGATCCGAAGCTACAGGGTAACTACACAACAGTGCGCAGCCAACCACTCCAAATAAATCACTCCAGAAACACAATTTATGTCCAAATAATTTTGTTTGTAGAGTGAACCATTTCGGAGATGTTCCATGTTATTTGTATAAGTTTCGGAGAACTTATGCTTCTGCCAAATGGAACATCGCTATTCAGTTTTATATGTTAGGCGGGCAAAGAGAATGGAATTTGAAAGCTTTAACAGATTTGACTATCGCTCAAAGTCTACTGTATTCCCATATTCCCCTTGTACAAAGCAATAAGATAACTTCTGGAAATGTTGATCTCAACTAATAGGAAGAAGATAGAAGAATAAAACTTTATAAGAATGGTTAGTACAAGAGTAGAGAAAGTCATGTGAGTGCAACACATCAAAATGTTTTATTTACATTTTCATACCTTTTCTAGAAATTGCTAACATAAAATCTTTTGTTTCTGTCTGTCTCCTTTTAATCATTATAACCATTTATCAAGTTGATAACTTAATGCTCGTAGTAAGATTATGCATATTTCACGTAACCTCATGAGACATAAAATAGTGACTGCTTACCACTTTAAAGTGTACTGCTTAAAACGTGGAAAGATGCAAATGAACAAGAGCAAATATTTCGGGAATTCCTAATATAAAACAACTGATGTGTTACATTCACATGATGTTCTCTACCCATGCTCAACAAAATATTCTTATAAAAGCTTATTCTTCTGTCTATTTCGTGTTAATCGAGATACATTTTTGCACAAATGGTTTAATTACACATTTCCCTGTAGGTACAACTGGAATCAGGGAATACAATAGGCGATAGTCACACATTTTAAGAGTGGTCGTTATATGATGATTTTGAAATAATAATAATAATAATAATAATAATAATAATAATAATAATAATAATAATAATAATAATAATAATAATAATAATAATAATAATAATAATAATAATAATAATAATAATAATAATAATACAGAACTCAAACAATAACAAGGGTTATCTCGGAAATATTTAACTCCACAAAAAGTGTATTCGGTATAACTTGTGTGTTTTAACGAACTCCACATTTTTGTGCAGTTATAATTTTCCGTCTTCTACCAGTTGTGTAAAAGTCATTCAGAATGAAGAAGATTTCATAGGCTATTTACAGAAAATTTAAGATATTCACTTCATTTTTTATTAAAATATCTTAAACATATGGTACTTTAGTTAAAATCTTAGACATTTTTAAAAAAAATCACAATTTTTTAACCATGTTCTATATAAACGGTAGTTTGGTGTCGGGGGGATTTTCTTGAAAATCTTTGCGTTGCATCCTTGGAAGATGGAGAACTTACGAGAAAATACCAAGTTTGGTACTTAATCGACTTTTTGTTTTTGAGATATGAGGTTAAGAGACACGCGGACTCATATACATCATGCACTTCTTTCCTTTGAATTCCTTTTTTTATTCAAGGGAGCTCAAAATGTGTATCGATAGTGAAATCTCGCTAAGAGTTTTTGGGCGTAATGCAGTATCTAACTTTTCTACCTATTACGTAATTGTAGAGAAAGAAAAATAAATGGCATAAAATATGTGTGTTAATAAAATCAACACTTACTTTTCTTCCCGTACTAAGCTTTGAATCTGTCTCTTATAACTTTACAGTTACCAGAAATTCAACGAAATTGTTAAGGGTGATAAATTTCAGTATAGGTATTTATCAGTATGTATTATGTTAATGAAATTTATTGCAGCCTAGAAATATGAGCATGTTAAGAACTGCTTGGAGTGGGAGCATTTCTGGAAAACCTTCACTTTGCGTCCCTTAAGAGTACCTGACTGAAGTATGAGATACAGCTAATTAAAATACCACTGCCAACATTCAGAAAAAGGAACTACCACTTCGATATATCGCATATTCCAAATATCCTTCTAAAACTCAGAATTCATGGCAGTGTATGAAATACGGGAGAAATAGTCCAAAATACAGGAGCCGGGAGACTCAATAAAATAAAGCTGAAATACGGAAGAAGTCGGGAAATACGGGAGACCTGGCAACACTAGTGGTATCCTATTGATCTATAATACTCGCAAAAGTTAAAGGTTTATGGACACAGGCCGTACTGCAGACTCCAGCGAATCCTAAGCTTGCCCCTCCTACCAGCGCTGCCGAATGTGGTACATGCTCTTGTGTACAGAACCTCTGCCGGTACACGCACTACGCTTGGCAACAGCGCTCTACTTGAGCATTGGCCAGCGTTCACATGCCTTTAACTTTTGCGAGCAGTATATGTAGTTGTCGACGGGTGCGTAAACATTACTACTGCTTATCCCCCCCCCTCTCTCTCTCTCTCTGACAGATTTTATGTCCATAGGAGAAGTAGTCCTGTTTCATAAGTAATAGACCAAAGTAGAACTTGAAAATGAAGCCGGCAATTTTATGAAAGCTCAGGACATAATTGTCTACAATTGACCTCGCCACGATCTACTAGCACATCCATCCTTAGTGTCTGTTTTCTGAAATACATCTACCAGAAGCTGTCTAAATCAAATATGGGAGTAGGGAGTCTAACCATAGCTGTTGTTCACTCCTGCAATGGCCACGAAATGGAAATTTTTCTCTTTTAATTGGAACATGTTCAATAAATCAATATTATGGAACTTTTCCCGTATTTAATTGAATGCTCACTGGCAACTTTTATGTGAAAGTAAAGCTATGTATATCATTGCATTGTTCCTTTGTAACGCCGCCTCGTTTTAAATTCCAAATAACGGCTTCCAAAACAATTTGCCAGCAGCAGTTTACTTTATGCAGATGCGATTAAACGAGTTGCCTTTGAAACAGTCCCCATAGCTTAAAATTGATCAAATTTTAAAAATTACCTTTGTCCAAAAATACTTTAAGTCTTTAGCTTCGGTTTCAAACTAATATTTTTCTGTTCAGAGCCCTTTAAGGTATCAACACGTGAAATGCCCAGCGACAATTATAGTCTAATGAATGGTCTATATTCGTACTTCCAAGGCCTTTAATATAACTTTGATTTTTCTTACACCTTTGCAAATTAAAAACATTCCACACAGTAATTTGTGACCAATCATCAGATTTTAAACAGAAACTCAGAGAGAACAAACTTTAAAAAATCTTACATGTTACACTCACATGCCCTGTTCTACCCATTGTTCAACAAACTATACCTACTTTAAAATTAAAATTGTTACATCTACTTCACCATAGATGGGTTTATTACATACTATATCCTTGTAATTACAATGAGAATAGGGAAATAAAGCAGAATTAACCAGCAGTCAATATTTTAAGAATTAGTAGGTATGTACTGGCTTTGAAATCCCGTTGTAGTTGTATGGCCAGGAGGAAAAAAAAGTTATAACGATTCCCATTGAGATAAGTATAAGTTTTGGAGAATTTAAATCAATGACAAGAAATATCTAGGAAATGGTTAGCTCTAAAAAATTATAAATCTATCTCTTCTGGTTTACCGGTAACACAAACGTTATCTAGAATGAAGGGTATTTCAGAGGCCATTTCCAGAAAATTCAAGACATGTCTACATTTCATTTTTCATAAAAATAGTTAAACATATGGTATTTTAATTTAAATATTTTTTTTAAAAAGTAACAGGAATATCAGATAAATCAAAACACATAGTTTCTTAACCAAATTTGGAATCTGCAATGTGCCTAGTTCCGTATTCTGATTCTCTCCCAGTTCCAAAAGCACCAGTGGAACGGGCACTAGAAGATGGAGCAGGCAACGATAGTGGCAATATAGCAGATCGCAAAGATCATGATTACATGCCATCAACAACACAGCTACTACCACAGCCTTTATCATAGGCAGTATTGAACGATCTGGTAAGAGATCTAGATCTTTCAAAAAGACAGAGTTACTAGGATCTCATCTTCATGAAAAAAGCTTGCTACAACCAAACGCTAGTAAATGATTCCGTAAACGACAGCTTAGTCTATCCACTTTTTTTTCAATGACTATAAGACAATATGATGGGTGATTTAAAGGATCCAGGAGAATTGCACCTATTTATAGACTCCTTAAAAAGTAGTCTCCCTTACATAAGGGAAACAACAAACCTTCCATATACCAGTGTCCCATTCAGTTCAGTTAAAGGGAACCTATGATAACATGAGACTCTTCTGATCTCAAAGTTCTAAGTCTACTTCTGGGAATGCAAACTGGATATACAACATTTTCCTTTTTGTGTGTGTTTCACTGGGGCAGTAGGGTAAGGAAAGACCGTTATGTAGTCAAACGGTGGTCTTTAACAGAAAATTTCAATCCTAGTGAAAGAAATATGTCACTTGAACCCCTTGTTAACAACTACAGTGGTGCTGTTACCAGCACTCCATCTGAAATTGGATTTTATGAAAAACTTCGTGAAAGCAATAGACAAAGATGGTCGGAGATTTCAATTTTTGACATCCGAATTTCCTGCCTCAGTAATGCAATGATTGAAGGTGTTTTCACTCGTTTTCAGATTCGTGAGTTGATGAAAAATGTTATCTTCCAAACGTTATTGATAAATACTAATAAAGTAGTTCGACTTGCATTAAAAATATATGCAGCAGTTTATTGGCAAACGTTAGGTCTGAGAATCACAGGGAACTGACAGAGCATACGCTGGACTGTTACAAGGCTGTGGGATGCAACATGTCCTTGAAATTGCATTTTCTTCATTCCCATTTGCAGAAAATGGTTAAATATCAAATTTGGAATTATGCATCTTCCGATAATGTGAAACAACGATTTTCAAGAAAATTCACTTCTTTTCTTTTGAAAGCCTTTTTTTTTCTTTTTTCAAAAAATGGCACTAATATTTGTATTAAAATACCATGTGTTTAATATATTTTTGTGACTAATGAAATGTATGATTTTCTGGGAATATCCTCTGAAGTCCCCTTTATTCTGAATGATTTTTGTACAACTGGTAAACTGTAAGAGATAGACAAAGTCTTACTACTTTCTTTCTTTTCTCCTTTTGTTTCTCTACTACGTATAGTAAGTAGTGGAAGTATTGTATTCGACCCAAAATTCGGCATCTGTGTGTGTGTCTGTGTGTGTGTGTGTGTGTGTGTGTGTGTCTGTGTGTGTGTGTGTGTGTGTGTGTGTGTGTGTGTGTGTGTGTGTGTGTGTGTGTGTGTGTGTGTTTTAACAGCATAATTGAAAAACTAAATATTGATTAAAAACCAAAGTTGTTTAAGTTTAATATATTTTAATGATGTGACACGAATATTTTGAAGAAAATTCCTGCGCGCTAAACTACCCATATGGAAAATGTTTGGAATATTTTGACTTTTCTCAAAAATGGTTCTAACGGTTTTGTGGAAATGTCATATGATTAAGATATTTTTATGGCAAACAAAATGTATCTATATTTTGAACTTTCTGGCTATAGCCCACTAATCCTGTCTACTCTTGATGAGTTTTGCATAACTGATAAATCGTAAAGGATAGACGAAATCTTGCTGTAGATCTCTTTAAATGACATCATTTGTCAAGTGATCCTTCTTGTGAATTGAACCATTTCGGAGATATACCTTGTTATTTGTCAGAGTTTTGGAATACTTATACACCGTTCTGAAATGGGAGGTCCTTATTGATTGTTTTATCTCTCGGTCATGCAAAGAGAACGGAATTTCAAAGTCATCATGTAGCAACCACTTAAAACATTTGACTATTGCTTAAGGCCGAAAGTTAAGTGAGTGCAACACATCAGAGGTTTTCTGAAATTAACCATACCCTAAATATTTATTTGTAATGGTTTGAATGGTCAAATAATTTATACGTACTTTTCTCAGATAGGGTGTCATTATTCTCCCCACTCACGCCCTCTTAGCCAAGTGAAGAACGAGTATGAGATTTGAAATTCATTACATAGTCACACGCTGTTTAAAAGTCTAAGTAGCTAGGACAAAGCATTTCTAAGAATAGTTTTGTGCAAAAATGAGTAGAGGAAGTTGTATGAGCAAGTGGATCACATTTTTATTATTTTAAGGGCTTTTCGTTGTATTTTCGATACATGTTCATAGTGCAGAAATAGTTCACTACGGCTTGAAGAAGGACGTTAGCAGATATCGAATCTTTGTGTGGAGTGTAATACGATTTTACATTGGTTAAGCAGAACAGAAGGTAAACGGGCAGTAGAGAACATCTATGTATAAGTGAGAAGCTCAAAACAAAATCGTACATCCACCTTTCCAGTAATTTTCCATAAAATATATAGTTTTAATAGAACAGAATCTTTGGACACCAAAATGACGTTCACTGGGGATATCCTGAATGTTCAACAATCACGAAAAGCATGTTTGTCAGTGGCGTAGGTTGTGGGCTATCAAAGCTATCTGAAGCCCATATCTAGACTAGATATTAAGAAATGATAATTGTAATACTAGACAGTTTCCCTCATAAAAAATCAGCGTATCGGGTGGAATATATCTCGTTCTCTATCATTGAACGGAGGGGAAAGTAGGGCTTCGGATGCTTGCTGCCGCAGCCTTCACTACGGTGGGAAAAGAAAGAGGTGAGGTGGCAGAATGCAGGAATAAGTACACGCCAAGGCTTCGGAATCCCGTGTCGCTATACTCACACGAGTATCTCCGAAATGCGCCGTGTGAACACGACTGGCTGCATAGCAATAGCGCGTGAAGTTAAAAGCAAAAAGAGAATGTGTTTTTAATTGTGCGATTGTTACGGTCCTCAACAGCTGTGTTAGTATTATTTATTTATTTCATGCTCTACAGTGTATCAAGACAGTTGCTAGTGCTAATGCTTCGAAATGGATGAACAATGCATACTAAAACAATTAGTGAAACGACCATACGCGCAGTTCAAATACGAGGATAAATTAGAGATAGTAAAACATGGAAAGCCTACTTCAGCACTTCCGCACTTGCAGTGTGAGCAGAAGTAAAAGAAATGAGAACACTTACAAAAGGTATTTTAATATAAACGATTATGATAAGTATGTGTGGCTGACTGATTCATGCGAATTAAATAAACTTTATTGCTGGCAATACTTGTTGTTTGCAACCGAAAAAACTCCCTGCAATACGAGTTTCGCAAATTTAGCGCATTTAACCCCAGCTTTGGCTAAGCAATGCATATGAAATCTTTTACAGCTTTAAAAACTTTCGACACTCAACGAATAGACCATTCATTGAAATATCAGAAAATAAATTGTTAACGGTTTGTTTAGTGAAAAGATTAAAGAAAATAGAAATGTATTAAATAGATATAGTTCTTATATTTCCCAAAACCTGTGAACTTTATTCAGGCGCGGCTCCTCAGGGTAGGCAGGGTAGGCATTGCCTGCCCTACCGTAATACATCAACAAATAATGTTTAGCTATGATTCTGCATTTTATCATTTGAACCGTCATTTTCCCTAAATTGCAGTTCAAGAGAAGTTTTCTCGGTTATAATGACCAGCGCATGGTCAAATCCTTGAATCTCAATTCCGATTCATCAAAACTGCGCTGCGTGTTTGAAACGTGCGGCAGAAATGATACGCATGGAACCTGGATAGTGGAGAGCCAGCTAGCTTAACCTCTGCCTGCCCGGCCCCCTTTCCTCAGTACGAGGCCCTTGAACATGGATAAGGAAACATTCCGTCTGTATACGCACTCCGAGCATGCGTAGACGCGTCTGCCAGCACTCCGAACACTTGCCTGCCCAAATCCGAATTTATGCGACTTTTTCCGAACAGCCATACTCCATGAACATAGATCTCAGAGATTCGAATCGTGTCATCACTCTGTGTAATACCAGTATGACCGACTTAATTAGTGAACTATTACAGTCTACTTTCGCGGCGCAATGACAATGAAAAGGAGGAATGTTTTAGCTATTTAACACAATGCTACAGTCAGACAATTTTTCAATTTCTTCATTCATTTTAGTTTTGGCGGTAATTCGTCCGTAAGTCACACTCAGTCACTCTGCACTTATTAAACAACCAAACAATATATTGTTTGCGTTATACGCAATGACTTCGCCCCCTTTATTTCGGATAAACGGGGTTCTACTGTATTATTATTTATTATTATTATTATTATTATTATTATTATTATTATTATTATTATTATTATTATTATTATTATTATTATTATTATTATTATTATTATTATTATTGTTGTTGTTGTTGTTGTTGTTGTTACACTTTGCCTACCCTAAAATTTTGACTGCGAGCCGCCACTGGTCTTATTAAGGAAGCCAGACAATTCTTTGTTTCTCTTAATGGTTTACCCGCTTTTTTCTCACATTCCACTTCACGGACACTTGAAATTATAAGTTGTATACACCTGATGGTCGCAATTTTTTAGCTTTCCATATAGTGCAGTACAAATAATGAATATATTTAAGCTAAATGAAGCCAAACATGAGAATGAAGGAAAAATGAAGTTTAAACAATCTGATGTGTTGCACTCACATGACTTTCTCTACTCTTGTACTAACCATTCTAACAAACTCTTATTCCTATATCTCCATGTTAGTTAAGATAAACATTCGTACAAATTATCTTACTGCTTATGTCCTTGTAGGTGCAAGGGGAATCTTAGAATACAGAAGGCTTTGTGCGACAGTCAAATCTTTTTGACCTTTGAGATTCCGTTCTCTTTGCACGATTAACATATAAAAAAATGAACAACGTTGTTGCATTTCGCTAAAGTTCTAAGTTTTCCGAAACTCACACACATAATAAGCAATATCTCCGAGACATATTGAGAGCAATATTGAGACATAAATTGTGTATTTTAGCAAGATCTACATTTTTTGTATGGTATGATTTGGTCTATCTCTAACGGTTTACCAGTTATGCAAAAGTCGTCCAGAGTAAATACGACTACAGGGGCTATTGCCAGAAAATTCAAGATATACATTTCATTTGTCATAAAAATATCTCAAACATATGACATTTTCATCAAAATCGTTAGGGCCATTTCCAAGAAAATCAAAATTTTCGAAAAATCTTCCATGTAAAGGGTAGTTTAGTGTGGGGCTATTTTCTTCAAAATCTTCGTGTCGCATCCTTGAAAGACACTAAACTTAAATCCTTACTTTGGTCTTTAACCTACTTTTCATTTTTAGTTATGCTGTCCACAGGCTGACAGACTGACAGACTGACACACAGACACACACACGGACCTTTTTCTAAAAATGCTTTTTTTGGATTCAGGGGGCCTCAAAACATATATTTCCGGTGAAATCTCGACATCGAATTTTTGGGTGGAATACAATACTTCCCCTACTTACCAGTAGAGAAAGTAAAAAAAGTACGAGCTTATAAGCACAAAAATATAGCGCGGGCCTACTAGGCCCCGCACGACCGCACGACTCCCTGCCAGGGCACGCGCCAACAGAAGGTTAATCAACAACCCCTTGTTGTCCGGATGTGGTACGTCTAGTGATAGCCCAAGTCACAATCCCAGCATACGCCACTGATGTTAAAATAAAGCAACATTTCAGGTTCCTGTAACTGTCGTGATCTGCTTATCTACACTTCTACAAGAAAACATTACAAATTTGGTCATTTGCATACTAAACATAGGATTTTATTGCAATGCCATGATTTTGGTTCGAAGTGATTTCTTGATAGTATTTTGGTTCTTCAGTCGCAACAGAACATTCAATGTAAGTAACATCCAGTTCATTATAGACAATTTCCAATACATTTATTGGAAGGTTTACACCTTTATCTTATCAGTAGATCTTGGATTTCAGGTTAATTACCTAAACTAAAACTAACACTTGCACGTTTTGTATAAAATATAAATAGAAGGAAGACATTTTAAGGCGGCTAAAATGCCTATTTTTATTACTGCAACCTATTTTAAGATGTTAGAGCTTAACAGTGTCTATTTTGTCATGTGTTGTTTATTGATTTTTCCCCTTGTGCAGCAAAGAGCAATGAAGTTTTGATACACTGGTATCAGTTTGATTCAAAGATGTTGTAATGGGTTGGTTGAAGGAATGAGACGTTCCTGTAAAGACTACTTTATTTTAGCTAATAGATTCACAGTGAAAACAGAATCATGCCCATCTAGTTCTCTTTATCATCCTTGGTAACTGAAACCTCCTCCAAAGTGGCATATTTCCCATTTTCCATTAATGTTGATATGCACGTTTCTCTATATTTTCTCTATTGCTTTTCAAATCTGTTTCAAGCAGTACAATAATATATCTTAAACTGTAATGCATTTTTCTCTGATGTATCCAGTATGTTTTGAAAGTAACTTTTCTCAACTTTAGAAGCTAATATTATGTATTAGTGACCATAAACAAAGAACTTAAAGGACCCTGGGACTGAAACATGAATTCACAATATTTTTATAGGTGTGAAATCAATACTTTGCACATTTAAGTGTGTTTACGTTATAAACTACCACACAAAATTCCAGCGCAATATGTTTTATAGTTTTGAGGGAATTAATTATTCAATTTATTCACAATGTGAAAATATCTTAGTATTCAAAACACTCCATACCCGTCATGCATTATGATCATGAGTCAGATTACCTGTTTGGCCTAACGCTGCCCTGGTGCATATTTCACACCCTCCCTGTTTTGTCTGGTAGTCTCTCTCCTCAGATTCATAGCTTAAGCACTCCTTTCTGCTGAATTTGGTTCTTTTTTAGCCCTATTTGGCCTTATTTTCTTCAAATATGGCCGAAGATTTAAGCCGAAAAGGGGCGTTTAAATGGAGCGCACATTGTATTTAAAGCCTGTGCTAAGGGTATAAAAAAGGCGGAATCCAAAACATTTCACTGCCAACCGAGGACTGGAGGTTTGGGGAACATTTACATACATAAACCATTCAATACATTCAATACATGGCACAAGAGAAATTTTACACACACACTAAAGACTCAAGAGAGCTTTCTTTCCAAAATTCAAGACATCAAGAAGAATGTATACCTTCCTAATTCAAAGGAAAACTTCATATCTAAAGTCAATCCAACACATACATTAGACATCACATATTATTTACACCTGACAGAAGAAGTTAAGAAAAGTGATACTCCAACTAGTGTTCTAAAATTCTTGGCATTAGAGACAATCCATACTAGATTTCCAGAACATGAATGGCTCCATATTTATACTGATGGATCATTGATATCAAACCAAGACGGAGCAGGTGCTGGAGTCACATGTCACCTCTTTTCCTATTACAAATCTTTAAGTTATGGAACTACTAACTTTGATGGAGAAATTGAAGCAATTCGAATGGCCCTACAAAATCTTTTGTACATAATTTCACATTTTCATCCAGCAGTTATTCTCTCAGATTCCAGGACAGCAATTATAGCAATTACTTCCAAGTTGTCACCAAAAAACCAAACAATTATAGAATGTTGGAAAATGCTTAGCCATCTAACAGCACTTCAAAAACACCTAGTCTTCCAATGGATACCAGCTCACTGTGGACTGAGTGGTAATGAGAAAGCTGATTTTCTTGCAAAAAAGGGTACCGGCAATGTGCATAAATCAATAGTTAATCTACCATTTTATGAAGCTAAAAGATTAGTCAACTATGAATTCAAAAAAATTATTAAAAAATATTACTATGAAAAATCAAAAAATAAAAGATGGGAACTACCAAACATTCAAACAGTAATTCCTGAGTATCCTCGAAAAACAGCAGTTGCAACCTTCAGGTTGATTACAGGACATGATTGTCTGGCAAAACATTTAAACAGAATTGGGATATATTCTTCACCACTCTGTCCTCTATGTGATCTGCAAGAGGAAATGGATCGAGACCACCTTCAAATATGCCCGGCCACTTCTAGTGCCCCATCCATCAGTGAAAAATATTGGAGAGCAAGAGGATTAATGACTTCATTGTCAGAAATCCAGCATTAGCTAACAACAACATACATAAACCTAAAAATCATCAGTTTGCTAATTTTTCGGTCATTTTTCAGTCCCTTTAGACATAACAAAATGTTCTAACCATAATAATTTAGTAATAGTTATTGCTTTTATTACTAGTAATTTTTAATGTTTGCTGATTAATTGCACTTAAACTTATTGTGATCTGAGAAAGTGAAAATGCATTTTACATATTTAAATTCGCATGTTTTAAATTCTAGAAACTGCAATTAAGGCGCCTAAAACTTATCTACAGTATTTATTTGAGTAAATTTAGAATCCGGTTTTGGTACCTAAAAATTGACTTTTAAGACCCTAAAAATCCCAGGTCCACACATGTTTTGAAGCAGGAACATAGCCTCAAGCTCTATATACGTAAGAGAGTTCACAACGTGCGTGTCATTGACTTTAGCATTAGATAAAGAGGATAAATATTGCGAGTTTGCTATTATATCCATTATGTTGATTAAAAGTCATTGTACTGACAACTGTGACAAACGGACCAAAGTTCCGATACGGGTAGTCCAGAGAAATTCTCAGGGTAGCGAGTCCTTCAGTTATGACTTAAAGAAACATTGCAAATAGGGGAGATGGGCCAAGGTTAGAAATCTGATGTGTTGCACTCACATGACTTTCTCTACTCTTGTACTAAGCATTCTTAGAAGTTATTATTATTCCTATATCTTCATGTTAGTTGAGATAAACATTTGTAAAAATTATCTTATTGCTTATTTCCTTGTAGGTACAAGGGGAACATGAGAACACAGTAGGCTTTGAGCGATCTTTTACAGCTTTGAGATTCCGTTCTCATTGCATGGTTGACATATTAAAAAATGAACAACGATGTCGCATTTTACGAAAGTTTGTTTTCCGAAACTGACACAAATAACAAGGAATATCTTCGAATTGGTTCACTCTACAAAAAAAATTGTATTTGGACGTAAATTGTGTTTTAGCAAGATCTACATTTTTGTATACATACTAAGATTTTGTCTCTTAGGGTTTACGAGTTGTTTAAAAGTCATCCAGAGTAAACAGGACTACATAGTCTTAAAATATACATTTCTTTTGTCATAAAAATATCTTAAATATGCCATTTTAATCAAAATCGTTAGACCATTTTCAAGAAAAACAAATTTTTCTAAAAGTTTTCCATGTAAAGGGTAGTTTAGGGTGGAGGAATTATCTTCAAAATCCTCGTGTCGCATCCTTGAATACCAACTTTGGTTTTTAACCGACTTTTCGATTTTGAATTATGCTGTCCACAGACTGACACACACACACACACACACACACACACACACACACACACACACACACAGAGAGAGAGAGAGAGAGAGAGAGACACATACACACACGTACTTATTTCTAAAATTGCTTTTTTTATTCAGGGGGCCTCAAAACATATATTTCTGGTGAAATCTCAACATCGAATTTTTGGGTGGAATACAATACTTCCCCTACTATACTCCGCAGAGAAAGTAAGAAGAGAACAGTTGTTAAGAGGGAGTCGAGCAGTAGAATCAAGCGGTCAGGCTTCTACGCAAGGCAGTGCGCGGGAAGTAGCCGCTATAATGGCATCTAATAATGAACGAACGAGCACGGGCAGAGTCATTATTGATGTAGCTACTCCACAACAATGATAACAATAGCGAACGACGCACCTTCATACTCCAGCTCTGCACCATTTTCATGTTGTTAAATAATAACTACAATTTAATTAGATCGGTGTATATCAGTTCCTCTCACTCTGATATCCTATACAGCCAGACCCAGTTATACTCATTATACCATCATGTATCAATAAAGTAATCCAATCACAGAAACCATCGTTCTATAAACACACAAGTGCATCGTCCACATAGCTAACCGCAGCATACAGTGTTAATGTGATCAGTGGCAATGTCGAGGGTACAGCTGTAAGGACTCAAGCTCTAGCAGGTAGAAGCGGGCTTTGGTGCTTATTCTTGCACTCCCAAGTATACAGTTCATTATACTGTAGGTAGGTACTAATTTAGAGGGGCGAAGAAGAAGTTAGGACTACTGCGTAATTATTGTAAACAATTTTAAGTTTCTTATTGTTTTAAAAATAGAAACAAGTGTATAGAAATATGAATAATTTCAGAGACCAATCTAATACGATACACTCACATGAGATTCTGTAGTACCTGTCATCTATTATTTAAGATCTCTTCTACATACTCTTCCTACAAAAGGTTTTTTCTTGATATTAAATGTCTTCTGAGGTGAACATTTGCAGAAATAGAATCATTATACATTTCGTTGAGAGTACAAGGATATACAACAAATACAGCACACTGTTTGTGTGGCATGGCCAGAAAAACAAACGAATAGCGGATAAGAAAAAAAAAAAAAAAAAAAAAAAAAAAAAAAAAAAATCTAATGTGTTGCACTCACGTGACTATCTATTCTTGCACAAACTTTTCTCACAAACATGTGGTATCGCGTTAGAGCATTAGAAGACCAGAGTATAGTAAAACAATGGATGATTATGCAAGAGAAAACAAACGATTATAGAGGATATAGAAATGAATGTATGCAGGGACAGAGAAATTGTAGAAGGAAAGTTTTGAATAGAGATCAGACAGAAAAATGAGGATATCAATATACAAGATATATTTAGTAGTATTAGAGACAAGAGAACCTTGGTATTGTGCAGGCAAATCAAAAAAGATCGGAGCAGGCAAAATATACTGATGTGTGTAATAAATTGGAAAGGGAAGATTGGGCGTGGTTTAGATCTGAGACAGTGAAATTAAGGGGAATGGACCACAGAAGTGCCTATTATTATGTGAGGAAATGGAAAATGACATTTTATTTTGGATTGCAAAGAGACAAAATTATCGAGGAATCAATGATTAGCAGTTAGGTGGTTGAAATTACCAAGACAAATAAGTAAAATGAGAATTAGAAAGTCTAAGAATACAGAAGAGATTAGGAAGTTGGGGGAATCATTAGAAAAGACTAAAGAAAAATACAATAGAGGCATCTTAAAATTACAAAATTGTATATTTGCACGGATACCTATCAGGAAAATTGTTATATTTGATTAAGTGTATTACAAACAGGTACATTGTGAACATTGTGCACAATGTATTCATAACTACGGTATTTATATTTGCATCTGGTGCAACTCAAGTGTATTTAGATTGCATATTAGAAAGGAGGAATAGCTATACATGATATCCCAAAGTTAGACCGAGAAACTCTGGGATCTGATAGATAACGTTATTTTAAACACTTTTGTTAGGGAAAGTTTTTTGCTACGGTGCTTTGTTTAAGCGCTAGACGAGTTAATGTCATAGATTGCTGCCTAAGTATTTACGGCAAAATTAATAGTACAAATTAGTATTGGACTTATCTTAGTAAGGCACACAATCTTAATCCAAGAAACAAACACAGAACACACAAACGAAACACAAACATCTCATTGTTTACAGTTAATCACAGCTTTACAATTCAAAGTAAATGTTGGAACCCACGCCCATTACGATTAACACAAAGGGTGCATCGGCGTGCCTTATTCTGCCGTACTCTCGCAAAGACACCAGCCATTTCTCTGGTTTAACAGTTTGTCGATCAAATTTTGAACAGTAAAGCTGTGATTAACTGTAAAACAATTAGATGGTTGTGTTTTGTTTATGTGTTCTGTGTTCGTTTCTTGGATTAAGATTGTCTGCCTTACTAAGATACTAATTAAGTATCTTAATTAGGATCGGTGCTGGGCCCCATGTTCTTTTTGCTATACATAAATAACCTGAGGGTGCCGGGAAACAGCAAGGTGATCTGCTATGCCGACGATACATCTATGATACGTTGGAGTTAAGATAATGAAAGCCTAGAAGAAAAGGCGGCAAGGGCAATTCGGAAATATCGGAATACTTCACAAACAATGGGTTGAAGTTAAACTTAGCAAAAACAAAATTCATGACATTTCAGAACACTAATATAAATATTAATATCGACAATACATCCTGAGAACAGGTTAGAAATTTTAATTTCTTGGGAGTACACATAGACGAGACATTATCTTATAGCTCAGGACTATACGTTCTAAGACAGCAAAATATAAGAACATCAATATCCTTATTGAAGATGCTCTCGGGCTGATATCCTTAACACAGCCTATTGTGGTATTATCTTCCCACATTTATGGTATGGCACAGAAATATGGGGGGGGGGGGACAAGAAAACCAATATGAATAGGCTATTAAAATACAAAAAAAAAAAAAAAAATGCATAAGAAGTATGTACGGCCTTCGACCTAGACAATCCTGCCGAGAAACTTTTACAACACATAACATCCTAACTGTAGTCTCATTATACATACTAAAAACTGTGTATGTCTGTCTAAACTCCTCAACACCAATTTCTGCTGACGTAGCCTTACTGTATAACAAGCATACTACAAAAAATCTGATGTGTTGCACTCACATGACTTTCTCTACTCTTGTACTAACCATTCTTACAAACTCTTATTCATATATCTTCGTGTTAGTTGAGATAAACCCTTCTACAAATTATCTTATTGCTTATTTCCTTGTAGGTACAAGGGGGATATTAGAATACAGTAGGCTTTGTGCGATAGTCAAATCTTTTAAAGCCTTGAGATTCCGTTCTCTTTGCACACTTAATATATAAAAAATGAACAACGATGTTCCACTACACGAAAGTTCTAAGGTTTCCGAAACTCACACACATAACAAGGAATATCTCCGAAATGGTTCACCTTACAAGAACATTTATTTGGACATAAATTGTGTATTCTAGCAAGATCTGCGTTTTTTGTATAGTATGATTTGGTCTATCTCTAACGGTTTACCAGTTATGCAAAAGTCGTCTGATCAAAATCGTTATAGCCATTTTCAAGAAAATAAAATTTTCGAAAAATTTTCCATGTAAAGGGTAGTTTAGGGTGGGGCCATTTTCTTCAAAATCTTCGTGTCGCATCCTTGAAAGACATTAAACTTAAATACCAACTTTGGTTTCTGAGTTATGCTGTCCACAGAAACACTGACACACAGACACACACACGGACCTTTTTCTAAATGTTTTTTTTTTAATTCAGGGGATCTCAAAACATATATTTCCGGTGAAATCTCTACATCGAATTTTTGGGTGGAATACAATACGTCCCCTACTTACCAGTAGAGAAAGTAAAAATCTGATGTGTTGCACTCAGATAACTTTCTCTACTCCTGTAATTACTATTCTTACAGATTCTTATTCTTCTGTCTTCTACATGTTAGTTGAGATACACATTTGAGAAATTGCCTTATTGCTACTTTTCTTGTAGGCACAAACGAAATGTGGGAATACATAGACTTTGAGCGATATTCAAATCTTTTAATGCTGGTCGCCATATGAAGGCTTTAAAATTACGTCCTCTTTGCACGGCTAAGTGATAAAAATGTGAACAACGACTTTCCATTTGATAAAAGTATAAGTATTGAAAACTCACACAAATAACAAGGAGTATCTCCGAAATGGTTCACTTCACAAAAAGATGCACTTATATAGCCAGGAAATTCAAAATATACATTTCACTAGCCGTAAACACATTAAACATATGGCAGTTTAAACAAAATCGCTATGAGCCATTTTTGCATTTTTGAGGAAATCAGAATCTTCGAAAGTAAAGGGTAAAGTGTAGTTTAAGGTGAAGGAATTTTCTTCAACATCTTCGTGTCACACACGGACCTTTTTCTAAGAATCTGTGTTGCACTCACATGACTTTCTCTACTCTTATACTAAGTGTTCTTACAAACCCTTATTCGTATATCTTCTTCGTATTAGATATAAACATTTGCTGAAATTATCTTATTGCTTATTTCCATGCAGGTGCAAGGGAAATATGTGATTACAGTAGGCTTTGAGTGATAGTCAAACCTTTTAAAGCTGGTCACAATATGAAGGCCTTGAAACTCCATTCTCTTTGTAACACTAAGAGATAAAAAATTGAATAACGACCTTCTAACTGAGTAAAGTATAAGTATTGCAAAACTCACACCAATAACAAAGATTATCTCCGAATTAGTTCACTCCGCAAAAACATGTATTTGGACTTAAACTGTGTATTTTAACTAGAAAATTCAAGATATACATTTCATTTGTCATAAAAATATCTCAAACATATGACATTTTAATCAAAATCGTTAGAGCCATTTTCAAGAAAATCAAAATTTTGGAAAAATTTTCCATGTAAAGAGTAGTTTAGGGTGGAGTTATTTAAATCTTCGTGTCGCATCCTTGAAAGACATTAAAGTTAAATACCAATTTTGGTTTTTAACCAACTTTTCGTTTTTGAGCTAGTCTGTCCACAGACTGACACACACACACACACTGACTGACTGACTGACTGACTGACTGACTGACTGACTGACTGACTGACTGACTGACTGACTGACTGACTGACTGACTGACTGACTGACTGACTGACTGACTGACTGACTGACTGACTGGCTGGCTGGCTGGCTGACTGACTGACTGACTGACTGACTGACTGACTGACTGACTGACTGACTGACTGACTGACTGACTGACTGACTGACTGACTGACTGACTGACTGACTGACTGACTGACTGACTGACTGACTGACTGACTGACTGACTGACTGACTGACTGACTGACTGACTGACTGACTGACTGACTGACTGACTGACTGGCTGACTGACTGACTGACTGACTGACTGACTGACTGACTGACTGACTGACTGACTGACTGACTGACTGACTGACACACAGACACACCCGGACCTTTTCCTAAAAATGCTTTTTTTGGATTCAGGGGGTCTCAAAACATATATTTCCGGTGAAATCTCGACATCGAATTTTTGGGTGGAATACAATACTTCCCCTACTTACCAGCAGAGAAAGTAAAATAAGACGCTGTTGCGCCAAGGCCCGCTGAAGAACACTCAAAAGTATAAGATGAGGTGTTCGCAGTAGACTGAGATAATATGATTTCATCCGTATCTATGTACATATATTTATTAGATCCATGCATCAATGTTGTGTGAGTTATTGCCTATATGGTGCAACATTGTAGAAGGCTGATAAGTTTGAAGTTAGCAGATGCTTCAATGAACCAATGGATGAACAGGTTGTTCCTGAAATCCTACGTAACTTGTTTATAGACGGTTTTCTTGAATCCCCTTCCGCTTCTTTAATTTGTTTCTCGTAGTTGTGCACGTCGTGCTTGTATCTTACAGTGGTTTCAGAGGTGGTAAACATGTTAATAGTTACAAGTTGTGGCTTTGTACACACATGGATACTTGACTGCTACCTATGTATACCAGGTGAGTCAGCCTTATAGTCCTTCAGAGAGATGCTTGGATTCAAAATTCAAACTTTTCGCCTCCATATTTGGATACACACACCAGCAGTGCCCAACGAAAGTTACACACTGATTAGCAGCCATTGAGGACCATAAACTTGCTACCTCCCTTCTACCCACAACCCTATTATCACCCGTCACCCTGTAAAACCCTACATCCTGTCATAAAGTGGTTAAGCCCTAAACAGGGTAGGTACACGAATGACACATCTCGGGCTGTTCTCAGCCTGTCAACAGAAGCTCGGTCGGTCGGTCGGCCCTTTACTTTTACTTTCTCTACTACGTATGTGTTGAGGCCCCCTGACTCCAAAAAAGGTCAGAAAAAAAGGTCTCTCTCTCTGTGTGTGTGTGTGTGTGTGTGTGTGTGTGTGTGTGTGTGTGTGTGTGTGTGTATGTGAGAGAGAGAGAGTCTGTGTGTCTGTCAGTCTGTGGACAGCATAACCCAAAAACGAAGAGTCGATAAATACCAAAGTTGATATTTAAGTTTAATGTCTTTCAACGATGCGACACGAAGATTTTGAAGAAAATTCCTCAAGCCTAAGCTACCGTTTACATGGAAAATTATTCTAAATTTTTATTTTCTGGAAAATGTCTCTAACGAGTTTGATTGAAATACCATATGTTTAAGATATGTTTATGGTAAATGAAATGTATATCTTGACTTTTCTGGCTATAGTCCTATTTACTCTGGATGACTTTTGCATAACTTGTAAACCACAAGAGATAGACCAAATCTTACTGTACAAAAAATATATATATATATCTTGCTAAACCACAATTTATGCCTGAATAAATTTTGTTGTAGAGTGAACCCTTTTGGAGGTATTCCTTGTTATTTGTGTGAGTTTTGGAGAACTTATACTTCTGTCAAATGGAGCCCCGTTATTCTTTCTTTTATATGTTAACCGTGAAAGGAGAACAGAATTTGAAAGCTTTAAAACATTTGACTATCGCTCAAAGTCGGCTGTATTCCCAAATTCTCTTTCCACCTACAAGAAAACAAAAGATAATATCTGCAAATGTTTATCTCAACTAACATGAAGATATAGGAATAAGAATTTTTAAGAATGGTTAGTACAAGAGTAGGGAAAGTCATCTGAGTTTTTTGGAAGGGTTATCACCCATCAAACGCCATGTGCACTTTAGTCCAGTTTTACACTTACAAAAACGTATTGCTTGACGTTTTTAGACGGACGAATGCGCAAAATTTAGATGAATAGAGGTTTAAGGGTCAGAACGTACTCCTCACTAAAGTACACCCAAAAAACATACGACTCGTTTACTGTGAGTGAATTCGGGATTTCCAGCCGATTTTCAAAACTTTTTATTAGAGTATACACAGCAGCGCAATTCAGTAAACGCCATTAAAAAAACTGTACCTATTATGTGAGTGTATTAACAACATAAGGTAAAAACAAAATGGCGGATTCTTGTACTTAGAGCCGGTTGGCTGTAAAAGAATGACAGACACGCCTTATCCACCATGGACCCGTACACTCAAAGCGCACAAATTATTAAATAACGGCTTATTTAAGTTTTAGTGTAAACTACATGTCGTGCAACTCAACATGCATAATAGATTTTACCATTTGAGTAATAATATTAAAACGCCCAGCAAAGGTTTAAAACTGTCTTAAAGGGCTAAATTACGCTCGAAAAGTCGCGAGGTGGCAATTACGTAGCATCTGGCATACTGGCTCTAGAGTTTGAGCTCGAAGTGTGCTGTCAGTCAAGCCTCCAAATAGCTGAATAGGACTATGACCGTATTCTGTGCGCTAACCCTCGGGACACGGGTTCGTGTCTCGACATTGTACAAATTTTTTCCGTGTTCATCAAAACCTGGAAACCGAATTCACAATAATCTAATTTTAAAGTCTCTGAGGGCTTAGGATAAAATTTAAAACGCTTTTCTGCTGTCTGAATTTTGTAATAAAATAGGTATAATGACTTCTGCTGCATTGGACTGCCATGATGTAGTGTGTTATTATGAATGGCGACTTCCTTCATTCTCCACGTGTATGCTGTCGCACGATATTTTGCGCCATTCCCTCACCATGTATTCGACAGACAAGTACGTTGATATGCCTTTGATCTGCGAAGAAGCAACAGCCAAAGTGCAAGCAACTCAATATCTATACCGGGAGAGATATCCTCATATGCAGCAATACCATAAAGGGGAAATAAAAATATTACGAGTTCAAATAATAACAGGTTTGCACATAACAATTGTTCAACTAAAGTTATTTGTAAATATTACGCAGTAAAAAATTACTACATGCAGGGGATTAGAGCCATCCTTAAAGCACATGGATTATTTACGAATAGCTCTTTCCAACTGAGCTACCTAGTAACTTGAGAGATATCCGAATACAAATACATCCATGATGAATCCTTGGGTGGAACCTAGCATAGGGGCCGATGTTTTCATGTTAGAGCATAAAATGCGGACTGAATAAAACTGGAAAATAAGGGGCAGATGACTCACCATCAGAGAGAGAGCGTCGAAGTTTGAGAACGAACGGTTGTGTCAATTTGTTAACATTCGTTTAGGCATTTAGGTATCTTAATACGGAAGGTACACAACCCTTTAGCTATCTGTGTGCTGGGATGAACGACCTGAGCATAATAACATTCTTACGCATGCGCTAAATTCCTCCATAGAGTCCTTGATGCACATCCAACTGCGTCACTTGTGTTGTTTCCAGTACAGTAACGTTTTAAGAGCAGTGCGACATGTACCAGCATACAGCTGCGGAAATGGCCGACTTGAGCTCCAGCACACTTTGATGTAAATGTGTGGTATCATCTCAACGTAGCATATTCAAATCGATGGATTGATAGAGGTGGACTAGTTTCAAGGCCAGCACAGTCGCCAGATCTCAAATTTCTAGACTATTTTCGTTGGAGTTGTATGAAGATTATGGTGTATGGAACTCCTGTAACGTCACCGAAGGACCTTATTGCTCGAGTCCACGGAGCGATTGAAAATCTTCAAAGACAAGCGCACGTATTGGGTCATGTGCATGAGGCTCATCACCGCCGATATAGGCTCTGCAATGACGTAGGAGGTATACATTTCGAAGCCAGTTTGTAACGTAGACAGCTCTATGTTGGGTTCATTGATGAAATGTGAAGGCACACCTATCTCACAGTTCAACGGTCTCCAGTGTCCAAACCATGCATTCCCGGACAGGGATTCCTATTTAAAAGCCGATCAGTTTGCCATCTCGCACAACATACTAAGCGTTGTCGGTGTTTTTCTGGAACACCCAGTATATATAAATCAATTACCGTGCATTAGTCTCGCAAGAAGTTGAAAATGACTCGACCGATTTGAATAATTTCTGGTTTGTTTTGTTCTCAATTCTGGGATGGCTTATAAAAAAACCAAGGGAACGGCCAAAAAGTCGAAAATGGTAATTTTGTATGGGAATTGCCATTTCAGATTACTTTCAAGATATGACGTTTGTGGCAGACCTATCGTTTGACAGCTGCGTGTATTACATTTAAAACTGTTTTTTCGTAAAAAAAAAATCGTAGTGGATTTTGAGAATAGATTTGGTTAAATCGAATTTAATTACATTTTGCAAACATTCATTTTGATCAGCCATTCTATTAAGGTAAATTGGCTTTGCAGGAATAGAAATAAACAAACAAATTCATTCAATTTTGTTTTAGCGGAACTCCAGGAATTAGGGCAGGCTTAGACATAACCACAAAATGTGTTTTAGCAAACCTCAAGGAATTAGTTTGAGGATTTCAATATTGTAAAGTTCTTGAGCTAAGTTCTATAAATTTGAGTGTGAAAACAATTTCGTGTTGTTTTAGTGTTTATTACAATGCTAAGGAGAGGGTGAGGTGACAAGTCGTCGAAGTCAGTCAAAGGCGCGGCGTATTATATACTTTACGTGCAAACCGCACTGATGAGCGATGACCATCGAGCGACAGATAATGAAAATAATCGAATCGTCATTTCCGAATTACCTTCAATCGTACATGATTCGCGCATGGACAACAGTATGTCGCGCGTTCGCTTGTCGGAAAGCTATCATCTTTGTTTATTTACGCACAGGAAAGGAAAACAAAAAACGCAATCTACCAGAAAGCTTTGCATTGAATGTTAACTGCACCTATCTTTCATGTAAATAAAATACATTAAATTCATTTGAATTACAAACGAGTTTTATTTAATAACCAAACAACACTCAAACCGCACAGGATGCGTCTAATATTATCCACCTCCATGAATTGGAGTTGGAAGGTTGATTATGGCTGATGATCACTTATGAAGAGTTACAATCACGTCAGTTTTAGGTGGTACGAAGTTTTCCGGGTCATGTGGTTACAAGATAAAGCTCAAGATAATAATAATAATAATAATAATAATAATAATAATAATAATAATAATAATAATAATAATAATAATAATAATAATAATAATAATAATAATAATAATAATAATAATAATAATAATAATAATAATAATAATAATAATAATAATAATAATAATAATAATAATAATAATAATAATAATAAAATGTTATAGTATTACGAAATTAGTATTTGTATTGTAAACATGATTATTTTACAATTAATAATACACGAACAGTGTGTCGGTTACATCAATGTAATAGTCAAAGCTAAATATAAGCACACCAAATACACCTGAAGGACGGAGGACAAAGGTTTGCAGAGAGCAAATTCCCTGTCATTCAACGCCGAGACTCCCGCCGACACTTACAACCCTGAAACATCCACCAGAATGAAGGTGAGCAGAAAGGAGAAGGGGAGTGAAATGAGAATTTAGGTGAAATGGAGAGATAGGAAAATTAATGTTCCCAGCATTCGACTATTAATCCGGGGAATCTCCCGAAAAAATCCTTGTGTCAGGAAGTTCGGGCACAAACACATGATCTCACGAAAGCTAGGCGCACAGTTACCGCTGCGCCATCTCGCTCGATAACTAAAAGTAATGTAATGATAAAATAGTAGATATGTCTAACCACCAGTGATATCCTTGTGGGAACGGCTATTTGGGAACATCCTGGAGAATCTGCAAGTACAGCCAACCTGTTGCTCTATAGTGTATAGTGCCCATAGAACCCTACTCCTCTGTCCGCCGTGCGGCAACCTCTTGCCGGTCCGTTACGTGCTGCTAGAGTGTGTTTCCTTAACACACCTTCCAGACTATCTGCAACTACCTGTCAGGCTTGCAGAGGTCCTAGCGGACGATAAGCAAGCGATTGAAAGAATTTGGAATGTTTAGCAATGACAAACATAAACCCGACAATTTAAAACTTTAGATATCAAAATTTCGTCCTTTTTCTACCTTTTTATAACCTTCTTTTAATTGTGGCCTTTGCCTCTTTCTTTGGTATCTTTATGTATATTTGTTTTCTTGTTTACTAGTATGTTTATTTTATATTGAAATGTATGTTTTGCTTTTACTATGATCCTTCTTATAAGGCCCCTGATGACCAAGTAGCTGAGCACCCTTAAACCTCCATAAATGAAATCAAATGTTTATTCAATGTATTGTGGTGTAATATTATTCATCGTATTAAGATACAGAAAACAAATGACTAAACTATGAAAATCGTAAATGGAAATCCACAGTCAACTCGGTATAAACCAATATTTGCTTTAGTTATTGTAACAAATGTTTTCTCTCACAAAGTTGCAATAAATGCGAATTTTGTTTTTTATTATATCGAGCAGCTACCTATAGATGGGGCAAATAATGTATTCCCTCAGAAAATCAAATATCGGGGTTTCACCGTAAATAATTTTTTGAGGTCTCTGAGTTTTAAGTGTTACAAAACTGTGCTTGTGTGTATGTGTCTACGTGTGAATAACTTAAGCCAAAAACAAAAAAGTGGATAAATACTAAAATAGCTATTCAGTCAATTTCTTCCAAAGACCCGACATGAAAGTTTACAGGAAACACCTCCCCCCACCAACAAAAAAAAAAAAAAAAAAAAAAAAAGAAGAAAAAGAAAAAAAGATAGCCGTAAGGTTAACAACTATCACCTCCTTTTTTATTTTCTCAAGGACTGTGTATTTGATTAAAGTGCCAAAGGTTTCAGATATTTTAATGATTAATAAAATCTACAAGTATTTTGAATTTTCGGTGAAGTCCCCTTTATCTGTCTAAATTTTGCATTATGTTGTTTAAATAGGAGATCTAAAGAGAAAGAAGGACTGAAACTTAAGACGAATGTGAAAACTTTAAAATACAACTTTGTGTCATAAACCTTTTAGTAGCATTAGCTGTTTTAGAAATATTCCAGGTTAAAAGTTCACACTTTTCTCAAATGTGCGTCGCCAAACAGTGGTGAGTAAAACTTTGCTATTCTCCTTTCTTTGGTTTTCTTTCTTGTCTTTTTTTTTTTTCTTTTTTTCTTTGATTTCATTCAAAAGTTTGCTGCTACGAATAAATATTTTATATGGCTTTACCGCATGTTATAATTAAACATTTCTTGCATCATTTGAAATCATTTCAAAGCAAAAATATATTCTGAATAATGTAACGTGATTAAAAGAATCACTTTTTGTATGAATACTATTATAAAATGAAGTTTTGTGTTTCTCGTGGTTAAAGACTGTGCATCACAGCGGAACTTTTCTTACCTTTTCCCAACCCAGGGGCCATACTTCTGATAATTATTTATGATACATCATAATTTTAAATAATAATAAAAATAATAATATTAATAACAATAATAATGATGATGATAGTAATAATAATAATAATACGTTTCTACAAACGCTTGGAATATGTTTTCTTTCGCCTTCTTTGATAGATGCAGTGTATGTAAGCCAGGGGAAGACAGTATCGCTGCTGTGACGTCAGCTCACTCAGCTCACATGCTCCCTACGAAAGCCAATTGAACGTGTGACGTCACAGCGGGGAAGAGAAAATGGCATGTGGGATATCGTAATTTTAATGCTGTTTCAATTACGGAATAGTCACATTATAAATAATTACATTTCGGCTTTATGCTATATATATGGACATATTCCGACATTTGCCGTTTCGCTTTTCTTTAACTAGTTTGTCAATGTTAGGGCGTAATGTACGGCACATTTGTAACTGAAGACTGCATGTTAGATTGTGATCTGGCAATATATTTCGGGATTTTGACTTAGAAAGGTTCATAACAGAAACGAATTGTTCGCACACATACGTGGAACCAAACATACATAATATCCGTGCAACAAGGGTATACAACCTCAGAAATCTGGTTTGAGAAACATTGTTATAACAATTAGCCAAGTCTTCCTTGTGTTTATATTTGTCCTTCAGCAAATCGTCGCACTGTAAATTTATCAATTCAATTTTCTACCTGCTAGAAACATTGTTAACATCCAATGAGTACGGGGTCACAAAGACCTGAAACGTAGTTGACAATGTTTCTAAATCTTGAAGCCTGGTCTCAAACTGGTGTGAAACACGGGGAACTGAACACAAACACAAAAGCACCACACACCACACTACATAACGTCAACAAAAATACAAAATAAAAACAAAATTCGCACTAACGCTGTTAAGATCCCTTACACAATAAAAACCCTCAGACTAGGCTGAAGAGGGTTCTCCCTAAACAAATAACATTTTTCATATTCATTCAGTTTCGTGCAAGTAGCACCGCTGATCTAGGCAGCATAGCAATACATCGCTCTCGCCTGACGTCACACGAACGTACAAGCTGGCTCTTCGTTTAAATACGTCACACGGCCCGAAGTTGTCTTCCCCTGATGTAAGCGAAGTAGATGTCTCCGCTCTACTGCACAACATACCAAGCTCAAAGGTAAATTAACCAACCTATTGACAGTATCTGCCAATAACATGTAATGCAGTGGTGGGGAGGAAGGCACCATGGGCGTGAACTTATCCTTCCTCTCATCTCTACTACACTCTTTCAACTGAACCGGTTGATTCTGGCTGTAGTCGCGTAGCAGTGTTAGAAGTACAGTTGCGGCTGTCATGTGCAATGTGAATGAACGGCGATATATATTTTTTTAAAACTGATCAGTTTGCCGTTCCGCACAACATAGCAAACATTGTCGGTGTTTTTTGGACATCCTGTATATATCAAATATTATATCTGAGCCCATTTGCGAGCAAATTACTGGCCATGTTTGGTACTGCTTATCAATGTGAACAACTGTTTACCATGTTAGCACTGGCAACCGGACATTGAAACGCTAATATTTAAAAAGAAACCAGCAAGCATGCCAATCGTGTAAATAAGGGGAGTATCGTTATGACTATACCACTATCTAATAAAATTTTCATTGTAAACAATGTCAATATGCTTTTCATATACATTGTGATGTCTTTGGCAGTATAAGGGAACTGCATAACAACTATTGTATAACAAAACCAAGGTAATAAATATGTTAATTCTATAGGACTGCTTTTGTTAACTTAAGGTTTGGCTAGAGTCAGTAATGTGGTTTCTCACACAATGCCAATATGAGCCGTTTAGCATTGTGGCTACGTCCTTCGCTCATATTCTCTGTCGTTAACCCTCTTTGTGCTTTCCTAGCCAAATCTGGAGTTTAAAAGTATGCATCTGATTACGTCGCAAAATACGTTTTACCTGAAACCGGATGACCACCAGATAAGTCATCTGTCTGTTTACCTTTCAGATAGAAGGAAACAGCAGGTGTGATTGTAGGGGTAAAGCATTTCACACCTCGGGTGCTCATCTTACCGGCTCTGATCTAATGAATCAATGGATAGACTCTTGCAATCCTTCCTAAACCTATTTCAGTCTATCTGAGTAGTTATGAATAACGTCACACTGGTTCTTGGAGGGTATACTATCTGTTCCTATCAAACACCCGCAACTGTGCAGACACTGCGCTCAAGTTTAGCAGCTATTTCTTTAGTTTTACTGACTTGCATTTTGTTCCAGGTTCAGACTGTCGTGTGTGATGCTTTTTCTCTGAGCTGTCCCTTCCAGTTGCAGCGCTACAATGCAGGACTTGACATTGGACTTCGAAAACGATGCGTCGTGTACAGTGCCGACTGCATTGTTCTCTCTCATGACTTTGGTGCGGGCGCTTCTCACGATGCCTTATCCTAATGTACTTAAGAAGCGTCTTCGTCGCGAGTATGACTTCATCGTAATCGGGGCCGGATCCACAGGGTGTACGATCGCTGATCGTCTATCTGAAAACCCCAACTGGTCCGTGCTTCTTCTGGAGGCTGGAGGGGAGGAACCTAGAATAACTCGAGTACCTGGCCTTGTCAAGACGGATGGCTATCTCAACACTTCTGTTGATTGGAACTTCCAAACCGAGCCACATCCAGAGTACTGCTTCGGGAAGCCTTGTACCTATGGCCGAGGTAAAATGTTAGGAGGTTCTGACGGACACAACGGTATGTGGTACGTCAAGTGTCACAGGAAGGCATTCGATGATATCGAGGATTTGGGCATTGAGGGCTGGTCGGCCGACGAGGTGTATCCATATTATGATAAGCGCATGTATGCACGCGATGAAGGTGACAGTAGGCAAGATTTATCTGTAGAAAGATTTCGCTATGTTGACCAAAATGTAGGTATTATAATGCAGGCTTATAAAGAGAGTGGATATGGAGAACCGGACAAAAACGGTGAATGGTATGAAGATTACCTCACTACTTCCAAAAATGGTGAGCGTATAAGCAGCAATAGGCTGCACATAGAGAGAGTGCGCTTCAAAAGACCAAATCTGCACGTCGTTACAGACGCTTTTGTCACAAAAGTGATTATCGATCCTGAAACTAGAGTTGCAACTGGAGTAGAGGTTTATATCAACAAAGGAGGAGAGAAATACAGAGCTGTAGTTAAAGCCAAGAAGGAAGTGATCGTTTCTGCTGGCGTCATTGGCTCTCCCAAGCTGCTGCAGCTCTCTGGAATTGGCCCTTCAGAAGTTCTGCAACCTCTGGGCATTGAAGTAATCAAGGATCTTAAAGTGGGATATAACTTCATGAACCACTTAACATACAATAGAGCGCCAGAACTGAAATTGACCACCACGTCGACAGTGCCTCATAACTGTGACTCTCTTCAAAGAGACATTGTTGGGTACCTTTCAAGTAAATCCGGTCCACTGTCCGCATCTGGAGCTTTCCTTAGCTATCTTCTTTTTAATTCTTCCCATTCAACAAAGGAGTTTCCCGACCTCATGCTGGTATTTAATCCATATATCGAAGGTTATGGTCTGGATGATCCAAAGTTCTGTACCTGTTATTATAACACATTGAGAGTTGGCATCATGTCTGGAGTAACAGAATCACTTGGATCTGTGACTATCAGGTCTAAAGATCCGCTGGTTTCACCCAGGATCCGCCTCGGTTACTCAGAGAAGGATGCTGAAATTATTGCAGAGGGTCTGGTAATCGCCACAAAGATAGTTAACAGCAGAATCCTCAAGAAATATGGTATCTATACTAACAACACACCAGACCCCAGATGCGCCATGTACCAGTATGGGAGCTTCGAGTACTGGAAATGTGCCATCAAGGGAAAGCTAGATCTTTGGCTCCATGGTATGTCGACATGCAAGATGGGCACGCCAAGAGACAGAGAAGCAGTTGTAGATAACAAGCTGAGGGTATACGGTATCAAGAGACTGCGAGTCGCTGATGCTTCTATATTCCCTGTTATGATGAATGCAAACATAAACTCAATGGCTTTGATGGTCGGTGAAAGAGCTGCAGATTTTATCAAAGAAGAATATTCGTGATTCATTTCTCTTAATGTTAAGGTTATAAGCTGTGAAATAAATAAGTTTTTTTTTTTTTTTTTCGCAATAAATGCATAACTTCAACAACCTGTGTCAATATTCCTGTCCATCCTGTAGAAGTGATTTCAATGCACAAGGGGATCAAGAGCGGATTTTCTGTCTTCCTTAACCAAGGTAAAAATGGTGTTTAATTCCCGCCTTCCCCGCCATCCTCTGAAACATTTGATGCATATTTCTTTAACGGATTATATTAAACTAAATTTCCAAATGAAGTAGGTAACTAATTTAATTTCAAACCCTATGTGTTATTTGATAATATACTTTAATGGCGTTTTGAACTACATTGTAGGATTCAGCAAATGTTTCAAAATGGCAATATTACAATACATCACACGAATCCATCATTAAACTACATAAAGAATAACAGACCGGAGCATTCCAGGTCCAAATTTTGGGCTCAACTAAAGTTAATTCCTCTGAAATTCAGTATGCAGAGTTGATGCCTTTGACGCCGACTCCAATATCCCGGTCTTGTATCTGCCGCCAGCTGCTCCAGTAGTGAACCATGATATCTTTTTCTCAGGGCATGAGTGTGTGTGTCAGTGTGTGAGAATGGATAACATCAATTAAGTTAGCTAGTAAATTTATTGGAGGCTAATAATTGAGCTGTTTGAAGCTACTTGCCTGCTATTTGAGAATGCCCTATTAATTGTTTCTGAATCTTAGCAGTATAACTGTTGAAGTATTAAATTTGCAATACTTAACATTTAACAGAACTATTTCCATGCTACTACTACTACTACTACTAGTAATAATAATAATAATAATAATAATAATAATAATAATAATAATAATAATAATAATAATAATAATAATAATAATAATAATAATAATAATAATAATAATAATAATAATAATAATAATAATAATAATAATAATAATAATAATAATAATAATAATAATAATAATAATAATAATAATAATAATAATAATAATAATAATAATAATAATAATAATAATAATAATAATAACGAGAAGGACGCAGCGGCTGGGCAGTAGGCCTTGGCCCTTCATGGGCTGTCGCACCGGGGTTTAGTTTTTATACATGAGTCGCCGAAATGTTACCCAGGGAATCCTCTTGCGGCAAGTATGTATAACCCAAGCGCGGTCTTTAGGCGCTACGGACTGACGATTATTGATACCAGCAAAACACTTATAAAAGACACGAGGAAACGACATGAATTTTTTAAATACACCCTCTTTTATTGACTTAAGTCCTGCCTACTTTATGACTACCCACCAATTTCCATACTTTAAATTGGTAACTTTTAAAACCTCTCATTCGCCTTTAACACTCAAGTTTTCACTCGGTGACTAGATTCCATAACTGTTGTTTGTCTCCCTAGCCTTCAGAACTTGCCTATGTGAATCTCTGCACGTACTGATTTCTAAACATAACTGATTGGTAAGTACGCCTTGAGCTAATGGTTTTCTCGTCTACTTAATGTCGCCGGAACTCTTAATTGCCTTAGCCGCACTGATTTTGGCGACAAGGTAGCCTGAACATACAGAAATTACACCTTAGGAAGTTAAATTACCACTGCTCTTAAAGTTCTCAGTGGTTGTTCCTAAATTTGTATGACGTTTTCTATATATCGTAATAATTATTTGAAGTGGTTATTTGCATTGATATTTTATTTGGTTGAGTCTATAAAAGTTATTTCATCCAGCAGAAAAGTAATAAACGTTACTCTTAAAACATGTCAATACATGTACCCTTTCCCTGATTACCCTCCCTTTATGTAGGACTTACACCCACTAGGACTTACAAGCCAGTGCCTAGGGTCACACGCCTGTCGGGGAGCAGAGGGACCTCTGGACCACAGTGAAGACCTGGAAGCAGGTGGTTAGCCAAGCACCAGGTATGATAGTGAGGAAGAGGATTATGAAATACAGGGGAAATGGATGATTATTGGAAGGGTGGTAATGGAGCAATTAGTGGAATGAATGGCGGAGACAACCGCAGAACCCGGAGAAAACTCGTCCACCACGAATACCACATGCGGGACCGTCGCCATTATATTTCCAGACTCAGGAAAGGATGAATAATTCCTACCCTCCTGCCGGGAATCGAACCCGGGACCCCTTGCACAGCAGGCAGGTGCTGCTACGGGGCCAGCTACCTTTTTTGCTTTCTCTACTGGTAAGTAGGGGAAGTATTGTATTCCACCCAAAAATTCGATGTCGAGATTTCACCGGAAATATATGTTTTGAGGCCCCCTGAATCCAAAAAAAGCATTTTTAGAAAAAGGTCCGTGTATGTGTCTATGTGTCTGTCAGTCTGTGGACAGCATAACTCAAAAACGAAAAGTCGGTTAAAAACCAAAGTTAATATTTAAGTTTAATGTCTTTCAAGGATGTGGCACGAAGATTTTGAAGAAAATAGCCCCACCCTAAACTACCCTTTACATGGAAAAGTTCTCGAAAATTGTGATTTTCTTGAAAATGGCTCTAACGATTTTGATTAAAATGTCATATGTTTGAGATATTTTGATGACAAATGAAATGTATATCTTGAATTTTCTGGCTATAGCCCCTGTAGTCGTATTTACTCTGGACGACTTTTGCATAACTGGTAAACCGTTAGAGATAGACCAAATTATAATCTACAAAATATGTAGATCTTGCTAAAATACACAATTTATGTCTCAATAAATTTTATTGTAGGGTGAACCATTTCGGAGATATTCCTTGTTATGTGTGTGAGTTTCGGAAAACTTAGAACTTTAGTGAAATGCAACAACGTTGTTCATTTTTTTATATGTTAATCGTACAAGGAGAACGAAATCTCAAAGGTCAAAAAGATTTGACTGTCGCACAAAGCCTTCTGTATTCTAATATCTCCCTTGCACCTACAAGGACATAAGCAATAAGATAATTTGTACGAATGTTTATCTTAACTAACATGAAGATATAGGAATAAGAGTTTGTAAGAATGGTTAGTACAAGAGTAGAGAAAGTCATGTGAGTGCAACACATCAGATTTTCTCTATTAGTAGTATAACCAATCTCAATCTCAGTTATTTTATTATCTACATCAGTTTATTATAAATTAAACTCAAATTATGTGCAAAGTCAAAAAAGCTAAAATGTGGAATATTTAAAATATTGTTGCTTTCTTAATATCGGTAATATGTGTCACAAAATTATTACCGTACTTCAAAAAGTTTAACTGCGTGTTGTATACGATACGAAAATTCCAGTTCTCTACCTCTCATACTTTCTGAGAAAATGGTACATGCATTCACATGTTTTAAGAGTAAATGTTATTTTTCTGCTGGGTGAACTCATTTTATAGACTCAATCACATAAGCTATCAGTGCAAATAACCACTTGAAATAATTTTCGTGATTTATAGAGTAATTTATAAAACGTTAGGAAAAACATTTAGAACTTTAGGATCAGTGGTAATTTAACTCAATAAGATGTAATTTCTGCATGTGCAAACTACTTTGATCCCTTAACGTGGAGCTCGCTAATGACCTCGGCGGCGCCGTGGCCGAGCGGTTAGCGCGCTCGCCTACCACCTAGGCGGCCCGGGTTCGATCCCAGGGACCCGCATGTGGTATTCGTGGTGGACGAAGCGGCGTCAGGGCGGGTTTTCTCCGGGTGCTCCGGTTTCCCCCGCCATCTCATTCCACCGGTGCTCCATCTTCATTCCATGTATCATCAGTGTCACCGCCTGCGGTGCCGTAGTAGTAAAAGCGGGCGTTAAACACTACAACAACAACGCTAATGACCTCAATCCTCTGACAAAGCTGTACCTTACATAATGCATTAGTTTTAAGATATGAAAATTATTTATTGCAATTGTTTGACAAAAATTGTGTGGTTTGTTGTCCAATTCAAACTTAATGGTAGTTTGAATCGTCACAATTGTTTTTACTAGGCATAATAAAATCTACCGTTAATGTTGACAATGCAAAAATAAATATTTGAATTTGTTAGCAACGCTGCGAATTTCTAGGATCATATCAACATCGCCGGTGTGCCGGAATTTCATCCCGCAGTAGTTCTTTTACATGCCAATAAATCTACTGACATGAGGATGTCGCTTTTTAGGAAATGGTTGCGAACAGGATTTTGGATTTTAATCTTTTTCTTTATTTCTTTGTCTTTAAAATAGCTTTTGGTATGTGGCTCAAATACATTCCAAAGACTCAGAATTTATACAGATGCAGAGAAAATTCGGAGAGTTGAAATAGCTATACAGAACACCAGGGAGGAAACTAGTAAAGCTACTAAAAGAAGAAATAAGATAAGGAGAATAGAGTTCATCCAGAATATGGTACTGGAATGCATAAATTGTGAGTTTTTGTTTCACTATATGCAATTTTTAAGAAGTTGAAAACTTCAAGTTCATTTTCTCAAAACTCCATTTTTTAATCTTCGGGCATCATTATCTTGATAAATTTATGAGATACGAAGCTAAAACTTTGACGTTCTCTACATGTAATTAACATTCACACAAAAATCATATGGGTGGTGTTAAATAAATTACATTTTAATGTGAAATCGAATAAAAAGTTCACACTTTTTTAAAATGTTTATCACTGTAACAGAAGTGATTGTTTCCTCTATGTATTTTGTTGATACCAGGCACTTCCTTGTTGACCTTAAACCCTTAATGAGACTCTAAAGGTATCGGTGGACCGAATTTGAACCCGCGACATTGGGATCAGCGCCTAGCCAATTGAACTACCCAGACTGACGTCGAGAAGGCAAACTCCGGGTCTGGTGTGGACTGTCTTCTAGGAATTTAATACACAGGGTCTTTCATAAGTAATTGGAAATTCGAAAAGTTAACCGACTTTAACTATTTCTATATATGTTGTACCTACATATTTATTAATAAAAACATTTTCCGGTGTCGTACAGCCGATTCAGTTCGTATGTACCCACCAAAGCCAACTAGAGAGCGTTTTTGTGCTACTATAATAGATGCTTTATAAAGGCTTTTTAAAAAAAGGTGTATAATCAAGAATACTCTAATAACTTTATTACAACGAAGAAAAATTGCTTCCTGGTTTGAGTTCGAGAAACCCATGACTGAAATTCAGCGTTTATTCCGTCAACAGCTTGGTGCACGACGCCAGTTGCCTAACAGGAATTCCATCATTTCAGTTGGTGAAAAGCTTCAGGAAACAGGATCCGTAAAAGAAGAGAGAACATCAGGTCGTCGTTTTTCTGCAGCATGTGAAGAAAACATAGCGTAAGTCCACGGTGTTCCATCAACAGCCCCCCCCCCCAAAAAAAAAAAAAAAATATCAACCTCAAAGTTGCTCATGAAATGAGCATTTCTCCTACTTCTATATGCGTATCTTACAGTAAAGGCTGAATTTCCAGCCCTACAAATTCTGCATGCGCAATTTCTTGGCCTCCGTGGTCTCCCGATCTAGCTCCCTTAGATATTTTCCTATGGGAATTGATTAAGGACAGACTGCATGCAACTAAACCAGTCACTATCCCTGAAATTATGGACAGGGAGAGCTGATTATTCCTCGATTGCTGTCGGAGCTGCACGATGAGAGGGAATGTCGCTTACAACTGTGCATTGTTGAGGGTGGGAGGCGCATTGAAAATTGTGGACTTGATTGCAATTGTTACCTATGTGGTTTATCTTATAGTATATTCCTTTCAACTTAAATTTATAAAAATGTACTCTGTACGGCACCAGAAATAGGTACAACATATCCAAAAACAGTGAAAATCGGTTAATTTTTCGAATGTCTAGTTACTTATCAAGGACTCTGTATTTTGAAAATACATTTACTGGAAATACTAAGCACTCAACTTTCCAGCTATTAAACATTGAGCTCTTCTACCTGCAAGTTACCTCCAAAGCGTGCGGGTTTTCCTGGACGAGAATCTGCAGGAACAATGATTAGGGCGAATTTTAATTCCCGGAACGTCCACAAGACGTACTATCTCTGAACTTTTACCTTGAGGATGCTGCGTATCACAAAAAACCACATCCAGAAATTATGGCTCAGTTGGTTAGACGCTGGCCTACTCATCCCTAGGTCGCGGGTTCAAAACCGGCCCAGGCCGATGGTTTTTAAGTGTGCTTAAATACGACAGCTCCATGTCAGTAGATTAACTGGCATGTAAAAGAACTCCTGCAAGACAAAATTCCGGCACACCGGCGACGCTGATGTGATCCTGACAATTGACAGCGTCGTTAAACAACTTTTGTGTGTGTGTGTGTGTGTGTGTGTGTGTGTGTGTGTGTGTGTGTGTGTGTGTGTGTGTGTGTGTGTGTGTGTGTGTGTGTGTGTGCAAGGTTCCTGGTTATTTTTCTTAATCTGTTGTTGTCCATAGTACCCAATTGCTTTAGAATTATACGCTATGTAAAAAAGGTATAAAATATTATTCTCGTTGTATGAAATACCTTCAGCAGGTTAACTTTTCACGCATTAAACACGTTTTAGCTTGAAATGCTATTAATACGCTGCTGATTTTCAACTGCGTGTACAAGGTTCGTTTTGTCATTTATTAACTATTTATAAACTGTAAGTGTAGATTTTCAAGAATGAACTGATAAACCAAAAGAATCGTTACTTTTAAAGAGAGAGTGAGCGCGTGTGTGTGTGTGTGTGTGTGTGTGTGTGTGTGTGTGTGTGTGTGTGTGTGTGTGTGTGTGTGTTTCACGAAGAATGATCTGACTTTGTATATGATTTTGCTTAAGCTTGACCAAAAATAGGCTACTTGGTATATGAATTACTTTCCCCAAAATGTGTAAGATATGTTTTCAAATATCTCGCTTATCTCTCCATTTTTTAAAATTTTTAAACGTTTCATAACAAAAGTTTAGGCATAGCATTTATGATGAATTATATAATTTGTAAAACTTAATAGGATAAATGCATTTTAATAACTTGTAGAAAATTTTCTTTAACATTATTGTTATATGTGAACCGTTTGTCATTGCAAACATTCGAAACATTGCATGACGTTTAATTACAGAGAAGCGGGGTGAGAAAGATAGAGAGATGGAATTTGGACGAAGAGGAGAAAGGGAGGTAGAGAGAGAGAAAGATGGGGGAGAGAAAGAGAGAAACGGAGAAACCGTGGGTGGTAAGAGAAGCATTTCTTTATTTGAGGCAATAATGAGAGCAAAGCTACAGATTGTGTTAATATTATTAATACGTTATCAGAATAAGGACGCCATATGACACAGCTATACACAGTGGAAGGGAGGTCATTACGTTCCTTCTAATATGTGCTTCATACAAACATTACAAACAAAAAAGTTGAATGCTATTTTGTTCTTTGATCAGCCGATTTCGAAAAAATAAATGGTTTTTAATCCAAATTGGATCCGTACTTCCACAAGAATGTATGAAGATAACAGTATGTTACTTGTAAGATGCGTAGAGTAACTTATTTCTGACATAGCTTCGGTAGTAATTATGGGACATCACACAGGGTTTCCAAATAATTAATAATTTAAACGACGTGAAGGAATACTCCGAACAGCTCTTTCAGACATAAAATAAGTCGACAACGTTGCGTTGAGGTTGGCCAGGAAATTGACCTAGTTTGTGGATATAAACAGATCGGGCGCTACACTCGCACAGTAAACACAGAAGGAATAGGACAAGGACAAGTGTTTATGTCCTCAAGATGCACCGTTACGCTGTTTGTTTATGTACTGAACTAGAAAAAGTGACACCCACACAATCTGCAGTGTTGCCAGATTGTTTTCCACAAAACTATCTCCGAAGGAAATGGTCAGAGACAGTAACGTAAGATGCGGAATGTGTTCCAAACTCTGAGATCTAGCTCTGGTTCAAATTAATGTAATGGCTTCCCTTCCTCCCGGTATGTTTTAATGGAAATTAAATGTTCTTCCACGCTAGAAGTAGGACAAGACTGGCAAGAGTAGAATGAAACTGAAAAATTCAATGCCATAACCGGGATCAGGTGAGCTGGAGAATTTAATATCGTATCGGCTCGTTGTCATGTAGCTTAGTGATTAGAGCAACCTGGCGGAGTCTGGAAGATCTATGGTTCAAACCCCGGCTATGGCATTGAATTTTTCAGTCTCATTCTACCCTTTCCAGCTGTGTATTTTTATAGTTTCCGTAAAAAATCAAAAGAAAAAGAAAGAAGTAGGTTCACCTTACCCAAAAAACTATGTTCAAGAACGAATATGAAACACAAACATGAATATAAAAATCCACTTAGGGCGCAGGCCGAGGTTACTAGAGCAGAACTTCACGACACCGCCCCGCTCCTCTAGATGTGGCTTTTGGAAGACAAACGTACGTTTGTCATATCCCAGGCAATGAAGGCCAAAAGTGACCATACATCGCAATAAATAAGAGACAAGCTGAATTTTTGCTAGTTATTAGAAGTCAAGAGGTATATTCCCCATCCTTTCCAATTTTACTTCCTATCCCGTCATCCCTTAAACATAAAATCACAAGCACTTGATTTATCACGCTTATCTTATTCAAATCTCGTATATGTGGTATTCTTAATCCTTATAATAGTAATAAAAGGTACTTAGCTTGACGTTTTTGTTAAATGTAATTCTTTATGTGTAATTCGATTGCTTTTAGCGTATTAAAATAACGCAATATTTACTATTTTTCAAGTCTGTTATGCATTATTCGATAAAAAGACAATGAAACTTGTAGAGCAGTTCCTAAGCTCTCTAATATATACCTACAACTGGATGTTCGAAATCACGTGCTGAACATGAAACAAGAGCAAAGCGCAAGGCCGACAGCTGCCTTTCTCACACTCCAATCAGTTGTTTGGTGAATACTTCAGCATGAACATATAGGTTCTTTAATACACATGGTAACCCGTCCGCGGACTCTCTCCACTGCGCGAGAGAACTGAGAGTCGCCGGGAAAATGTTGCCGTCAGATACTCCCGTACACTACAGGAACTTGGTGAAATCACATGCTGCTGAGGTTAGGCGAGTGTTACGAAATGTGGTGTCAACATTTGCAGCATCCACTGTAAGGTAAGGATTTTAGTGCGCCACTGACGGCAAACAAGAGGAAAAAAAAGGATAAAAAGCGACTAACTACTTCCCATTTGAGATAAGTATAAATATTGAAAAATGCAAACAAATAACAAGGAATAACTCAGAATTATCTAACTCCACAAAAAAGGTGAATTTGGCAGAAGTTCTGTAGCTTAACGACTGAGTGAGTAATGGTGTTTAAGGGCTCGTCGACAACTAGGTCATTAGGGCCCCCGTGTGTGGCTTAACGAGATATACATGTTAGTGTAAGCTCTTACAGCTTACAAATTACGCAAAGGTCATCCAGAATGAAGAGGATTTTATGACCTAATGTCAGAAAATACAATAATATACATTTCATTTATCATGAAAATATATTAAACATATGGTCTTGTGAGACCCATATACAGAGTAGTTTGCTATGAGGAAATTATTCTTGGAAGTTGAACTTAAATAACAAGTATGATATTTAACCTACCTTTCATTTTTAGTTATGCTGTTCACAAACAACACACATACGCATATTCACTCCTTACACACACATACACATACAATGACCTTTTTCCTAAAAAGGATTTTTGTTTATTCAGGGGACCTTCAAACGTGCATTTCCAATGAGATCTTCGAATAGAAAGTTCGGTGGAACGTAATACCTTTTCTACTTAATGCATGTTAGAAAAGGTAGGCATTAAAGGTTTCCAAAAACCTGGTGTTTAAATGTTCTTTGGTAAATGCGGGTTGCCATAGCTACCTGGCTAATGGTCAACTTAACGCTCTCCTTATATTTAGTTCTAAACTATTCTCTGTGATACAGGAAAGCTAGTCAGTCGGAAAATGTTAATGTCCTCTAGCTCCATAATAAGACGTTTATGGAGATCTATTTACTGTAAGAAAACACTCAAATAGAACCCCTTAATCACGCCTTAAAATTATTCGGGGCTATTCTGGCTCACAATGCATATAATATAACATAATACATGTGTGCATACTTATCTAATAAAATTCATATCTGATTGGTATGTTTTTGTTTTTCCCTCAGTCGCCAGGGCAAATAACGGATTACATATATAATACCAAAACCTAAAGTTCCACCTTAAGTCTACAAGAGTAGTAAAAATATGAGCGTTACATTTATATAACTTTTCTACCCACTCTTCAACAAACTATTATTAAAAAGACTTTATTCGTCTACTTCATGTTAATTGAAATAAAATTTTTTAGAAATCCTTTTATTATATTTCCTTGTAGGTACAGTGAATAGGGGAATACAATGGGCTTGGGCGATACTGAAATCTTATCTCTGAAATCTTAAATCTCATTTGAAAAAACCTTAAGAGATGGAATAACAAGGAATAACTCTAACTCCATAAAAACGCATATTTTACATAAATTGTGTGCTTTAACATGATCTAGATTTTTTGGCTACTAACATTTTGTGTCTTACGGCTTACCAGTTATGGGAAAAAAAAAATTCAGATTGAAGATCACGAAGGTTATTCCTGAGAAGGTCCATCAGTGTTGAAAACTTTAAAAATACTGTATTTTAAATCAAATTGTAGAGCCACTTTGAGAAAATCAGAAATTCTTAAAAACGATCCATATAAAAGATAGTTTGGGGTGGGGCGATTTTCTTGAAATTCTTCATGTGACGTCCTTGAAAGATTTTTCTATGCGACAATGTCTTAAAACAAGTATCGCTATTATTTGAATGTCTCAACTGAATTTTTATTTTGGTTTTCAAAAACAAACTTAATGATTTTCAGCTCAGTGGTCTCTATTAAATTGAAGATCTGTATTGTTATTTAAATTGAATATGCTTGTATTGATCGTACACATCTTATAACACAACTTCGTCAAACAGAATACTGCACGTTATAAAATGAATTATTACTTCCCCAAATATTATGTAGGTAATTTGGATGTAAAAGCAAATAAAAACATTACTTGGGAGATATCTTTTCACAGGTTCACTTTGATTACCTTTTATTGGCCATTTCGGTATATTTTTGTAAAAACTGCATGGCGTGCTGAGGAACATATTTTACCACCTTACTAATGTCCTGCATCTTGTTAAAGTTAATTAGAATTTTGTCCTTATGTATCCTTACAGAAAGTACGGTAAGATGGTGTAGCGACTGCAGTTTACCTAGAAAGAATCTATGCTTCACAGGAGGATTCATGTAAAAGGAAGCTTATTGTGGTACTTGAATTGCTTGAACTTTAAGGGAGAAAACACCTGCTTCTTCTCTCTTGGGACTCCTTCACTTTCCCTTGACAATACAGTATTTTTAAAGTAAAATGGTCCCCGTTTATCAAAATTAATGATTTCATCATGTCCTGTAACAGGAACATCAACAGTTTTCTTGCTTTCTGCTATTATTTCTACACATTCTTGAAGAGAGTGAGACTTGGCAACACTAGGAACTTGTAACACTTACGACTCCTTCGGAGATGAACTTCCAAATCTCACTTGGCTGCAAGTTTTGAAGCTCCGCAGAGATGAGGACTTTTCAATTTGGCATTAAGTTTCTCACAAAAGAAAAAGAACATGTACCTGTGGTCTACCGAATTTATAATCATGATACTGCCTGTAGCAGAGGTGCTTTGCTGCTGGATCTCGATAAGTACCACAGTACAACTGATACACTGTTCACACACAGAACCGACAATCTAAGTATTGAATTTCCTTCCCAGCATAGTGAGAGATCTTCAGAGGAAAAGATTTTATGTTCTTCTATTGTTTTCAGAGTGTGTTTGGAAATTTCATTTCCCTTGAGATTCTTTTCATGTTTATCTTGTGGCAATTTGCCGTTTATTAACGTGTGGGTTACAGAGAACACCCTCTTCATGCCAGTGGAGTGTAAATTGCGAAATTCTTTCTGACATACCTGCGTTCTATGCGACTCATACCTTATAAAATGTCGAACTGGAACAACGCTTATTTTGTTCATCGTCTGACTTCCTGAATCTGCGCTGCTTGTGATCACATGATCAATAAGGCACATATCTTGAGCTTCCTTGTTTGTAAGGTCATGAAAGTTTGCCAATATATGCATTACTTTCACTGTCAAAGATTCTCTCGAAATAGCATTTCCGGCACCTACAACCAAAACGAGTATTCATAAATGTAATTTAATGTATTGTAATATAATAAGCGTTAAAAAATAATAAAAGATGCGCTAGCTAACTCAGAAAATTGTATGGTAGAATTAAAATTCATTATCGTTCGATATTGCGGTAATATTGTACGTACCTGCAATCTTCCCCTTTTTTCTTTTCTCCAATTTGTTTTCCACTGTAGTGTATGATATGAGGTATGCCAAGGAGAGGGAATTTAGCACCAACGACTACAGGTGGTGGCTCGTACACCGGCTTCTCTGCGGGCTCACAGACCAGATTAAATACCATACGTTCAAAATATTTTTACGGAAAATGAAATCTATCTAGAGTCCTCTGAAGTCCTCTTCATTACGAATTACTTTTGTGTAACTGGTAACCGCAAGACAGACAAAACCTTACTACATAAAAAACAGATATCGTTAAAGCGCACAATTGATGCCAAATATGCACTGCTCAAAATAATAAGAGGAACAAGGTTTTGTTGGAGTGTATTTTTAGTGGTATTTATTGTGACCATGGAATGATTGTTTTCTTGAATAAGTAATATTTATTTAAAAATAACACAAATCATGTTTACTAATCATAACAAACTAGGCTACTGTATACAGAAATTAAGCACAGTGTAGAAAACAACAACGGATGATCCTTCCACTGAGTCAAAACAACAAAATAAGTCAGTTCAGTATCTTGTATGGCCCCCATGGGCATGTATTATTGCTGCACACCAAGGCATGCTTCTGATCAACCTTCGCACGTCTCTTTGTGGGACGCTGTCCCATTCTAGAGTGAGGATATCTGCAAGCTCTTGAAGAGTCTCATGAGTTATAGAACGCTTCAGGACATTGAGTTATAGCATATCCCACAAATGTTCAATGGGATTGAGGTCTGCACTCATAGCAGGCCAGTTCATTGTATGTATCTGGATATTCTGCAAGCTGACCAGAGTGGCACCAGCTGCATGGATTCTTGCATTATCTTGCTGCAATACAAACTCGAGCTCCATCCCAACTGCAACAAGCACAACATGATCCAAAACAATATCAGCAATGTACCTAGCAGTATTTTCTCGCTCTCTGACTACCACAAGATCAGTTTTACCATCGATACTGATGCCACCTCACACCATGACAGCACCAGATCTATCAATTTCTTGGACTCTGGCTTAATCATAAAGCTCACCACGACCACTGATACACACACACGTCCATCACACTGTGTTAAACGAAAGCGAAATTCATCTGTGAACAACACATTGTGCCAGTGACGAAGCTGCCAGTTCCTATGTTAAGCAAAAATCAACTGGTGTACCCTTTGATGACATGCCTATCGAAGGACCCTACAAGGTCTTTGTGGCCTTAATCCCACCTCTCAAAGCCTGATTCTTTTTACTTGATCACTAACAATAACATCAGTAGCCGCCCTGAGGTTATTTAGATGGTCTCTAGCAGTGGCAGTGCGTCGCCTAAGAGCATAATTGAACACTATCGGTCATCTCTAGCCGACGTTTTACGTTTTGGACCCTGGCCTGGTCTTCTAGTATAGCTGCCAGTTTCTATAAATCTTTTTCAGGCCCTTCCAACAAATATGAAGCCACATTGGTCTCTCTCTCTTTAGCCACTGAGCAAACTCTCCAACCTTCCTGAGTCAATGTGACCGCTCGAACAACTTCAGCTTCGGATAGGTGCTTCATTTTAAACTTATTAGATGTAAAAAGTTGTTGAAATATGCAATACTCCGTTAAGGACATAGTAAAGACCCTTCAACAATACACGAATTATTGTATTCTATCCATAAGACACTTCAATTTTCGATATAACGCAATATATTATCAGCAGGTCATGGCTTTAAAACTTGTTATGGTGTATTGTACATCCTAATTAAATATCTGTGAACAATAATATGTAGTATATGCAACCTCATTTCAAACTGGAAGAATACTACACTTTAACAAAGTCTTGTCCCTCTAATTATTTTGAGTAGTGTATATTGTAAAGATAACAATTTATTATATATTGTTATTGGTTTGACATTTCAATTACTTATGCCTTTCTACAAAGAGAAGATGTTATTACTTTTTTCTTTCCGTTTATTTTTTTATTATCTTTTTTTTTTCAACTGTTCATGAAAAGACAATATACTTTCAAAGGCATCAGAAAGACGCTCTTTAAATATATTTACCTACCTTACCTTGCAACGAAATCTGTAAATGTGAAATAAAAGTTATGTGGATTAACAAGCAATAAATAGGATACATTTTTGTAAGAAAAGTTTGTAGTAGACTGAGTAGAGAAGCTTATCTGGTGTAAAATATCACATGTTTTCTAAAAACAGTGGTATTACTTCATTGATAACTCTTGTGTCATAAATTATGTTCACAGTCGTGTACTTTCAAGAATCCCTTTTAGGTAAAGCACGTTATGATGTCCCTCTTGCTCGTTACATTCCAAGTATGGATCTACTATTTGGAAACGTGCGCATTTTCTGGCGAAACGCGAATTAAAACCAAAATGCGTCTTGCTAATACTGCGTTTAGCGACGCGCTAACCATGAGGATGTTCGATGAAATCAATTTTTAAGACAGTGTTAAGTAGGGGAGGCTGATGACTGAACTTAGGTGGTTAAGAGTTACTTTCTCTACCATTTGCTATCTTTCACAAAAGTAAATACCCAACTTTAGTGAGACCTGCGCGAAGGAACACTTAATTCTCAGGCGATTTTGCATAGATGGTATAAGAATGAAATGTGTAATATGCTTCCCTTGCTGTTTAGAAAACAGCCATCAGCTCACCTCGCAGTGTGAAAAGCAATATTTCTTCAGTCCTTCTACATTAACGGGAAAATATTGCAAATTCAACGTGTGTGCACCTGTAGAATGATATTCTTATTGTGTTTCCATCAAATTGTGAATTAGCTGTAAAAAAGATTCCAGTATTGGGTGCTAGGCTTACAACCCTAAGCTTAATTAGCAACATCTGAACTGCGTCCGTGGTATAGGGGAGATGTAGGTTTAAGGGCACTCAACTACATACTCATCAGCGCCCTTAAAAAAGCAATCCATGGCAAAAACCAGATGTAGACTTCCATAAAAAATAAAATTACTAGTACAAAGGAAAATAAATATATACAAATATACCAAACAGAGGCAAAATTCAGAATTAAAACAAAGTGATAAGGATGCCAAAAGGCTATAGAGATTAGATATTAAAAGTTCTATATCAAGTTCATGTTATTCTCCGCTAAAACCTTAAAAACCCTTTAGACCAGTTGTTTGTCGTCCGCCAAGACCTCTGCAAGTCTGGCAGGCAGTTGCAAAAGTCTCGAAGGTGTGTTAGGAAAGCACTCTACCAGTATGTTATGGACTGACAAAAGGTTGTCGCATAGCAGACAAAGAGGGCCAGGGTCCCATTTAAAAAGGTAACCATTCGAAAAATTGCTGTGGCCAGTGCGCAACCGAGCCAAGTTAACTTTTTCGCAACGAGATATGTGAGAGGAAATTATCCAGTTTATCGGAAGTTCTCTCACTTCTCTAAGCTTATTAACTCGGAGAGCTGACTACTATTCGTGCCAGGAGGGGTGGAGCCTCTCGCCCTTGGGAAACATGTCAGGCAAATGAATAGCAAGGTTCCCAAGAAGCTCTCGGAAAAGAAAACAAGCTGGCTTAGGACTAACGGTGCTTTTCCTGATTCGTGAAAAGCGTAGCGAACGTTGGGTGCTTACGTATACATCCAAGTGCACAACCATAATTTGCTGAGAGAATCTCTCCCGATATTGCAGAGAAGGTTCTACGGATTCGGCGTAAAGGCTCATAACTGGGCTTGCTGGAGAATGCTGCTATTGACATGCGTGTGCCCCTGTAACGGACCGCGTCTAGTCTTCTCAGCACAGATGGCGGTGCTGACGAATAAACGATACACCCATAGTCTAATTTGGATCGGACCAGTGCTCTATACATTCGCAGCAAAACTGCCAGATCCGCTCCCCACGATTTGCCGTGTAGTACCCGCAAGACATTCAGGGAACGGTCGTACCGTGCGTTTAGCAGTGCTATATGCGATGACCAATTAAGCTTCCTACTCAATATCAACCCCAGAAAACGCATCTCCTGCAAAGGGAAGTAAATCTGGACCGAAACGGAGCGAAGGTGGTAATCGCCTCCTGCGGCGCAAGAAATTGACGCAGATTGACTTCTCAGCTGAGAAATGAAAGCCTTTTTTGAGCTCCATTCTCGAAGGTTGTCCACACATTGCTGCAGGCGCCGTTCCAGAAACGCCGTGCGGTGAGATGTACAATAGACGGCGTAGTCGTTCACGAATAGGCATGACTAAACTCCAGATGGAACACATTTCCACATGGAGTTAATTGCTATAGCAAACAGCGTGTCACTTAGGCCGCTAATGACCACGAAGTCGAGCGCCCTTAAACCCACAAACCAACCAAGTATCGAACCCTGAGGTACTACCTGCTCCTCAACAAAAAAGATTACAAAAATCGATCCGACCCTTACTCGGAAAACGCGGTCTTTCATAAACTCCTGAATAAACGGTGGTAGGCCTCCACGAATGTTCCAGGTATACAAGCGACGTAGAAACCCTGTTCGCCAAAACGTATCATAAGCCTTCTCGAGATAGAAAAATATGCCAACGGTTTGACAGTTCTTCATAAATCTGTTCATTATCTGTGTCGATATCGACACAAGATGGTCTACAGTTGAACGGTGTTGTCGAAAGCCACACTGGTTGTTAGACATTAGGTTACGAGTTTATAACCACCATACCAACCGTCCCTTGGTCATGCGTTCCACCATCTTGCAAACGTAACTGGTGAGGGGAATAGGACGGAAGCTGGAGGCATTAGTACACAACGACCAGAACTTGAGTTTTTGCTCAATAATAACGAACCATGGTCGCATGTTTGCAAGAGACTAAACTGCCTCCATAAGACGCTTTCCAACTAAGGTACTACACCCCAGGACGGTATGATGTCACACCAGAAGATTGTGTTCCGGCACATGGTGGCGCTATGATGCTTGTCAGAGATGATGTGTATATGAAATCTGTACCCTTACAGTTTTATATACAATCATTCGCCGTAAGGAGTCTAGTGCCAACCATCCAGTTTACCATTTGTAACATTTATTTACCTCCGTCCCATGTCTTCTCGCCTCTTGATTTAAAAGCTATAGTTTCCCAGGTACCTTCACCGTTTTTGTTGGTGTGAGACTTCAATGTGCATCACCCACATTGGGGTTCAAATCTAGTTTGTGCGAGAGGCAAACTCATCGCTGATTTGGACAAGTACAACCTAGCTCTTCTCAACACTGGAGTGCCTACATTACTTTCTGACTCTTTAAATAATCTCTCACCCTGACATTACAGTTCGTTCACCACAGTTGGCAGTCTCCTTACAATGGAATGTCATCTCTGATTAGCACTCTAGTGACCACTTTCCTAGTTTTATTACTCTCTTAACGCATCAGACATCTTCCACACATATGCCTAGACGGCGGTTGGACCATGCAAACTGGAACATTGACACACAGTTTTCTGCTCTTACTCATGACTAAGTGAATGATTCGGCGCAGCATCTCACCGATAGGATCCTTTCTGCTGCTGAGCAATGTATGCTGCGGTCGACTTCCCACCTCTGTCGATTCCATGTCTCTTGGTGGACGGATGGAAGAAACGAACTGAACCAGCAGTTTACAGACGCGGCGGCCATGTTTTTGCAGCAGCTGCAGTCACCCATCATTTCCGAAAGCTGCAGTGCAGCGGGAGAGGTGGGGGTTTGTTGAGGAAGTAGAAATACTGAAGGGCTAGGGAGCGCCGGTCCCTTAATGGCCACATCGTCACTCGGCTGGCGCGTGCACCTGGGAGCACCACACTCACGCTGGTCCTCGGAGACGATGACTGGCCTCTGAGTATGACAACACCTCCGCGGCCTAGGGGATCGGGGTGCCTCAAGGGTCTCTGGAGCTTTCGTTTGTACTCTAGGGGTGGTGGGTTTGTACACACGACCTTGTAGTTGTACCCGCAGCGCCTTGTGCTACTGAGGCGTACACTGGACCCTAACTCTATTGATATGCAGACCTTGTGGATGCAGGGCCCGCCTGAAGGCAGCTGAGCTGACAGGAGCGACTGGTTTAGCCTGCGGATACACCTGTGGTGTTGTCTGGAGGTGACGACAGCCTTCCTAACCGGGCAGCCTCCGTAGAAAGTTACGTGTGCGTCGTCACAGTTCGTACACTTAGGCACATCTGACTGAGAGCGTGGGCAGACTTCTTTGGGATATTTGACAACGCACCTTAAACATCGCGGTTTACGGTTACAAAAATGTTTAGGTGGTTAAACCCTAGACATCAGTGACACTAGGAGGGGGGGACCGCCAGAAACTTTGGAAGGTTCAATATGTTTCCGGAGGTAACAGAGGGCTGATATAATGTTTATTTTTGCTTCCGGGTCGTTGACTCGGTCCACAACAAAAGGAAATAGATGGAGGGGTTTCTTGGTCCTTGCCCATATGGTGCGGACCTGTTAAGTTGTTTCAGCACTCTGGGAGTGATGTCGTGGTGGGTGAGATCTGCCACGATGTCATCGACATGTGTGCCCACAGGAGCCCGCGGATAACCCTAAGAAGGTCATGTGTCTTACCCAGCCATAGGTAAAATGGGGAATACCTTTGGTCATGGGATTAAGTAGGATTATAGGATTAGATGGTAATCTTCGATCGATTTGGCCTGGAAGATGAAACGGCTTTGGTTCCGCCGTTGAGTAGAGAAAGTCATGTGAGTGCAACACATCAGATGTTTAGGAATGCTATTCACACACACACACACACACACACACACACACACACACACACACACACACACACACAAAGCACGGGACCTTTTTCTAAAAAGGCTTTTATTTAGAGACCTTGTATTTTCGGTGACATTTCGATATCGAATTTTTGGGAGGAATACAATATGTTTTCTATCTACTATGTACGTGGTAGAGATAGTGAACATGACTAACTAAGCTAAATAAGGTAATGTACTCGCTTTAGTACTAATAAATGCTATTCTGTTCCTTTGAGTTGTGTAATGTTTTGTGATTATTGTTGTTTTGAAAATACGTTCGCAAATGCCGTAGTATTTTTAATAGAATTAATAAAACCACTCTTTTAAAGGTTTTAAACAATCAGGGTCATACAAAACGCTGTCACGATTCGAGTGAGCGTTACCATAAATGGTGTAAACATGAACTGTTTCAGGTTACTTAAAAAGGGTTACAACGGCATTCGTACAAACGCTCCTGAAGCATTCACAGTTTACATAGAGGTATGTATGTGATGGTTCACATTACTTTCTCTGCCTCTATCGGTTACAAGTGTTCATACAAACTATTCTTAAGGAATTTAATTTCCAACTCCTTGCTTTTATTTGGAATAAACCTTTGCAGAAGTAGCTAAATTAAACATTTTGGTTTAACTTAACAAGATGTGACGCGAGATCTTTTCGAAGTCCGTCAGTGGCATATTTTTTCGAAATGCCTGGGTTGTAATGTCTATTTGGGATTATTTGTGTGGATAATGTCTTGCTGGAAATGGTTTTATCAATGTTATTTAAGTTTTATAATTATTTGTTTAGTTATCTATTTATTAAGGAATACTCCATATTACAATGGTTTCCTTCATCCTAAAATGATTTGCCTCCACAAGTCCTGTCCATAGCATATTCCTACTTTAACCCTCTTCTCTCCATACTCCTTTTCGCCCCATCTATTCAGCATTCCTTAGGTTTCCCTCTTCTTCTTTTCCATTCTACTTTCCAATTCAGAGTTTTATTGGGTTTTCGATCCTCGGACATTCTAAGAAGGTGTCCATACTACCTCAGGCGTCTTTCTTCTACTTATTTTATTTATTCATGTAGTTTATTTTTATTTATTTCTTCTTTTATTTATTTATTTTGTTTGTTTGTTTGTTTATTTGTTTATTATTTATATTTACTTACTGTGCACATAGCCATATGTAAGAATGCTGGGTTGCCAGAAGCTCCATCTTGCATCGCTCAAAGCAACAGAACCAGCACACTTTTTTACTTTCTCTACTAGTAAGTAGGGGAAGTATTGTATTCCACCCAAAAATTCGATGTCGAGATTTCACCGGAAATACATGTTTTGAGGCCCCCTGAATACAAAAAAAGGATTTTTAGAAAAAGGTCTGCGTGTGTGTGTGTCAGTCTGTGGACAGCATAACTCAAAAACGAAAAGTCGGTTAAAAACCAAAGTTGGTATTTGAGTTTAATGTCTTTCAAGGATGTGACACGAAGATTTTGAATAAAATAGCCCCACCCTAAACTACCCTTTACATGGAAAATTTTTCGAAAATTTTGATTTTCTTGAAAATGGCTCTAACGATTTTGATTAAAATGTCATATGTTTGAGATATTTTGATGGCAAATGAAATGTATTTCTTGAATTTTCTGACTATAGCTCCTATAGTCGTATTTACTCTGGAGGACTTTTGCATAACTGGTAAACCGTTAAAGATAGACTAAATTATACTGTACAAAAATGTAGGTCTTGCTAAAATACACAATTTATGTCTCAATAAATTTTCTTGTAGGGTGAACTATTTCGGAGATATTCCTTGTTATGTGTGTGAGTTTCGGAAAACTTAGAACTTTCGTGAAATGGATCATCGTTGTTCATTTTTTTATACTTCAAGTGTGCAATGACAACAGAATCTCAAACATTTGTCTCTCGCACAAAGCCTACTATATTCTAACATTCCCTTTGCAGCTACAAGGAAATAAGCAATAAGATAATTTGTATAAATGTTTGTCTCAACTAACAAGAAAGAAGATATAGGAATAAGAGTTTGTAAGAATGATTAGTACAAGAGTAGAGAAAGTCATGTGAGTACAACACAACAGATTTTTGTCGCTACATAGATTTAATTACACACATTGATCCTAAATTATGCTGAGAAACTATGCACGTTAACTTAACTATGCTTAACCTAAATTTGAACTAACCTAATCGTTACATCACTGGTAGGTCTGTCTTCCATTAGTGCCTGGAAAGAGTATGCCGTGCAGTTTTGGTGACGTCATGCCACAGACACTCCCATATGTGAGCTCTACGTGCGTTCTGTTTCGTTAACTGACATGTCCGTCTTCCTAATGAGACGAGCCATTTCTCCAAGTTCCATTATATCCAAAAGCATACAAACTTCGCTTCTCGCACTACAATAAATTCCACTATACTGCATGGCCATGATTTTAAAGCAATAAAACACTAGGGAAATCATGGTCAGGCCCTTTCATAAGTGACCGATGGTTGGCTACGGTTGTTACAAATGAAGTACATGTTGACTTCTGTACAAGAAGTAATAATGGTAGTCATAGAGCAATAATAGGCTAGGGGGTTAAATGATACACTGCGCATTTCAATCCTAAAGTCATGTGACATGTGGGTTTGGTGAGTATTATGTCCATTGGAATATACGTGAGGAAGTGCAATTGCCACTATTATTTTGATAAGTTTCATTGGTGTTAGACCGCAAAGAACAAGCGAAATGCTTTTTATAAGATAAACGGAAATGATGTATTATTGTAGCTGCTTTAGTTGCAATGACAAAATCGTGAAAGAAGAAGGCATAACCCTTCATTCCTGTGTATGATTATGAACATTTCACTTGTAATTAGGAACAACCTCTGTCACAAGGTAAGAGAATGTGGGGTGTGTAAGGCAAGTTCAATCGCCACCTTTCCACTCGTGCCCATGCCTGCTTTTGAAAGAACTAGCAAAGAGGACATCTAAACAATATACAGGTTGTTAGGGTAAAAACGCAAATATTTTTATAATTGGTACAATGGAATCCCCAAAAACTCGACCTAATGTGAACTGAGAGTGTACCGGGTTACCGAAATGTCTAGTTTTTCGGAATAAGGGATGTGTTATTTACAACTCAAACATAATACTACAAATTATATAAATACATATTCTAGCACAATGTATGAAACAAAGTATAACATAGCTTAAATTTTATTACGTATTAATATGTTCACCTTTGTCCGGTCTCTTTAACACATCCAATTTAATTTCCATTGTCACGTTAACTTGCTGTCATTTGTTCTCATGACTCAACACTAAAAGTAAGCCTGAAGTTTTAGAAACGGTGCTCTATCCAAGAAAATGTAACTGAAAGTTTAGCTTACCACGTATGTACTAGAAACCTTCAAGTGTATCACAGTATTAGCGGCAAGGTTTTGACTTTATGACTGATCTGTCAGCTGCACATGTTCTGACTAGATAACAAAGATCAATATGCAGTCAGCCGTTTTGTTACTGTGAGGGAGGATGTGGTAGGCTGTATGCGTATACTAAGTACAATTTACTTATACTGTTTATACTGTACAATGTATTACAGAAATTATTACAGTCGAGTTTAATAAAATAAAAAATCTTCCGAGTTATAAGGAATGTCGAGTTACTGAGAGTCGAGCTAGCGGTATTCTACTGTACCTTAATATGTATCCACTTCAGTGTGTTAGTTTTTTTCTCTCTGTTCGACCAAGGGTTTTCCTACAACTCAATCACAAAGTACTGATGCTTTTCACATGGCCGTAACAGCACCGCGGAATGAACAACGCCTGGGGAATACAGTAGACTTCAGTGATAGCCAAATATTTTAAGAGCTGGACGCTATATGATGGCTTTGACATTCCACTCGTGATTCCGAGAAATTTCAAAGTACACCTACATCTCTTTTAAAGTGAAAGTATGTTGAACATGTAGTATTTTAATGAAAATCTTTAGAGCCATTTTTGCGAAAATGGCTTGAATCATCTCAAGCAGCCAGTGGTGTTTATAGGGCAATAACTGAAAAACATGCATTTTACAGCTGTGAAACAGTACGAAGTGCAGTAACTGCTCAGTTCATAAGGGATCTCAAGGGTACAATTGTATCACTTTTCAATGAAGATACTTCTTTAGGTAAGAAATATGTATTTGATATTCGGAGAACATGCCGTGAAAAAAAAAAAATATATATATATATATAAAAAATCAAACAGAATGTTTCATGTAACGGGTAGTTTGCTAAGGCGTAATTTTCTTGGAAATGTTTATGTCGCATTCTTGAAAGGCGTTGAACTTCGATACCAAGTTCGGTATTTAACCGACTTTTTTTTTTTTTTTTTTTTTTTTTAATTGGGCTATTCACATACACACAGATACACAGTCACACACACGCGCGTATGTTTTTAATTTAGGGTACTTCAAAACCAGTACTTCCAGAGACATTTAGGTATCCAACTTTTGGGTGGAGCGCAATAAATAGTTTCTGTATTTGATATGTTTGTGGTAGTGAAGGGAATAAAAACGTAATGTTGTGAAGGTTCTTTACACGGTTTCCACTAACGTAACTGCCATACTTCAGGACATACATATTTAACCTGAGCTATGCGCACTCCTTGGGTGCGCGTAGACTTCTTAAAGGGTACATAGGTTTTAAAATACGCATACAGTTAGTATTTTATGTTTCCTGAATTATCATAAATAACGGAAAATAATACTATTTAAAATAAGCATACATTCAGTATGATACGTTTCCTGAATGATCACAAATGACGATAAATATTAAATTTAAAATACACATACGGTCAGTGTAACATATTTCCTGAATGATAATAAATAACGAAAAATATTTCAGCCAGAGAGATCTGAATTGCCCTCTGTCCAAGAATGTATTTTCCTTACTCTAGCAATCGGTTAGCATTGCTGATGAATAGGGCTAGGAAGTTCATGCATTTGCATGTTTTTTCATAGGGGTTAAAAATGTATGCTTTTACATTATGTGCACGAATTATGGAATTTTCAGTTATTTGGACATGATTTTATGGTGCATATAACTGCATACTTTCTTCATTTTGATAAATGCATAATATTTCAATATTATAGCCTCTATATTGCATATTTTAACGGTTTTTATGGTTTTTTATTATTTTTTCTATCTGGATAATAGTTTTCATATTGGTAGTATTGCACATGATGATGCAACTCACAAAGATTTCAATATTAAAGCCCCTATATTGCACATTTTAATGGTTTTTATGGTCTTTTTATTATTTTTTTCCATCTGTATAATATTTTTCATATTGGTAGTATTGCACATGAGGATACAGCTCGCGAAGTGGCGAGAACTAATGTTGAGTCAGGTTGCCATGAAGTGAATCTCGTTTCCACCCTTTCATTATATGCATATGCGCAGAAAATAATAATCAGTGCGTTATCGGAGAGCTTTATATTAACAAAGATAAAGTGCAGGTCAATGCTTGCCTGCCCACCAGTAGTTCAAGTTCAAATGTAACAGTGTTGTCAACTGGTTCGAACCAAATTAAATTACGCGCATAAAATGATAAAAAGCTCTTCAAATGCCGAAAATAAAACCAACTTCGAGTGCTAGATTAATTAATTTACAGAAAGAGTTTTCGAGTGATTTAATATCTACAGATAATACGAGTACTGTTTCGTGGAGGGTGTGAGTAAAATGTAGGAAGTGAGAAAAGATTTCAAACAGTTCAGCACATAAACCAGCAAAGCATAAGGAGAATTTAATCAGAAAATTTGCAAACAAAGAACCTGTTCAAAAAGAGCTAGTAGAGTGTTTAGGAAGTAGGGTTACTGAATTTTCCTGTGACTTGTGCCATGTATTTTTAGCTCGAAAGACGCTTCATCAATAGAACCTGTGGAAAATATTCTGTCAGGCACTGGATTAAAAGAGGATCTTAGTTTCATATCTGCCCATTTTCCTTTCTTATCAACAGCCATAACGGCATTGGAAGCTGTAGGATCTCCTTTGCATGAATCACTTACTGTCTTTGAAAAAATAATGTGATCTAAGTTCGGTTCCTGGTAGCATAGGACAAAAAGTGAAGGAGAAAGTGAACTATGTAATTTCAAAAAATTCTGGTTATAAACAGATGTGCGATATTCGAGACATCCTCAAAAGGAAACCATCTGTCATACCAAGAGACTTGACTCTCTCTGTGAAGCAGTTAACATCATTTAAATATGCCCCGATAACATCTTGTGACGTGGAGAGAAGTTTTTCACGTTACAAAAGTGTGTTGCGAGACAACAGACGATGTTTTACAGTTGAAAATTTGTACAAAATGTTGGTTGTGAATTGCAATTTAGCAGTTAATACTAGCAGTGGGACCACTTCTGATTCAACCTCTAAGAAATAAGGTAACTTTATTATTTATACTAACTCGCCTTGTCTACTGCAAAGGGGCATTCATTGTTTTAATTAAATAGTGCATATTTGTTGGCATATTTTGAAGTTTTTAAGAGCATATTTCCATGCATATTTCAGTGCTTTTAGGACATGAACTTCCGAGCCCTACTAATGAACCTTTCGAAATAATAAAATTCCGCCTACAAAATCTCAGGTTACAGTTTTCAAAATACTTCTCAGAAATTGAAAAGACTATAATGCACAGGAATGGATTACAAAGCCGTTTTGCACCAGCGCCATCAATTCCTCTGATCTTCCAATAAAATAAAAAAAAATATTTTGGAAATGTCTGTTGATAGTTTATGGAAAATAATAATCGAAAATATACCAGTCTGTGATTTCTGGTGTTATGCACGCAGACTTCACTGAACTTGGTGACACTGTCTTTTTCCATTCCCCTCTACTTATTTGTTGTGTGAGCAGTTTCTCTGCATCGATAGCGGTCAAAACGAAACAAGAAATCGCTTGAATCCAGAGACACCATTGGTACTTGCATTAACGAAGATTCATTCACAAAACATACACAAATTCATTTTTGGTGCATTTTGCTATCTGTAACGTAGTTTGTGTATTTATTTTATACATTTATAGCATAATCCTGCCTTTTGTGCTATTTAATAAATTATAAAATCTTAAATCTATTTTAGATATGCTTATGTATAATTTGAATATAGGTCTAGGGCAGAGCTGGACAACTGGTACTCAGAGAGCGCATATTACTCACGACCTATGTTTAGCAGGTAAAAAAACGGTCACTCAAGTTATCGCGCGAGTCCCTGGCCTGCTCTAGAGCTAAGACTAGGGGTACAAGCTGGAATGGAAAATTGTATTTGAAGGTATGCGAAGAAAAAAAGGCTGAATACCACTGATTTAGGACACACTGTTGTAACCAGATGGGCGACTGAAGTCGTTAAAACTCAAGCTTGTGTGAGGTCCGCGGTTCAAAATGTTCCACTGTAACTACCTACCTTGACTGAGGTGTATTCCAGGTTTTCAACTTGCAGATCATAAGAAAGTACCCTAAACTTGCTCCTGGAAGATTTCCAATCCAAATTTTCTTACCAGTATTTCATTTAATGTATAATGAGTGTCTGCCGCCTTTGGTGCCGTATGTAATAAGAATGGGTGTTAACCTCTACCCCTAGCTTGCTCCCACCTTCCCTCCTTCCCTTCTGCAAACAGGTTGGTTCAAGGAAAGACCCATATTCTATTCTGCAATTATTTGATGACACCTCTAAAATGTTTTGACATTAGTTTTATACTTTTTTCAGGTATGGGCTTACCGAGTGTAGTGTACTGACTTTTATCTTGGTTTCGATATTTTAAACGAAGAGCCAATTTCGGATGCACTCATCATCATGGAGGCCATCCTGAAAGAATTTGAGAACCTGGATAATTCCTGCACGGCGACTCATGGACTAAATACACTGCTGACAATGGTTCAATGCATTTTAAACGTAACTATTCCGAACAAACTGAAGAGGCCTTTGGAGGAAGAATATGATTTTATAGTAATAGGTGCTGGATCGGGAGGATCCACTGTAGCTTCACGTTTGAGCGAAAATCCTAAGTTTAAAGTGCTTTTGATTGAAGCTGGAGGTGAAGAGCCGGAGATAACCCGGGTACCTGGGTTGGTTAAGACTGATGGAATGTTTGGCACCAAAGTTGAATGGAATTTCAAGACTGAACCGCACCCAGCTTACTGCGATGGAAAACCTTGTACCTATGGTAGAGGCAAAATGATGGGAGGATGTGATGCTCACAACGGCATGTGGTACCTCAAGGGCAATAAGAAACTTTTTGACGACATACTTGAACAGGGTGTTGATGGTTGGTGTTTTGACGAAGTGTGGCCTTATTATGAGAGGCGTTTTACTGCACACGAATTAAAAGACGATGGCACAATCGAAGACTTCTGCGTTGAAAGATTTAGGCACATGGATAAAAATGTGGATCATATAAAGGAAGCATACAAGGAATTTGGCTTTTCGGATCCAGATCGGAATGGCAATATTAGGGAAGATTACAAGACGACTTCTAAAAATGGGGTACGCATAAGTGCTAACAGACTGTACATAGAAAAGAAACGCTTTAAGAGGAAGAACTTGCATATCATTACAGAAGCTTTTGTCACAAAAGTATTGATTGACCACAAAACGAAAAGGGCTACTGGGGTGGAAATGCTCATTACCGAAAATAAGAAACAAAATAAAGTGGAAATGAAGGCTAGAAAAGAAATTTTTGTTTGTGCTGGAAGTATTAATACTCCAAAATTGCTGCAGCATTCAGGAGTTGGTCCCAAGGAATTGCTGGAAAAGTTCGGAATACCAGTGATCAAGGACTTAAAAGTAGGTTACAATTTCTTGAACCATCCGGTATTCCACGCCATAAATGTGAAACTCACATCCACATCGACAGTACCTCCGGACTGTGACTCTATTAAGAAGGACATTAAGGACTACATAGACAACAAATCAGGTCCCCTAGCTTCCACTGGAGCCTTCAACAGCTATCTCTTAACACATTCCTCACACTCAACGAAGGAAATTCCAGATTTACTGTTCGCATTCAATCCATCCATTCAAGGTTTAGATATCAAAGACCCAAAATTTTGTACCTGCTACTACGACACACTTAATCTGGGTGTGATGTGTGGCATGACAGATGGACAGGGTTCTGTGTTTATAAAATCTGCGGATCCTCTAGTAGACCCGGCAATTAAACTCGGAGTCGAGAAACGAGAAGAAAAGATTATTGCTGAAGGGTGTGTGTTGGGGCATAAAATAGTCAACGGAAAGACTTTCAAAAAATATAACATGATAGCTGACAATACTCCTGACCCTAGGTGTAACCACACAAAGTACGCCAGTTTTGATTACTGGATGTGCGCCATGCAAGGTAAACTTGATCTGTGGCTGCATGGAATGGGGACATGCAAGATGGGATCGAAAGATGACCCTGACGCAGTCACAGACAACAGGTGTAGGGTTAGGGGAATAAAAGGACTACGAGTAGCAGATGCCAGCATATGTCCTAATGTCACTAATGCTAACATTAATTCGGTTGTGTTGATGCTTGCAGAAAGATGTGCAGATTTGGCTATTATGGAACACCTATCGTAAATTTTGCTACATCTTTTAAATAATATATTGACTAATTACTGTTGTGTGTAATATTGAATGTACAATTAACTTCTGTAATGCTTACTTATAAAACAAATACATATTAAACAATATTTGAACAGGAAATGGCGTCAGTGTAAATCTTGATTTTTTAAACAAATATGAAACTATAAGACCAATTTTCTCCAAATATGTTTAAACCTAGATTTAGTTTGAACTAGACGTAGTTTTCCCCAAGCTAGTTCAACTAAAATCTGAGTTAAACCATGCTGTAACCCCAGAAGGTAGGTTTAAGTTAAATCATTTATACAGAGCGAGGTTGCGCTGCAGCTACGTATGCGACTCGCATTCGGATTCGATCCCCGTCAACCGGGCACTCCAACTTGGGCTTTTCCGTGGTTTTCCCTTGTCATTTACGCAAATGCTGCAGTTCTTAATTTTATACCACGATTTCCTTTCCATCATTTTCCTTTTCCCTTCATTCGATTTCCTTATCCTTTTTCAAGTGTGCTTTCAGGCACGTGGTGTGTGGTGGACAGATGGCGCGGATGCTTGTGCATTGTAACCGCTGTTCTCGGCGCTAGGTGGTGTTGACTGGACGCTGTCCTCCGTGAATGGAGACGATTGTACGCCACCGCAAAGTGGTGCCTGCTCGGTTGGGCCTGGCACCAGCATGAAGAGATCTCAGCACTTGTTAGGGACTTCCGCGCGCCTATGGCCCGTCTACCTGCGAACCTGCGATTCCCTCACTTCATTCCTTCCTCCTGGGGGATGTTAGCCGCAATAGATATGCGTGGAGGTCGCAGTGCGTGAGATGTCCCCCTCCGTATGTACCTTTTACCTTTTCAAACCATCTATAATAGTACAACCAATGCTCATGATACGACAGCCTCTGTGGTAGAATGGTCAGCGTTCTTCTCTATAAACCCAGAGGCGTGAAAAATGTTTGCTTATTCTGGATCATCCCCTTTGTTCTACAGAGTCTGGTCGTATGAGTGCAGTAATCAATGTTTTCAATGTAAAAGTTAATGTAAAATTCCTACTCAGAAAAAAAGACAAAGTTACAATTCAGAGAGTAACAACCCACCATAACTTGTTTCTCAGTGGGAAAAATTACTATATAAGGTGAAGTAAACTAAAATTAAACAGCAAAAATAATATACCTCTATGCTACATTCATATGACTTTCTCCGTCCCTTTTTCAACAACCTATTCTAAAAAGAATCATACTTCTATCTACTATTTCATTTTAATGGAAAGGCAAAGATTTGCAGTAATTGTCTTATTGCATATTTCTATGCAGGTACAAGGAGAATAAGGGTATAGAGTAGTCTACTATTACTTAAATAGTCAAGTCTTGTAAGATCTGGTCACTATGTGGTGGCTTTGAAATTCCATTCTGTTTTGATGGTCAAGAGGGGAAAAAAAAGGAATATCGATTTTCCGCTCGAGAAACCTATAAGTATTTGAACATTCTAACCATTAACAAAGAATATTTCTGAAGTATTTAACGTCACAAAAAATGTCGACACGAATTATATGCTTTAATGAGATTCATATGTTTTATTTTGCTACTCCCGAAAAATTCATAATAATTTTTAATTAAAACTGTATAATCAACCTATTAACATAATTACTATTTTAATAGCATCATATCTACGAGTTAGAGCTATTTTTAAGAAAATAAAATTTAGAAAATTTGTCCATGTGAAGGGAGATTGGAAGGGGTCATTCTCTTAAAAATTTTCCTGTCACAACCTAGGAAGCTGCTGATTTTAAGTGCCCAGTTTGATATTTATCATTTCGTTTTTGAGTATGCTGTTCATAGTCACACGCACATACACGCACACACTCTGACCGTTTTCCAAAAACGGAGTCTCGGTGAAATTTCGGCACAAAACTTCGGGGCACATACAACACGTTCTCTGTTTTCTGTAAGTACATGGTAGAAACAATAAAAAATAGTCATGCTTTTGGTGGGAAATATCATTTTACTTCACTTTAGCCATATTAACCAAAGAAGAAAGAGTTAAAGAGAAATTGAAACGTTCCTGGAGAGTTTTAATAAAACTTAAAATCATTATGTTTCGAAGTGAGTATATACCTAGGTCCACAAACAGTCCTACAAAGATAAATAATTTGGAAAAATGGAATGAAAATTACTTTTTATTGGACGCCTTTTCTATAAAAGAATTATAGTCATATTGGCTCACGTAATGCAAAAGACAATGTACTGGGTGCGCCAGAAAAACACCGACAACCTTAGTATGATCGGTTTTCAAACAGGAACTCTTGTCCGAAAATGCACGGTTTGGACGCTGGAGAGCGTCTAAGTTTGAGAACGAACTGTTGTGATGATTTGTTAACATTCGTTTTGGTATCTTAATAGGGAAGGTACGTAACCCTTTAGCCGCGTACTGAGATGAACAACCTGAGCATAATAAGAATAAAATTCCTCCATAGAGTCCTTAGTGCGTATTCCTACTGCGTTACTTGTGTAGTTTCCAGTAGAGTAACGTTTCTTTTAACAGCAGTGAGACACCCACCAGTACACAGCCACTGAAATGACTGACTTGAGCTCCAGCACTTTAATGTAAATGTGCGAAATCACCTCAACGCCGCATATTCAAACCCATCGATTGCTAAAGGTGGAGCAGTTCCATGGCCAAGACGGTCGCCAGATATAACTCCTCTCGACTATTTTCTATGGAGTTTTATGAAGAGTATGGCACGCCTGTAACGTCAGCGGAGGACCTTATGGTTCGAGTCCACGCAGCGATTAAAAACCTTCAAAGACAGCCGTACCTATTGGGCCATGTGCATGAGGCTCACCACAGCCTATATAGGCTCTGCAATTACTTAGGTGGTAGTTAGTTGTTAGTCCGTTTGTAATGTAGACAGCTCGATGTTGGGTTTATTGACGAAATGTGAACGTACACCCATGTCACCATGACGCATCAGCAACCAAACCTTGCATTTCCGGACGGGTTCCTATTTGAAAACCGACCAGTTTGCCGTCCCGCACAACATTGTCGGCGTTTTTTTTTTTTTTTTTTTTTTTTTTTTTTTTTTTTTTTTGATACACCCGATATATGTTTAATTATTTATGTGTATTTCTGTTTGAAAAGGTATGATGAAATATTGTTTATTAAGAAAAATGCAAATGTCGCAGGCACACAAAGTTACGCAAATTGAAAGCGATGAAATGCTTTCTACGTTTATTCAGGCAAATAAAGAAGCGAATTAGTACTTTAACCAATGGAGAATGCTTTACAAGGCATTCAAGATACTGATACCGAAATCATAGATATTTAAAAACGTTTAATCATTTTAAAAAATTAACATTTAAAAGTAATAACTATAATAATAACTAGAGTAATAATTTTAAATAAATAATTATGAATGTAGAGAAAACGAATAAGAGAGAGTTTGAACGACAAACTGATTTTCAACGGTTTTTCATAGTGTGGCATCATTCAGAGATCAAATGGACATTTGTGACTAGTCTGTCAAAGGGAACAGAAGTAAAATTTATTTTTCACGTCGGACTACGAAATATTCTTTGTTATTGGCTCGAATTATTCAATACATTTTTCTCAAATAAGAAGTGGTTATTCGTTTTTATATCTTGGCTAGGAAAAGAGCGGAATTTCAAAGCCATCACATAGCTACCAGCTCTTAAAACTCATATTTGATTATCGCTTAAGCCTATTGTATTCTCTTACTCCTCGTATACCTACAAGGAAATATGGAATAAAACTATTTATGTAAATGTCTATGTTGATGAACATGAAATAGATATACGAATAAGCATTTGTAAAAAGAGTTTGAGAAAGGCATATGAGTCCAACACATCAGATTGCTTCTAATTTCTAAAACAATCAAAAACTTGCAGAGCTGTGGGAGGAATAGTTTGAAACAGAAGAACTTCGAATTTCTGTTGAACTAACCCATCGTCACCTCGGATTTCTGGTAACGCAATGTTGTCAATTCAACACAACAGCGGATTCCCGTGCAGTCATATGCGATGCAGGCTAGTTGGACAAGGAGAATGAATCACGTAATCGGTACCACGCAGCCGTAGTATATGCACGTGCATCTGTGTACATGCTAGAGTAGCAACAGTTGAACGTCTGTGCACTAAACTTGCGGCTTATGACAATCTTTCGTCCTCTAGCTATAACTAATACAACAGAGCCCTCAGTCAATTGTGTGACAGCTGAAATGGTGATTCAAAGCGTGGTATTTGAACATAATAACATGGACGATAGCAGAAATGCAGTGTTTCAAAAAGAATTTGAATTAGGAGGCGTGAATTGTGATTACGTAGATGAAGAGACCTGGATTTTTGGGTACACGTCATTGAAACTTCAAAAATCTAAAATGAGGTATGAAAGACACATCCACATTTTTGTAGACTCTTAACATAAGCACAAAACAACTTCAACTAGAACTTAACGGTTTATGCTGTTATTGAGATCTATAAAAGGCGTATGTGATAGCAATATTATCGGTTCTGACCAAGACCTTCATCCACAAACATACCCAGGATTTCGTAATTTTGCTGCAGAAATTATGTGTATGTTTGGCGGCACATCGTCTGCGAGAAAACTTTTTTCTTTAGCGAACCTTAAGAAGTGCCATTTAAGAGCAAAATTATCTGAAGATTGCCTTAGGTGTACCTTGAGACTTGCTTCCGTAATTAATGTTCCCCAAATATTAAAATGTTGGTGGAAAAGCACAACATGATATAATAAATGCATAATCAGGTTCAAAGTGTGGCAACAAGTACATAGTTTTAATGTGGAGCTATTACTTTCTCTACTACATATTATAAGTAGGGGAAGTATTGTATTCGACTCAAATTTCGATATCAAGATTTCACCGGGAATATGTTTTGAGGTACCCTGAATCCCAAAAAGTCATTTCTAGAAAAGGGTCCTGTGTGTACCTCTGTGTGTGTCTGCCTGCCTGCCTGCCTGTCGGTCTGTCTGTCTGTCTGTCTGCCTGCCTGCCTGTCTGTCTGTCTGTCTGTCTGTCTGTTTGTCTGTCTGTGAACAGCGTATCTCAAACACGAAAAGTTGGTTAAAAACCAAAGTTGGTATTTAATATATTTCAAGGATGCAACACGAAGATTTTGAACAAAATTTAGCCACCCTAAACTACTCTTTGCAAGAAAAATGTTTCAAAAATTTTGATTTACTCGAAAATGGCTCCAACAAGTTTGATTAAAATGCCATATGTTTAAGATTTTATGGCAAATGAAATGCAAATTTTGAATTTTCTGGCTATAGCGTGTGTAGTCCTGTTTACTCTGGATAACTGCCAAACCGTAAGAGATGGACCAAATCTTACTGTACAAAAATTTAGATCTCGTTAAAACACGTTATGTCTATGTGCATATTTTTTATGGTGTGAACCATTACGGAGATATTCTTTGTTGTTTGTGTGAGTCTTGCAATACTTAAATTTTTCTCAACTGGAAGGTCGCTATTCGAATTTTTATCTGTCCGTGCAAAGAAAATGGAATTTCAGAGCTTTAAAATATTTGACTATCGTTCAAAGCCTACTGTATTACCATATTCCCCTTGCATCTATCAGAAAATCAGCAGTAAGATAATTTCTGCATTATTATAAGATTTACCTCGAGGATAAAGGAATAAGTGTGTAATAATAGTACAAGAGTAGAGAAAATTATGTGAGTACAACACATCAGATTGTTTTTATTTTGTTACAGAAGCGGTTTGTTTACTTTTGAATTGTATGATTGTAATATTCCCTACCTTTTGTGGCTTTAATGTTTTGTTTTTGCAATATTAACTTGCTTTACATTATTATTGTAGTTCACATTAAAACCTTATGATCACAATATCTATATAAATAAATACTTTTAAACCAAACAAGAAGAAACACAAGAGTTGACTTCATTTTGTACTCTCAGTTTTGCTTAACGCCACCGCTACCTGAGTGTATACGATAGCCTGTTTCAGAGCGCATCATGCCCACGAGTACTGCCTCGATCACGAAACTGCGCTTGGGTTGACATCCTCTGCTATACTCTTCAAATTTAGATGAATATCTTATTAAGTTTGAGGCGAGGAATGAGCTAGTTGTTGCAACCATTTCCCAATTAGGGCGATATTTCATAGTACAAAAAAGAAAAAAGGAAAAGGAAAGGTTTCTGAGCAAACGAGGTGAGGAAATGAAGTAGGAGCATTTATACAGGAGCTGAAAAGTCAATCAAGCAGAATAAGGATGTGTGAGACAGAGCAAATGCTAAAAGAAAATGGAACGGAGAGAGTAGTTCTGAGGCTTGAGGAGTTAGTGAAACACGCAGAAAGGATGGTACATTGAAAAGTGCAAAACGGCAAAGCTAGGAACTTTGGGAGATACAGGAAAAAGATAATTCCATAATTGAAATATGGGGTTATAAACATCTTATGGAAGCTAAAAAGAAAGAATGAGGGAGAAAATGAAGCAGAAAATTCTAGAGGCACAAAGAGTAACGCATACAAAATCAATATGGGTAACAATGATAAGAGCATATAAGAGGAGAGTTAGAGAGCATAATATAAACCCAGAAGTAGGTACAATTATCTCGACAACCTATTGTGGTCAGAACAGCCGAACATGTTATGTATAAGGGAACTTTAAAATAGAGGTTATATTCAGAAATTAGGCAGCTATATGGAAACAAAGTGCATGAACAAGTAAGAAGGTTAAAAAGGAGCAAAGCAAGTGGTATAGATGGAATACATGGGGAGTTTTGGAAGGCATACGTTTAAATGAAAACAGACTAGGATTTCATTTCGGTAGGTTTAATAGTTTTGTATAAATATAAGTTTTTCGGTAGCGTAAATGACAACATTATGCTGTCTTCGCACACGCCCACGACCTATGTTGTAGCCGGGCAGCGCGTGCTTCCAGACCAGTACTGTCTCAGATGTAAACAAAACACCTGACTGGCGTGTGCCTCGCGGTCAACACTGCCTCAGTTGTAACAAAACACCCGACTGGCGTGTGCACGCACTGCACTAAAACATCAGCAAAACAGTGGCCCAGTACGTAGGATCAGTCCTCTCACACCCCAGCGACTAGTGTTGAACCCGACCGGCGTGTGCCATCAGACGTAAACAAAACACACGTTTATGTACCAGTGAAGCAGTCACAATCTCGGGAAAAATGGCAAGAATCGCTGTCATGCCTGAAAGGTGTGAATATAACTGAAATGACGCGTTCGCTCAAGTAATAAGGACGATGCAGTTTGTCATAGATAAGACAGCAGAGGAATGAATCGATCAAAACTGCGTATTTTAGGGTAAAAATGCTGACAAAGAAGCATATAGGTTTTCCTAATAGTGGACATTCTTTTTCTGCTTATTATTATTATTATTATTATTATTATTATTATTATTATTATTATTATTATTATTATTATTATTATTATTATTATTATTATTATTATTATTATTATTATTATTATTATTATTAGTATTAGTATTAGTATTAGTATTAGTATTAGTATTAGTATTAGTATTAGTATTAGTATTAGTATTATTGTTGTTGTTATTGTTATTGTTGTTGTTGTTGTTGTTGTTGTGGTTGTTACCATCCGTCACGAGGTAAAATAATAGTAATTGCCTTTAATACACAAGTAAATAAAAGTCTTCCCCTTTATTTTTCTAAAGCAGTTGTGCTCTTCTGTGGATTATCGGGCTGAAAGAAAGCTAATGACTCGTCATAAATTGCAGCTGTCGTCACGAAAGCGTCTGAATAAGAAGACAAGCTTAATGAAATTGTTTTCTACAAGTAAACATGACAGTGATGCTATCCTTAAAAGACAGTATACATAATAAGGAGTTTCCCTATACTTATGACAAACCAAATTCGTATCTAATACTGGATTAAAGCACAGTTAATGTGCTCTAAAAGATAATGTTACGTTTACAAGTACTATTTAACAAAGAACACAAATACCAGTCACCATTTTGGAATAAATTCCATAATCTTGTCTAAATGCATTTATAAGCACTTTATAACAAGAAATACTGAAAATGCATGTCGCTTATGTGGTGTTTATTTAGGTTTTATTATTACTTAATTAAGATTCTTAATAATAAGTCGCATTTCAGTTCACAAGAGACATTAATTTTATGTTGTTTTTGTTCGCTTTTATTTATTTATTTGTTTGTTTATTTATTTGTTTGTTTATTATTTATCTATGTATTTATTTACGAATTTGTTTACTTACTTACTCACTCACTCATTCAATCACTCACTCAGTCACTCACTCACTCGCTCGCTCATTCATTCATTCATTCGTTCGTTTATTTATTTATTTATTTATTTATTTACTTATTTATTTATTTACTTATGTACTTGTTTGTTTGTTTGTTTATTTGTTTATTTGTTTATTTTTTTTATTTTTTTTTTTTAACGGTGAAAAGCAGAAGAGTTGGTGATAAAGAGTGGCTTATTTGACTAGCTAAGGGATGACGGGAATGGAAGCATCTGCCATTGTTTACATAATCTCAATGTTTTTTTTTATTATTTTATTTTATGTTGTCTGTTTATTTCTGTATCTCTTTATTTATTTTTTATTCTTAAGGGGAATTACCCCTTTAATTAGTAGGGTCATGTCTAAGTACTCCCTCGAAGTGAACGGGTTCATGATTGCAAGGTAAATTCCTTCGTATTGCAGCCAATTGTACTTTAACCCTTGCTTATCCTTCCGGCAACCTTTACACCAAACTCCAAGTGGAACCTGCTCTAGCCCCAGGCACCCGAACTTGTGAGAACACGCGACCAGTAAGCTTCGCGTGCCCCACGACGTTGCCATATTTCGCGTAGAGATTAATCTTTGCATGACCTTTTAACATTAAATGGTGGCTAAATTCATTCGAATTATGATAAAAAGGCATTGCAGCTTTGTTCACAGAATGTGCGACAGTTACTGAAATAATAAAGCATTGATATTCATTTGTCAAGAAGCTACATGGCTCCAAATGTTTGACACAATTTTTTTTTCTCGGCAAAACGGTTCTTTATTGACAAAAATTTTATAGGGCATATTTGTCACACTCATCGTGTACAATCCCTGCTCAACGTGTGGCCGAAGCAGTACCTTCCACCTGTATTTTTTTGTTTCTTTGTCCTACTGTCAAACTTGAAAAGATTTAATGGCTGAAATATTATATTACCGATAAAATTAAAACACAGATTTGATGTGTTGCATTCACCTAACTCCTCCTTCAAACCGTATCAAAATAAATGCAGTTTCATAATACTACAAACAAAAAGTTCAGGATACAAATGAAAAAATGATGTAAACTTAAATCAAGACACAAGTTACTACGAACAAGCAAACATTTCCTATCTTTATTATGTTTTGATTGAGTTAAAGATATTGAAAGACTGGAAGGTACTGAAAGATAAGTATTTGAAAGTTTCAATTTGAAAAGTTAATTGGGAATATGCAGAAAGAGAAAGAAAAATATGGTTTTCAGGTGATAAAATTATGTTCATATACGTGACAAAGCAGCAAGAGAACTAAGTCTCTGCATGAGCTAGAACAAGCATGGTGAAATTCAAAAGTTTAAGAAATTACTTTTATGTAATCTGTAGTATAATAATTGGCACATGTGTGTCTGGAATGCACATAAACTAACGTGCTCGGATGGGGGATGGGTAAATAGTGGTGGTGAAATTTGCCTAAGCCATTACCTCTCTTTCACTTAATCTACTGCCACAAGGTATCTTAGACTACACGTTTGTTTTCACAAGGGAAAAAAATCTTATGTGCGTACTCTTATGAGTTTCTCTACTCTTGTACAAACTATTCTTACCAACGATCATTTCTCTGTATTCATGTTAATCGAGATAAACTTTTGAAAAAATTATCTTATTGCGAATTTTCTGTTGGTGCAAGGGGATATGGGAATATAGTAGGCCTTAAGTGAGTCAGATCGTTTGATAGCACAGCTAGTCGCTATATGATGGCTTTGAAATTCCGTTTTCTCTTTGTATAGCCAAGAGATTAAAGAACAGTAGTAATGATGTTCTATTTTAGAAAAGTTGAAAAATTCAAACATAACAAGGAATGCCTCAAATGGTTCACTCCACACAAGAAATGTATTTGACATAAATTGTTTTAATGAGGTCTACATTTTTGTGTAGTAAGATTCGGCTTATCACTTATCCAAGTCATCCAGAATGAAGAGCACTTCTGAGGGAATTGCCAGAAAATTCAAGATAACATTTTTAAATTTTTTTTTTTTAATGTTCCATTTATATGCCGCCTTTAACATTGAAGGTCATATGGCAGCTGTTAACCCCTTGGAACAATTGTGCAGCAGTAATAGTGTTAACTTTTTTAACGGTGATTTTGAACTTGGGTTTCTATTACTTTGGATTAACTTATTACATTAAATTCACAAACACACACACACACACACACACACACACACACACACACACACACACACACACACACCCATTCATACTTCCAGACTCTAATGAGGATGGCGAATAGAAAGAAGAATCAGCACCCTCCACTCGGGAATTGAACTCGGCGCCCTTGCATAGCAAGCAGGTGCTCTACCGACTGAGCTACGGGGCGAGCCCAAGATGACGTTTCATTTGTCATATAAATGTCTTAACACATCGTTGCTTTGGAATGACAAGATTCTAGCTGACTAATTTATTGTTAGAGTTATACATTGCAGTAACTACCACAGTTCGTTACATATAAAGCATTCATGATACAATTTGTATGAAGTTCAGGATTTTATGATCGTGGGGCCCAGTTAATTTAAACAGTGTAGTGATGCTTTGCAGGTGGAACCTTGGTATCCCAGATCAGCTCAACTGTTTGCAATATAAGGTTCTAATTGCAGTTTTCAATAGGTTTAAATAAAAACGAGTCATATCACTTGTTCATTATAAACAAAAATGCAGTTTTTTTAGTTTATTTGTAATATTTACTTTTTTTTTTTTTTTTTTTTTTTTTGTTCATTCCTTAATTTCGTTAAACCCGCGCGACAGTAGTAATAACGGATAACATATTCTTTAGGCTCACTGTGCGCCTTTTTTTTTTATATTTTTTTTTTTTTGTTTTTTTTTTTGCATTGAACCCGCCATTTTTTTTATTCATTCGTTTTTTTTTATTATTATTTTTAAGAGTTTTTTTTTTTTTTTTTTTTTTTAACGAGGTTTAACCCATTCCCCTGTGTGGGTTTGCCTACCATCTAAGGAGCTCCTGCTCTTTTTTTTTTTTTTTTTTTTTTTTTTTGCTTTTTTTTATGAAAACCTTAACTTTAAGTTTAACCTGTTATTTTTTTTTTGGTGACACATGGTCATTTATTTTCATAACAGATACTCAAAGTTAGCTTTTTTTTTATTTTTTATTTTTTTTTTATTTTTTTTTTTTTTATGTATATATTATTTTGATTATAGTTGCATTGTCGTATTTAAAGTGCAAGGCGTGTTATGTACGGCTGCATTGATTTGCTAAGACCAGAAGTTATCAGTTGCCAGCGTGCCTGTCTCAGAAAACTGACCCAATCCTTCCTCTGCGCCACTGGGCCATTATTCTGTTTAAGGATCCAGTACATTGTTCCCATTACCAGCCAAACTGCACAGCGTTGGAGTGCAGTATTCTGAAAATGAAATTCCAAACGCTGGAGCTTCTCAAGGCATGGTGGAGCTTGCGGTGGGCACCATTTGGCGACGTAGGTCCTGAGCTCTACCCAGATGACTTCAACCTGCTTACAGGAAGCGATCCGGTGGTCCAGTGTGTCGACGGCGGCACAAGATGGACATTGGTTTGCCCTTCCATGTCGCCAGAGTTTATCCGCTGTCGGTATAGTCTCATTTAATACTTCATAGGTGGTTTCCTGCCAATCACTGGGCACATGTTTACAAAATAAATTCTGCCAGATCACTTTCCACTCCCTGGTATATTTCTCTGCCACTCTGGGCACCAGATGAACTGTCGTGAGCATACGGTAGTGGTTCCAGGTGCATTCGAAGGCCGTAATGTCATCGTTGTTGTCCAGAATTCGTTTTAGGTGAAGGACAGTGGGTTTAAATCCGTTGAGTGCCACCTGAGGGTTATGCAGCTGTTCCTTCCAGAAATTTTGGTCAATGGATGAGCCAGATCCGCGCAATGATTGTGTGGCGGTTTTCCCCAATAAGGCCATGCATTTCTTGGCAATGTCCACTAAGCCGCAACCACCTTTGGACGGAGGCAAACGTAGTTGAGGCCGGCTCACCTTATATGCTTTTCCAGTCCACAAAAAGTAACCAAGGAGTTGTTCCAATTTCTGTGCGTCACGTTTTGCAATCGGCAGAATTTGTGCCACATACCAAATTTTGCTTAGACCATAAGTATGCAGGTACCAGATGCGTTGTAGCAAATTCAGGTTCCGGATCCTCTCCATGGATAAGGAATGGCGTAAACTATTAATTTTTTCCCTCCAGTTAACTGCAATCGTATCTTCTATATTTGCCATAAAGCATATTCCAAGTATCCTTGTAGTAGTCACACATTGCATCCCCAAGGTCTGTGGCGGTTCCGGCCAATTTCCTAATATTAGGATCTCCGATTTCTCAGCATTTAACACTGCACCGGACATCGTTGTGTACTGCTCCAATCCCTGTTGCATGGTCGTCATATCTTCATTATCTGCAGCCACCACAGTCACATCATCAGCATAGGCTGTAAGTGTGAACCGTTCATTGTATACACTGACTCCTCGCATGGTTTGTTGCAACCTCTGGAGTAAAGGATTCAATGCCAATGAAAACAATCCCATTGATAGCGGGCAGCCTTGACGTACTGATCGTTGTATTCGTACCGGCCTGGAAAACCATCCGTTCCATAAGACTCGAGACTGTGCCGTGCCGTAGAGTCCCTGAATAAGGTTGATTACCGGCACTGGAAATTTCGCAGCCGTTAAGCAGTTCCACAGATACGAATGGCGCACTCTATCAAAAGCCTGTTGAAAGTCGAGATTGATCAAAGCCACCGCTTTATTTTCTCTGCGTAGATGGATCAGCGTGTCACGCAGTTCCGCCAATGTGTCAATAATGTTCTTTTTCGATATTGCCGCTTGGTTACAATGCATGATTTCTGCATATGCTCCTTTTAATCGGTTAGCCAGAACTTTCGCAAATAACTTATAATCGGCGTTTAGCAGCGTTATTGGACGATAGTCCTTCATGGTGGCGGTTTTCTGTTTCTTCGGCACCAGGGTGATAATACCATCCGCGAAGGTTGCGGGAAACACTGCTGTCTCCCACAGTTCCGCATATACTTCCATCACTTCGTTCTTGATTATTGGCCAGAACTTTCTATAGAATTCATAGGTGAGCCCATCAGGACCTGGTGATGTGTGTCGACTGGCTTGTTCAATGGCGACCAACACCTCCAGCTCCGTGATAGGGCTGGTAAGTATTTTTGCGGATTCCTGGGTGATGCCGGTGTCAAACAGTTCATGTTCCATACGCCTATAAGGGGTGTCTGCTTCTGGCTCTTCTTGAAATAAAGCCTGAAAGTGATCCGGTATAAGCTGGAGCTGGGCTCGCGTTCCAACATGGGCAGTTCCAGTGTGCGCGTCCCGTATTGTTTGAGGATATCTTCCATGTCCCTTCTGCCGCTCCTTTGCGAAATAATAAAATGAGTTCTGTTCCGCTTCATGCATGGATTTCACTTTGGCTCGAACTTTGTGTCCTTCCAATTGGTGTAAGTGTTTTAATTTGATGATTTCTTTTACTTTTTTTATCTCCGTCTGCACCTCATAGCCCTCCCTTTGCTTCAGATGTAGCCCCCACAGCGCCTCATTGTAAAAATGTAGTAGCTGCTTCTTGGCCTGTGCCCTCACAATACCCATGGATTTAAATAGGGAGCGAATCGCTGGTTTTGCCGTGTTCACCCACCAAAAACTCTTCCGAGTTGAACTTCTAAAGGCCGACTGTAACTGAAGCCATTTGATTTGAAATTGTTCCCTAATGTCTGTGTCCTCCAGCATAGAATTATTGAGTTTCCAGTAGCCACGGCCGGCCGTCTCAAGCCTTATTTCATTTATTTGCAATTGACATAGCACTGCATGATGGTCACTAAAAACCACCGGAATGACCCAAATTCGATGGACATTTGGAGCCATTCCGGGAGATAGATACTGTCGGTCGATGCGTGAGGCAGAAGTGTTGCGGGTGAAAGTGAATTCCACTTCGTTCCCATGCTTGATCTCCCATGCGTCAAGCAGTTGCAGCTGTGACACTAGGTGTTGTAGCATGATGCTAAAATTCGTAGCACCTTTTTGGTCCTTCGCCTGCAACGTGCAATTGAAGTCGCCTGCTAGCAGAAGTTCCTTGCCTTGTCGCAAATGCGGGGTTACCTCGGTTTGGAAGAAACGCTCTCTCGCTTGTCTATTCTGTGACCCAGCTGGAGCATATATGTTAACCAGGACGGTCTCTTCCAAAGTAGCGGAGAGGACCCGTCCGTCGGGATCCATCTGAAAATTCTGCAGGGGAAGTCCCTTCCTGTACACTATTGCCGTTCCTCTGCCGTTCAAACCTAGGTTAACTTTATAGTCGTAATTGTAAAGAGCATCCAAGTTGTAAGTATTTACTTCTTGGAGAAAGCATATGTCAATGTTGCTCACCTGGAGGAAACTATTGAGCAGTTTTTGGGTGACTAGATTTCTGCACCCATTCACATTCACTGTTGCCACCGTTCGTAGATAGATCATTATGAAAGCGACTGTCGCAAAGATAGTGTAACTCGGGCGTCTACGTCCTTGGCCTCGTGCATTGCTGCTAGTGTGCTAGTGTTCGGTCTCTGGATGTCTAGCTGGGGTTATCTGTGCCGGAGGGTTTCCCTTAAGCCTTGGGTCACATAAGGACACCTGGGGCTTCCGTGTCACCTGAAGTAGGATCGGCGACTCCGCTTCTGTGGCCCTCGCATCAGGTTGAGAGGGATGAGATCCACCAGCCATCTCTGCACGCCGATAAATTGCGACTGCTTCAGCTGACCGTGGTTGGTCCTCTTGGGATCTGTGTGGCCGTTCGAGTACTTGCGGTCGAGAATCACTCGCAGATGGTCGTGCCGCTACGGTGGTGCCGGAGGTTTCCTCCCGGTAATGGGAGTCTGCTCCTATCTCCACCGCTGGGCACCTCACACTTTGTTGTAACTGTGCTGCTTCGTAATCACTCTGGGGGTTGTTTCCCGCGTCCCTCCTTGCAGGTTGAACCTCACAGGTGTTCCTGTCACCTCCCTCCTCCAGGATACTGCTGCCAATCAATGCTGAGGCAGGCTCTTGCGTCAGTACTCCAGCCGTATCTGCTGTGTCTGTGGACGGGACTTGCAATAGACGTGCCTCCTCATGGGCTTCTTCCACAACTTCCTCCAGCTCCATTTGGTTATTCCAGGATGCTTCTTCCTTCTGGGCTTTGCTTGTCTTCGCCCGCTTGGCCCGTTTCTTCTCGGTCGGGCGTTTCTCTTCTGCTGCAGCTGTCTCCGTTACAAGTGAACCCACCTCGGGTGGTATTATCTCCTCCGGATTGGCCAGATGTACTCGTTTGCCTGTGGTATCTCGAACTATGGAGGCATACTCCCTTTGCGGTGCAGACCTTGCTGCTTCCTGTTGACTGTCATTCACCAGGGACGTTTGCCTGTTTTCATCCGTAGGATGCGCTCCCTCACTCTGCGTGTCCACTACCACCTTCGTCGGTTCTGTTTCGTTTCTCCGTCCAGTCGCCACTGGGCGTGTTGCGGTCGGACGGTGGGGGCAAAATTCCTTTAGATGTGCCGTGCTACTGCAGACGTAGCAGGATCTGGGTTGGCCGGCGTAGGACACCGATAATCTGTAGCTGCCAATGATGATAAAACTAGGGATGTTCGTCTTCAGTTGCATCTTTACCGCTCGTACCCCATTAAACACCGGGACGCGATATTGTCGGCTCCATTGTTCCTTCCGGACGTCATATACCGTTCCGTAACGCTGCAACGCTGCTTTTAAGACCTCTGCCGGGAGCTCTGGGGGTACATCAAACACTCGGACATTGACAGCATTACCGGTCACGTGTTCGATAAGCACTTTAGTCATCTCACCATTCATATATGTGAAAGGTGTTTCCGCCGAGAAGTTATTGAGGGTTTTCTCCAGCAAGAGTGCTGATATTAATTTAACATAAATTGCCCGTTCACTTGCAATTAACTGTATTGTATCCACTTGTTCCGCATTTAACCGTAATGTATCTGCTATGAAATCATGCACTTCATATGCCGACGGTCGCGTTGCACTTAAAGCAAACTTGATCCTGAGGGTATTTTTCCTCGCGTACATTTCCATTTCTTTTCACTGTTAAATTTAGCTGAAATACTCACTTTAAATTCCTACACTTGGTGATCGATAATATCACTCACAGTGTTGTATATGTCTTTCTTGCGCTCACTCACTATCAGGCCACACACGCAGTAGACAAAACAACCGGTTCTCCTGGTACGTCCGCTCTGTCCCAGCGCACTGGCTTGACTGGCTTTACTAATATATAATTGCATATTAGTATGTTTTCATACACATTTTCTGAGTTTAACTAAGAACATTTTATAGGATACTTGAAATAAATAAATAAATGTGAAAGAAAGCAGAATACCTAAAACATTTATATAATTTATAATATTTCAGTTAAATTTGGAGTAGAATAGAATAATACTGTCATGTTCAAGTATAAATTTCATCATGTCTTTTAAATCTTTCTTTTTTCATTAGATATTTTTATTACTTCTTGCTTCTACACTTAATCTTAGAATGTTGTTGGCAATCCTTGGTTGCTTGTATTTGTTTTTGTGGAACCAATTTTCCTCTTGTGGTTACATATGCTTCCCATGCTTCATGCTTTTGCCTTCTGACATTAATTTTCTGTTTGCTCTGGTTTGCAACTAGCTTTCTTCGTGCTCTAGTTTGAAGGTGAATTACCATTGTGTTACTTTTACGTCTACTATAACCTCAGTTGTTGCACATCGAAACACTGACTGTATACTAGATAGCATGTTGTTACTCCAAAAAGATTAATCGTGCATATATAATTATCAGTTCAAGTAGATTAATAGTGCTGTAGAACTTTGTTACCCCAAAGGGATAAGTTTTCTCTCTGCAAATAGGACTTTGTCATTTTTCAATATTCCTTATGGACCATTAGATGGCATCAGTAATGATATATGTTGCAAATTGAATTATTTTAGTATCAAAGCACGCATTAACTCAATTTTTCAATGTTGTCAGTTAGGACCTTGTCATTCCAAGGCAACGATATGGTATTTTGATCAAAATCGTTAGAGCCGTTGTTGATAAATGTTGCAACTAAAAGGTGATATGGGGTGGGGGATTTCCTTAAAAATCTTCATGTCACGTCCTTGGTAGATGCTGAATTTAAATACCAAGGTTGGTATTTAACCAAATTTTCGTTTAGGCATTATGCTCGTTAAGGATCCTCAGGTTGGTTCGATGCTCGCACGGATTCCCTTATGCCCGTAGTATTCTCTCATTTCATTCCTCCCTCCCCGGCGTCTGCTTGGATTCAGGGTGGAATCCCTTCCAACTGTAAGGTTGTGCTGTCCACATAGTCACATACATGGACAAACACACATACGGAACGTTCTTCTAAAAATGATTTTTTTTTTAATCCAGGGGTTCCAAAAATATATATTTCCGATGTAATCTTCATATCTAATTTTTGAGTGGAATGCAATACTTACCCTGCTTCCCTGTGACAGCTAAAATAAAAAAAAATATCTGATGTGTTGCACTCACATGGCTTCCTCTACTCTTGTACTAACCATTCTTACAAACTCTTATTCCTATATCCTCCTCGTATTAGTTAAGATAAACATTTGTACAGCTTATCTTATTGCTTATTTCCTTGTAGGTGCCAGGAGAATATTAGAATACAGTAGGCTTTGTGCGATAGTCAAATGCTTTAAAGTTTTGAGATTCTGTTGTCTTTGCACACTTAACATATAAAAAATGAACAGCGATGATCCTTTTCACGGAAGTTCTAAGTTTTCCGAAACTCACACACATAACAAGGAATACTCCGAAATAGTTCACCTACAAGAAAATTTATTGAGACATAAATTGTGTATTTTAGCAAGATCTACATTTTTTGTATAGTATGATTTGGTCTCTCTCTAACGGTTTACCAGTTATGCAAAAGTCGTCCAGAGTAAATACGACTACCGGGGCTATAGCCAGAAAATTCAAGATATACATTTCATTTGTCATCAAAATACCTCAAACATATGACATTTTAATCAAAATCGTTAGAGCCATTTTCAAGAAAATCCAAATTTTCGAAACATTTTCCATGTAAAGGGTAGTTTAGGGTGGGGCTGTTTTCTTCAAAATCTGCGTGTCGCATCCTTGAAAGACATTAAACTTAAATACCAACTTTGGTTTTTAACCGACTTTTCGTTTTTTAGTTATGCTGTCCACAGACTGACACACAGACACACACAAGAACCTTTTTCTAAAAATGCTTTTTTTGGATTCAGGGGACCTCGAAACCTATATTTCCGGGGAAATCTCATCATGAAATTTTTGGGTGGAATACAATACCTACTTCCCCTACTTACCAGTAGAGAAAGTAAAAATCGGAATGGATATGTCAGCCACTCCGAAATAACTGTAAGTACATTGTTAGGAGTGAAATGGTTAAGTAAGCGGATTTTATGTTCTTCTTGTTCCTGAAGAGAAGGGGGGTGTAATTGCAGATTTTGTCTGCAATATTTCGTAATGGAAGACTTATATAATATTTTTAAACTTGAGGAACTTTCGCAACCGCGTCGTTGAGTGCAAGAATTAAACTTTACGAAAAAGGAATTTATTGCAATATGTCGTGCTTAAAGTTCACGACGTCGTAAATTCATATTATCAACTATTTAAGTCTTCGCAATTTCTGTCATTGCATAAATGCAGTCCGAGGCTTTGTAAGGTAAGTACATGGTTCCATTGCTTGTTTGTGCTCTTTACTTCTTCCGTGAACGCCTTCGCTATAATAAATTCGATTCTGCATTATGTCAGACACCAGTCACGTGAGATCTGTTATGTAAAATCACAATACACGATATAGAATTTGAATTATCATAACATACAATCAAAAGTATTATAAGGCTTTAGTTGGGATATTTGATACACAATAAAATAATTAAATACAAAATGTGTAGAGGATAGAGCAGAATTTAAAGAAAGTCCAAGCTACAGTTCAGAAAAAAGTAACAGAACAAAAGAACAAATAGTGGGAGAAAACATGTCATAGATTGCAAAATCACATTGGCGGAAAAAGTGTACAGAAGCTTCGAGGATTTTAGGAAATGTACAAAAAAAATATAAACAATAATATGACTTGCTGATATATCCTTAACAGAATCGAAACAGTGTTTTGAACAATTACTAGCCGACGTTCCTAAACAACTTTTGGTCAATACAGAAGAAACAAAAATGAGTGGAAAAAAGATACAACTAAACGGGTTAACTTTAGAAATTGCAATAAACTCCCTAAAAATGGAACAGCATGTGCAGAGTGTGGAATCAATGTATAACTTATTAAATGTGGAGCTATGAAATTATTTGAATTAATTAGAAATGTATTTGAAAAGTGTTTGAACGCATAAAATGTCCCATGTGAATAGAAGGAAGGACTTATATCAGTCAAATATAAGAAGGGAAACAAAGATATATGTGAAAAGTATAGGGGCATTACAGTCTTAAGTACCTTTAGTATACAGGATGTCCCAAAATTAGACCGACAAACTTTGAGAGCTGATAGATAACATTATTTTAAACACCTTTTGTTAAGGAAAGCTTTTTGTTGCGATGCTTCGTTTAAGCGCTAGATGAGTTAATATCACAGATTACTGTCTCCCACCCAGTTTAAGTATTTACGGCAAAATCAACAATACAAATTAGTATTGCATTTGTCTTAGTAAGACACACAATCTTAATCCAAGAAACAAACACAGAACACATAAACAAAACACAAACATCTCATTGTTTACAGTTAATCACTTTTATGGAAGAATATTGAAACAATTTTAGAAGAAGAAATAGAAGATAGAGAAGATGAGGCAACTGCGCAGATCCACTGTGGACTATATATTTGTTATGAAACAATTAGAACAAACAAAAGCTTTACGACAAGTTCACTTTATATTTATAGATTTAGAAAAATGCTATGATACCATTCCTTTAAAAATTGTGGAAGCCATTCAAGGAGTTAAAAATTAATAATACAGACTTAACGGCAATAAAAAATTTATGTCATGGAGCGTATCAAAAGTTAAAATCTGATGTGTTGCACTCACATGACTTTCTTTACTCTTGTACTAACCATTCTTATAAACTCTTATTCCTATATCTTCTTCGTGTTAGTTGAGATAAACATTTGTACAAATTATCTTATTGCTTATTTCCTTGTAGGTGCAAGGGGAATATTAGAATACAGTAGGCTTAGTGTGATAGTCAAATCTTTTAAAGCTTTGAGACACCGTTCTGTTTGCACGCTTAACATATGAAAAAATGAACAACGATGTTCAATTTCATGAAAGTTTTAAGTTTTCCGTAACTGACACACATAACAAGGTATATCTCCGACATGGCTCAGATTTACTCAGACATAAATTGTGTGTTTTAGCGAGATCTACATTTTTTGTAAAGTAAGATTTTGTCTACCTCTTATGGTTTACAAATTATTCAAAAGTCATCCAGGATAAACAGGACTACATAGGCTATAGACAGTAATTTCAAAATATGCATTTCATTTGTCATACAAATATCTTAAACATATGGCATTTTAATCAAAATTTTCGAAAAATTTTCTACGCAAAGGGTAGCTCAGAGTGGGGCTATTTTCTTCAAAATCTTCGTGTCGCATCCTTGAAAGACATTAAACTTAAATACCAACTTTGGTTTTTAACCGACTTTTCGTTTTTGAGTTATGCTGAGAGACTCACAGACTGACAGAGACACTCACACGGACCTTTTTCTAAAAATGCTTTATTTTTAATTCAGGGGGTCTCAAAACATATATTTCCGGTGAAATTCGACATCGAATTTTTGGGTGGAATACAATACTTCCTCTACTTACCAGTAGAGAAAGTATAAATAATTTTTGGAAAAAGATACGCGCTCGCGTGTGTCTGTCTTGCTGTCTGTCTGTACGTGAAGAGCATAACTCAAAAACGAAAAGGCGGTTAAAAACCAAAGTAGGCATTTGTCTTTAATATCTTTCAAAGATACGACACGAAGATTTTGAAGAAAATTTCCCCACCCTAAACTACCCTTTACATGGAAAATTGTTCGAAAATTTTTATTTTCTCGAAAATGACTCTAACGATTTTGATTAAAATGGCACATGATCGAGATATTTTATGACAAATGAAATGTATATTTTGAATTTTCTGGCTATATCCCACGTTGTCCTGTTTACTCTTGATAACTTTTGCACAACTGGTAAACCGTAAGAGACAGACCAAATCTTAGTGTACAAAAACTGTATATCTCATCAAAACACAATTTATGTCCAAATGAAATTGTTTGTGGAGTGAACCATTTCGGAGATATTCCTTGTTATTTGTGTGAGTTTTGCAATACTTCAAACTTTTCTCAACTAGAAGTCAGTCATTCAAATTGTTATATCTTAGTGGTGCAAAGAGAACGGAATTTCAAAGCTTTTATAGAACGACCATCTTTAAAAGATTTGACTATCGCTCAAAGTCTATTGTATTCCTCTATTCCTCTTGTACTTACAAGAAAATTAATACCACGAAAGGGTTTCAGATGAAGATCTTGCGAGTGCGAAGCGCGAGAAAAGTTATCCTAAATATGAAAATCTCGAGTTGTATTTGTTTAGAGTATTCCGCGAAATAATTAATAAGTCATTTGTTTAATACTATTCAATATGAACATTGATTAAAGGTAAACAAGTTGCAATAACATTCATGCATTTTAAGATTTATTTTTTCCGTTGGCACACAATTAATCCATACGCTTCGAGAGCAACAAAAAGAACAATTGTCGTTTAATCCAGCGAAATGAGGAATTAGACATATACATTTGGTTAGTAGGCTATTCCTTAAAGGTAGGTCTGCTGGATTTAAAATTACAGTGCGCCTCTTCAATTAAAATATCAATATTCTCACTAGAATATTCGCAAAATCTTCTGTCTGCTGTTTTTGAAAGGTCTGCTAATTGTGTTACTGCGCATGGATACCTCAAATATTCAGTCAGTTTGTAAGAATAGTTAGTACAAGAGTGGAAAAAGTCATGTGAGTGTAACACGTCAGATTTTTCCGTTGTATGTTGTAATCAAGATCATTACTAGTGTGTGTTAAATAATTGCATAAACAGAGAAAACAGTGCCCAGCTGATATTTGAAACTGGTCAACCAATATTCTGCGATTATCAACTCCAAATACTGTTATCTCGATAATCGCAGGCTGTGTGTCACAAAGTAGTTAACTCGGTAACGTGGCGGTTGTTTATTATTATTATTATTATTATTATTATTATTATTATTATTATTATTATTATCATTATCATTATCATTATCATTATCATTATCATTATCATTATCATTATCATTATCATTATCATTGTCATTGTCATTGTCATTGTCATTGTCATTGTCATTGTCATTGTCATTGTCATTGTCATTGTCATTGTCATTGTCATTGTCATTGTCATTGTCATTGTCATTGTCATTGTCATTGTCATTGTCATTGTCATTGTCATTGTCATTGTCATTGTCATTGTCATTGTCATTGTCATTGTCATTGTCATTGTCATTGTCATTGTCATTGTCATTGTCATTGTCATTGTCATTGTCATTGTCATTGTCATTGTCATTGTCATTGTCATTGTCATTGTCATTGTCATTATCATTATCATTATTATTATTATTATTATTATTATTATCATCATCATTATCATCATCATCATCATTATTAAGGAATGGGATAGGCATCCGTATAAAATTCACCTCAATCAACAACTCCGTGCAATAATTGTGCCTCTAGGGTTGATTAGTGCACGAAGTTTCGACAAATACATGCTGATAGCCTTGACTTTCTTGAAAGTGTACTGGCGTCCGCTACATAGAAATTACGCCGTTGCGTTCTGCAACTGTTATAACGGACGAATGGATATATAACTACCGCAGTGCCGGATAGCTTGGGCCACCTGGTATATGTTAAGAATGTGTGTATTATGCGAAAACTGTTACTCTATTAAATTTGGGACCAAAGAGAAGCTACAAAGAACTAATATATCCACTACTCTAATGATCTTAAAGAATTGTTCGATCATTCCAACTAATAATTTTCTTTCGCCAAAGGGTACGTGTATGCCATATAGCACTTCCATGACTTGAAAGACTGTCGGGGAGAGGCTAAGGAAGTTGGTCGTTTCACCAGTGTTTCTCAACCTTTTGCGTCAGAATATTAGCAACCGTGTCTATTATGTACCAATGACTTCATCTTCTAGATTTGCCCCATTTCCTTCGTTTTGTGCATGAAGCATTTCTTCGTTCATTCAGGTAACGAAGCATTAGAGAGGTTTGTTTTTAATCCTATGAATATGTCACAGCTCGCAGAAAAGAAGATGGAGACAAATCTTAACTCTGAGATGGGACTACTAGGGTGTAGGTACTTGCAGGCAGGCTCAGGCGGCATCAGATGTGTTCGTACTGGAAACGTTAGGGACCCCGTCCTTGCTTGCGCCTGTTTTCATCCGGATTTGGTCGCCCTTCAGCTCTCTCGCCTCATCCCTCCCTCCGTTGGATCACGGTAGAAGCACAAGGCATCGTATGGCTTATGTGGGTTGCTCTCCCCCGATTCTGGGAGTCTCTCCGCACACCTTTAGTCTTACCTTTGCCCCCAGGAGGAACGCACGAGATGAAGCAATCCCAATTCCATTCTTGATCCGGTTACACAGCGTACATATAACTACAGAAGGTATTGCAGTCCACCCAAGAATTCGATAATGAGCCTTCACCATACATGTTTTTGGCCGCGTCGTAGTCGAGTGGTTAAACCATTTGCTTCTCACCAAAGTGGCCCGGGTTCGATCCCAGGCAACCGTATGTGGGATTTGTGGTGGACGAAGAGGCGCGGGGCGGGTTTCCTCCGGGTTCCTGTTTCCCCCGTCATCTCCTTCTACCGGTGCTCCATCTTCATTCCATGAGTCATCAGTGTCACCGCCTGTAGTGCCGTATGTAAAAGCGGGCGCTAAACACAACAAAAAAATGTACCTTTTGAGACTTCCTGAATCAAAAACTGAAAGCATTTTAGAAACAGTTCCGTATGAGTGTGTGACAGAGTGCGTGCGTGCGTGCGTGCGTGTGTCTGTGTGTGTGAATGTGTGAGAGAGGGTATGTGTGCGTGCGTGTGTGTGTGAGTGTGTGTGTAAGAGAGAAAGTGTATAGGTATGTGTGAGTGTATGTGAGTATGTGCGCGCGAGTGTGTACGTGCGTGCGTGTGTGTGTAAGTGTGTGTATGTGTTTGAGTGTGTGTGTATGAGTGTGTGTGTGAGAGAGAGCGTGTTTGTGTGTGAGAGTGTGTGCGTGTGTGAGTGAGTGTGTCTGTGCGCGCGAGTGTGTACGTGCGTGTGTGTGTGTGTGTGTGTTTTTTTTTTTTTTGTTGAGTGTGTGAGTGTCTGTGAGTGTGTGTTTGTGTGTGAGAGAGAGTGTGTTTGTGTGTGTGAGTGTGTTTGTGTGAGTGAGTGCGTCTGTGCATGCGTGTGTGTTTATGTGTGAATGAGTGAATGTGTGTGTGAGTGAGTGTGGGTGAGAGTATGTGTGTGTGTGTAAGAGAGAGAGAGAGAGAGAGCGTAGCTCCAAAACGATAGTTCAGTTGAATACCAAACATGGTATTTAAATGCAGCGTCTTCCAAGGGTGCCACACGTATATGTTTAAGGATATTCCCAAACTCCCCTTTACGTGACACTTCTTTCGAATCTAATGAATTTGCTGGTCACTGTGTCGTGAATAATGACTACTTTCTTCTGTATTCTTCCGTAAATCGCTACAATCTGTCTCGCCACATTTCAACCTCAACATTATGAGGATCTTGCTTCTATGAAGGTATTCTCAGTTTACAAAACGCTAACTCATTCTTAGACGCTGATGAAACTGTGGGGTTTAAAAATAATGCATCTGACTTCTTAATTAGGAATTTCAAGGAATCCGAGACAATATCGTAGTTTTGATTTTTACAAACTTTGAATTCCAAGAGCCAAAATTTAACTTATGATATACTCACTCTTTGATTATGTCTATTTTCATAACATTTGGCGCATATAAATGTTGTAACGTATGGAATACAAATCAGCTACTAGCTTGAATGATATATCCTAAGTAACATTGGTAGAAAATATTTGAGTATTTTAAAATGGACTAATGGCATATGATTCTATTTCAGTGTTGGTCTAAACAAACTTGATCTTCAGGACCAGTTACAGCAATGGACGCCATTTTGAAAGAGTTGGACAAACAGGAAAGCTGCACGGCTGCTTCTGGACTCCTCGCCTTTTTGACCATGTTTAGATTGGCACTGAACATAGCTTATCCCAACATTTATGAGAAACCGATTGAAGAGGAATACGACTTTATTGTAATAGGTGGCGGAACAGCAGGGTGCGTTGTAGCTTCGCGTCTCTCTGAAGATCCCAACATCAAAGTTCTTGTGCTGGAGGCTGGAGAGGAAGAGCCCGAAATGACTAAAGTACCAGGGATAGCTGACAATGAAGCATTGATAAATTCCAGCATCGATTGGCACTACTGGACCAAGCCACATCCGAAGTTCAATGGTGGGAAAAGATGTTTTCTTCCTAGAGCCAAGATGTTAGGAGGATGCGATTCACATAATGAAATGTGGTACCTGATCCCCAACAGAAGGCTTCACGATGACATGACAAAACGGGGTATCGAAGGCTGGTCTTACGAAGAAATGTTGCCATTCTACAAAAAACGGTCTGAAGCACGTGAAATACGAGAAGATGGTAGCGAAGAAAATATGTACATAGAAAAGTTTCCCTACCACGACAAAAACGTACATATCGTGCAGGAGGCGTACAAAGAAATGGGTTATTCACAGCCGTCTAGTAATGGCCATGAGAACCAGGATTACAAAACGACCTCCAAACATGGTGAGCGCATAAGTTCCAACAGGTTATTCCTTCTCAAACAACGTTTCAAGAGGCCGAATCTACAGGTCAGCACAAATTGCTTCGCCATAAAGGTGTTAATAGATAAATCCACAAAAACTGCAAAGGGAGTGGTATTTTATTTCTTTAAAGATGGAGAGAGAAAAAAGATAGTTGTAAAAGCACGAAAGGAAGTCATAGTTTGCGCTGGAGTCATCAACACTCCACAGCTGCTACATCTGTCAGGAATTGGTCCAAAAGAAGTGCTGGAACCACTTAAGATAGAAGTAATCAAGGATTTGCCAGTGGGTCGCAACTTCCAGAACCATCCTTCGTTCAGTGGCACCACAATAACACTTACTTCTACTTCTACAGTGCCTCGAGACTGTGATGTCATTCGCAAGGATATCCGTAATTATGTCTCAAACAAATCTGGTCCTTTTGCTGGGACCGGAGCTTATATAAATTATCTCATTTTCAACTCTTCGCACGCAACAAGAGAATATCCCGATTTGATGATGTCTTTGGTGCCCACCATTACAGGTTTGGACCTCCCAGACACTGGTTTCTCCATGTGCTATTATAATAAGCTGTCAACGAGAGTCATGTCCACTAGGACCGACAGTAAGGGTGCCATATACTGCAAATCCACGGATCCTTTTGAACATCCCGAGATTACACTCGGATGGTCGCATTCAGACGAAAAACGTGTGGTAGAGGGCATGTACTGGGCACATAAGTTTGCCAATTGTAAGACCTTGCAAAAGTATGGCATGCATGCTAACAATGAGCCGATCCCCAGGTGTAAACACGAGGAATATGGCAGTTATGCCTACTGGAAATGTGCTGTGGATGGTCACATGCTATTCTGGCACCATGGGATGTCATCCTGCAGCATGGGACCAAAAGATGACCCACTTGCTGTTGTAGACAGTAAATGTAAGGTGTACGGTATCAAAGGACTTAGAATTGTAGACGCCTCAATAATTCCTGTTTTACCGAATGTTAATCCCAATGCACTTGTCTTAGCTGCTGCAGAAAGATGTTCGCATTTTATTAAAAATGATTACGCCTGATAATATTGAATTTGTTCTTTTTGTTTTTCTTTCTGGAATAAAACTTACCTTTTCTAATACAGACAATAATATGCTGGATTTATTTCCTGTACCCAAAAATTCAGTAGAAACTGTTGTAAATAAACATCCTTCGCTTATACGTAGTAGGGCATTCCACAGCAAGCGAAACATAATATATAAAATTGTTGATGTCATATTTAAATGACGACTGTCCTATATTCTTATATAGCTGCTACAAATCATACTTAAAAGGCTTGTTTTGTCTACCTACTTCATGTTCATCTATTAAACATTTCGCAGAAATAGTTTTATTACGTACCTAATCTTTAAGAGTTGATGATGTTACTGTCGTTATTCAAGGGCGGTCAACTACTATGGTCACCAGCGTCTTTATGAAACGAATCATGGCAAAAGCCAGAGATAAAGATCAATACAAAATAAAACATCTAACAAAAATAACAAATATAAACAAACATACAGACGTGATCATAGCAAAGCCAAAAGGAATGCAAATTTACAAAAAATGTCCTAAACGTATGAAAATTGGATACCTATACTACTAAAACCTTACTTGGAATTTTACCATCGATAAGTATCTAAAAGTCCTTCAGATCGTTTGGCTATCGTACCGCCAGGACTTCTGCAAGACTAACAGGCAGTTGCAGAGAGTCCCCAAGGTGTGCTAGGGAAACACTCCAGCAACACATGACGGACCGACTGCTGAGAGCTGACCACTCTTCGTGCCAACACGACAGCACTTCATGCCTAAAGTCTTTCGAATCAACACCAGATATGGTAATACTGGGTTCTGTGGTTGTCGCCGTTGCTGCCATATCAGCCATTTAATTTCCCTGACAATGGGAGTCGTTAATATACTGCCGGGTATTCCTCTCGTTGCAAGACTATGAGAAGTAATCAAATACTACTTAGTACTTCATAAAGATATAACATATTTAACAATTCAAATCAGTAACGACGAATCACAATAAATCGTTTGTCTAACAAACATATTTATTTATAACAATTATATAAATGAATGTCCTCTATGCGCTCCTAAACCGCTTGACCCATCACCTTGAAATTTGGCACATATATGCATTTATTCATGGAGAAGGTTTGCATAACATCCGTTTCACTATACAATGTTACATCCACATGGTTTTCTCTACTCGCTTTTCTTTAACGTAATAAATTCATATATCCTACCCCAGTCGCCCTTCAGTATACAATTCATACATTTTTTATGACTGAAATAGAAATACAGCACATTACATTCACAAGATTTTCTGCACACATTTTTCTTTTATAAAACACACACTTCTTTCTCTACTGCCTCTTTTACAAGCAATTCATACAGTTTTCGATGTGTTTGAAATTAAAATGCAACGCATTAAATTCACAAGGTTATCTTTACTCGCGTTTTTTTAACGAAACACAATTGCATTTCTATCTGTACTACCGCTTTTACAAAAAAATCATATAATTTTCTGTATGAGTAACATAGAAATGCAACTCTTACATTCACACTGCTTTCTCCAATTGGATTTCTTCCAGTGTTATTTAAGGTTGATCAATGGTGCCTTTGCCTAGTGTTTTTCCGGTGCTTTTATTAATTTACTTTGTTTATTATGGATTTTTTTGGTATCCAACGTAAGTCTAAACGTTATAGGGATAAAACAGTCAAACCACAGACAACGCCGAATCTTTCAGCTAGTATATTATAAAACAATAGATGTGGAATAATTACTTTACATAGAAACAGCATCATAGATTTAAATAACACGATGTAATTTGGTCAATTTAAAAAAGTTAACATTTCTTGCAAAGTTAGGGTTGCCAAAGGCAGTCAAGCCCGTGCGCTGGGACAGAGCGGACGTACCAGGAGAACCGGTTGTTTTGTCTACTGCGTGTGTGGCGTGATAGTGAGTGAGAGCAAGAAAGACATATACCACACTGTGAGTGATATTATCGATCACCAAGTGTAGGAATTTAAAGTGAGTAGATCAGCTAAATTTAACAGTGAAAAGAAATGGAAATGTACGCGAGGAAAAATACCCTCAGGATCAAGTTTGCTTTAAGTGCAATGCGACCGTCGGCATATGAAGTGCATGATTTCATAGCAGATACATTACGGTTAAATGCGGAACAAGTGGATACAATACAGTTAATCGCAAGCGAACGGGCAATTTATGTTAAATTAATATCAGCACTCTTGCTGGAGAAAACCCTCAATACCTTCTCGGCGGAAACACCTTTCACATATATGAATGGTGAGATGACTAAAGTGCTTATCGAACACGTGACCGGTAATGCTATCAATGTCCGAGTGTTTGATGTACCCCCAGAGCTCCCGGCAGAGGTCTTAAAAGCAGCGTTGCAGCGTTACGGAACGGTATATGACGTCCGGAAGGAACAATGGAGCCGACAATATCGCGTCCCGGTGTTTAATGGGGTACGAGCGGTAAAGATGCAACTGAAGACGAACATCCCTAGTTTTATCATCATTGGCAGCTACAGATTATCGGTGTCCTACGCCGGCCAACCCAGATCCTGCTACGTCTGCAGTAGCACGGCACATCTAAAGGAATTTTGCCCCCACCGTCCGACCGCAACACGCCTAGTGGCGACTGGACTGAGAAACGGAACAGAACCGACGAAGGTGGTAGTGGACACGCAGAGTGAGGGAGCGCATCCTACGGATGAAAACAGGCAAACGTCCCTGGTGAATGACAGTCAACAGGAAGCAGCAAGGTCTGCACCGCAAAGGGAGTATGCCTCCATAGTTCGAGATACCACAGGCAAACGAGTACATCTGGCCAATCCGGAGGAGATAATACCACCCGAGGTGGGTCCACTTGTGACGGAGACAGCTGCAGCAGAAGAGAAACGCCCGACCGAGAAGAAACGGGCCAAGCGGGTGAAGACAAGCAAAGCCCATAAGGAAGAACCATCCTGGAATAACCAAATGGAGCTGGAGGAAGTTGTGGAAGGAGCCCATGAGGAGGCACGTCAATTACAAGTCCCGTCCACAGACACAGTAGATACGGCTGGAGTACTGACACAAGAGCCTGCCTCAGCATTGATTGGCAGCAGTATCCTGGAGGAGGGAGGTGACAGGAACACCGGTGAGGTTCTACCTGCAAGGAGGGACGCGGGAAACAATCCCCAGAGTGATTGCGAAGCAGCACAGTTACAACAACGTGTGAGGTGCCCAGCGGTGGAGATAGGAGACGACTCCCATTACCGGGAGGACACCCCCGGCACCACCGTAGCGGCGCGACCATCTGCGAGTGATACTCGACCGCAAGTAATCGAACGGCCACACAGATCCCAAGAGGACCAACCAAGGTCAGCTGAAGCAGTCGCAATTTATCGGCGTGCAGAGATGGCTGGTGGATCCCATCCCTCTCAACCTGATGCGAGGGCTACAGAAGCAGAGTCGCCGATCCTACTTCAGGTGACACGGAAGCCCCAGGTGTCCTTATGTGATCCAAGGCTTAGGGGAAATCCTCCGGCACAGATAACCCCAGCTAGACATCCAGAGACCGAACAGTAGCACACTAGTAGCAATGCACGAGGCCAAGAACGTAGACGCCCGACTTACACTATCTTTGCGACAGTCGCTTTCGTCATGATCTATCTACGAACGGTGGCAACAGTGAATGTGAATGGGTGCAGGAATCTAGTAACCCAAAAACTGCTTAATAGTTTCCTCCAGGTGAACAACATTGACATATGCTTTCTCCAAGAAGTAAATACTTACAACTTGGATGCTCTTTACAATTACGACTATAAAGTTAACCTAGGTTTAAACGGCAGAGGAACGGCAATAGTGTACAGGAAGGGACTTCCCCTGCAGAATTTTCAGATGGATCCCGACGGCCGGGTCCTCTCCGCTACTTTTGAAGAGACCGTCCTAGTTAACATATATGCTCCAGCTGGGACACAGAATAGACGCGAGAGAGAGCGTTTCTTTCAAACCGATGTAACCCCGCATTTGCTACAAGGCAAGGAACTTCTGCTAGCAGGCGACTTCAATTGCACGCTGCAGGCGAAGGATCAAAAAGGTGCTACGAATTTTAGCATCATGCTACAACACCTAGTGTCACAGTTGCAACTGCTTGACGCATGGGAGATCAAGCATGGGAATGAAGTGGAATTCACTTTTATCCGCAACACTTCTGCCTCACGCATCGATCGACAGTATTTATCTCCCGGAATGGCTCCAAATGTCCATCGAATTTGGGTCATTCCGGTGGCTTTTAGTGACCATCATGCAGTGCTATGTCAATTGCAAATAAATGAAATAAGGCATGAGACGGCCGGCCGTGGCTACTGGAAACTCAATAATTCTATGCTGGAAGACACAGACATTAGGGAACAATTTCAAATCAAATGGCTTCAGTTACAGTCGGCCTTTAGAAGTTCAACTCGGAAGAGTTTTTGGTGGGTGAACACGGCAAAACCAGCGATTCGCTCCCTATTTAAATCCATGGGTATTGTGAGGGCACAGGCCAAGAAGCAGCTACTACATTTTTACAATGAGGCGCTGTGGGGGCTGCATCTGAAGCAAAGGGAGGGCTATGAGGTGCAGACGGAGATAAAAAAAAGTAAAAGAAATCATCAAATTAAAACACTTACACCAGTTGGAAGGACATAAAGTTCGAGCCAAAGTGAAATCCATGCATGAAGCGGAACAGAACTCATTTTATTATCTCGCAAAGGAGCGGCAGAAGGGACATGGAAGATATCCTCAAACAATACGGGACGCGCACACTGGAACTGCCCATGTTGGAACGCGCGCCCAGCTCCAGCTTATAGCGGATCACTTTCAGGCTTTATTTCAAGAAGCGCCAGAAGCAGACACCCCTTATAGGCGTGTGGAACATGAACTGTTTGACACCGGCATCACCCAGGAATCCGCAAAAATACTTACCAGCCCTATCACGGAGCGGGAGGTGTTGGTCGCCATTGAACAAGCCAGTCGACACACATCACCAGGTCCTGATGGGCTCACCTATGAATTCTATAGAAAGTTCTGGCCAATAATCAAGAACGAAGTGATAGAAGTATATACGGAGCTGTGGGAGACAGCAGTGTTTCCCGAAACCTTCGCGGATGGTGTTATCACCCTGGTGCCGAAGAAACAGAAAACCGCCACCATGAAGGACTATCGTCCAATAACGCTGCTAAACGCCGATTATAAGTTATTTGCGAAAGTTCTGGCTAACCGATTAAAAGGAGCATATGCAGACATCTTGCATTGTAACCAAGCGGCAATATCGAAAAAGAACATTATTGACACATTGGCGGAACTGCGTGACACGCTGATCCATCTACGCAGAGAAAATAAAGCGGTGGCTTTGATCAATCTCGACTTTCAACAGGCTTTTGATAGAGTGCGCCATTCGAATCTGTGGAACTGCTTAACGGCTGCGAAATTTCCAGTGCCGGTAATCAATCTTATTCAGGGACTCTACGGCACGGCACAGTCTCGAGTCTTATGGAACGGATGGTTTTCCAGGACGGTACGAATAAAACGATCAGTACGTCAAGGCTGCCCGCTATCAATGGGATTGTTTTCATTGGCATTGAATCCTTTACTCCAGAGGTTGCAACAAACCATGCGAGGAGTCAGTGTATACAATGAACGGTTCACACTTACAGCCTATGCTGATGATGTGACTGTGGTGGCTGCAGATAATGAAGATATGACGACCATGCAACAGGGATTGGAGCAGTACACAACGATGTCCGGTGCAGTGTTAAATGCTGAGAAATCGGAGATCCTAATATTAGGAAATTGGCCGGAACCACCACAGACCTTGGGGATGCAATGTGTGACTACTACAAGGATACTTGGAATATGCTTTATGGCAAATATAGAAGATACGATTGCAGTTAACTGGAGGGAAAAGATTAATAGTTTACGCCATTCCTTATCCATGGAGAGGATCCGGAACCTGAATTTGCTACAACGCATCTGGTACCTGCATACTTATGGTCTAAGCAAAATTTGGTATGTGGCACAGATTCTGCCGATTGCAAAACGTGACGCACAGAAATTGGAACAACTCCTTGGTTACTTTTTGTGGACTGGAAAAGCATATAAGGTGAGCCGGCCTCAACTACGTTTGCCTCCGTCCAAAGGTGGTTGCGGCTTAGTGGACATTGCCAAGAAATGCATGGCCTTATTGGGGAAAACCGCCACACAATCATTGCGCGGATCTGGCTCATCCATTGACCAACATTTCTGGAAGGAACAGCTGCATAACCCTCAGGTGGCACTCAACGGATTTAAACCCACTGTCCTTCACCTAAAACGAATTCTGGACAACAACGATGACATTACGGCCTTCGAATGCACCCGGAACCACTACCGTATGCTCACGACAGTTCATCTGGTTCCCAGAGTGGCAGAGAAATATACCAGGGAGTGGAAAGTGATCTGGCAGAATTTATTTTGTAAACATGTGCCCAGTGATTGGCAGGAAACCACCTATGAAGTATTAAATGAGACTATACCGACAGCGGATAAACTCTGGCGACATGGAAGGGCACAGTCAAACCAATGTCCATCTTGTGCCGCCGTCGACACACTGGACCACCGGATTGCTTCCTGTAAGCAGGTTGAAGTCATCTGGGTAGAGCTCAGGACTTACATCGCCAAATGGTGCCCACCGCAAGCTCCACCATGCCTTGAGAAGCTCCAGCGTTTGGAATTTCATTTTCAGAATACTGCACTCCAACGCTGTGCAGTTTGGCTGGTAATGGGAACAATGTACTGGATCCTTAAACAGAATAATGGCCCAGTGGCGCAGAGGAAGGATTGGGTCAGTTTTCTGAGACAGGCACGCTGGCAACCGATAACTTCTGGTCTTAGCAAATCAATGCAGCCGTACATAACACGCCTTGCACTTTAAATACGACAATGCAACTATAATCAAAATAATATATATATAAAAAAATTAAAAAAATAAAATAAAAAATAATAATAATAAAAATTTAAAAAAAATGTGCAAAAAGATAAATAATCATGTACTTGTATCGACTAGGAAATAAATGAAAAATAGTTCTTTGTTTAAGAATTTAAAAAAAATAAAAAATAAAAAAAAAGTGAACAATTGTTATTGTACAAAAATATTAACCTCTACAGAAACATCGTTTGTGAGGTGAGAGCTCACGAGTCGTGTGTAATTATTGAGACATCACGAAATATGTTTATGGTCGCATGAATGATTAGAGCATTACATGACAGCGGGCGGTAATATGAAATGTGTCCTCGTACAAAAGGAAAGCTGTTTCGAAATCTAATCAAACCAATTACAAGCCACGTGTAAAAAAAGAAAAAGAAAAAAGAAACAAAAAAAATAAATAAAAAAAATAAAAAAAAACAAAAAAAACAAAAAAAAAAAAAAGGCCATAGGGAAGGAAGTTACTCGGTACTTGGCATCCTCGTTGGTGTATTGCAGGCAGAGATGCCAATTTGGTGCTTTTGACACCAAATGTAGTGCTTTTTAAACGCATCTGGTGCCAGATTTATGTAGCTAGCGCTAATTCAATTAGAGCTTGATGCTGAAATTGTGGTTAACTTGTAGAGAGCCCCACGTTGAGGTGAAACTTAGATGCGGATATTATAGGGGTCGCACAGAAGCAATGCTACGACGTGTTTGAAGTTCATACGTAGCCGGCTACAATGCTATGCAGTACTCACATTGTCTGGAACCGCCAAGAGTTGTATCAACAATGCATAGCACATTGTCTTTTTCCCGTAGATCCAGCTGCCAGCCAGAGCGATGAGAATTCAGGGTATGCGTAGGTGTACGAAACAACGATACAAAATTCCGTTTAAATGAGTGTTATTAATTGTAAACTCATTATCCTTATCGGATATTTCCGATCACTGTACTGTATATATAGATTTGTTTTACATCATGACCAATCTACAGATCGACTAATGATTTTTGTCCCATACACGAATTACTTCACATGCAAGAATCTTTCACAAAGGATGTTTGTTACATTTTATTAGTCAGTTCATAAGGCGTATTTCTCTTTAGTCTCCGCACTTCATCATTTACAACACGCGCAGCTTCCATTTCAGGATTTACGTGGACATGAACACGTTGATGGTGTTTTTTGGCACATCTTCAGAAACTGTAGCTATTCTTAAATCACGGTGTAGGTCACTGTTACGGATGTACCAGGGAGCATTTACAATTCCACGAAGAACTTTATTTTGAAATGTCTGAATCATCTTAACATTTGATTTGTCGGTGCAGCCCCGTAACTGGATTCCATAAGTCTAAACAGGTTTCAACATTTGTTATGTATTGAGAGTTCAGAATTTCCTCCAAGTAGCCAATAGAGTGTTCTATAGTTTATGTTGAGTTCTTCCTTTTTCTTTTTGACATGCTCTTTCCATTTCAATTTAACATCCAGTGCCATTCCCAAGTATTTGGCTGAATTATTATATGAGACTTGAAAGTTGTTGATAAAGATGGGAGGTGGAATTGCTTACTTATATGTGAAATTTATATGAAATGATTTCATTTCATTCAGTTTAATACGCCACTTAGTGGTCCAATTACTTATTTTATTTATAACATTCTGCATATTATTAGTAGCTCTCTCGATATTCTCTTCAACAGTAAGCATTACTGTGTCATCTGCAAAAGTGCCCATAAGAGTGTTATCCACTCGGGGAATATCTTGGGTGCGTAGTAAATATACTATAGGCCCAAGTACACTGCCTTGTGGCACACCAGATGCTATTCGTTTGAATTCTGAGTATTCTTTACCATGGCGTACTCTAAAATACCTAACTGCAACACATGACTTTAGTATCTGATAGAATTGCTTAGGAAGCTCCCTTTTTAATTTGATCTCAAGGCCCTTGTGCCAAAGCTTGTCAAATGCCTGTGCCACATCAAGAAAGATTGCAGAACATATTTTTCCTTCTTCAAAAGCTTCCTCAATAGAATTAGTAACTCTATGAACTTGATCAATGGTAGAGTGTTTATGTCTAAAGCCAAATTGATGAGCTGAGATCAGTTCTCTGGTCTATATAACCACCATTAATCTCTTTAGTAGTAATCTCTCAAATATCTTAGACATAATGGGAAGTAAGGATATTGGCCGATATGATGTTACTTCTGTTGCTACCTTGCCTGCTTTGGGTAAGACTATTATTTCTGCCTTTTTCCAGTGTTTCGGAACACACTTAAGTTTAAAACAAGCATTTATTATATGCTTTAGTTTTTGACATGTATAATAATTTAATAATTTCACAGTTATATTATCATAACCTGGTGATTTTTTAATACTAAAGTTGTTTTTTATGAAGTTCTTTAGTTCGTTCAAGGAAACAGGTTTTATCTCCACCTCATTTTCACAAATAGCATATTCATTACACACTGTCCTAGCGAGTGGAAGGAAGTAATTTCAACCTCCCCTAACTTGCCTGCGGTTGAACGCTCTTGGACTAGACCATTTCACCTCCTTCCATGCCTCAGCTGATATATAAACATCCTTCATTGTAGTTCTTTTTTTGAATTCTGTACGACATCGTTTTCTTCATCATTTGCGCCAAAGCCTTTCCAAAGTTTGCGTTTATAGTTACGCATCAGTTTTTCAACATACCTAACCAACATACACGTGACCTTGGGGGGTAAAAACATGGTGTTAATATCGCCAGAAACTATTTCTTCTGAATCAGGATGAGCAGGACAGTTGTCCATTACTAAAAGTGCTTTCCGAAACAAGTTGTTTCCTTTTAAAAACTTGACTTGTGGCACAGCCAGTAAAAAAGCAGATTTAAAAATAAAACGGGACCTAAGTTAAGCCGGAACTCGATTAATCGGGGCTCTACTGTAGTCCACTACCACATTAATAAAAAGAAATTCAACATTGATAATCTGAAAATCAATTCACAAATATAAAGAATGGAAGAGACCTTGAGTAAAGAAACCGAACCAGCATATAACAGCCTTGAAAATATACTAAGTGCTGAAAGATAAATCCGTCGGTAACGTATAATTGCCGCCACTGTTGTTGTTGTTGTCAGCGTTTGAAACAAAGAATACAAATGATTAGCGAGCGTAGCTGCAAGATATCATTGTTGGGTAGACCTGGATTTTTGGCAGAGGACAATTCAAATCTCTATTTGAAATACATATTTTTCGTAGGTAATTTGTGACATTCAGGAAACATTGTGCTGCTGTATGCGTCTTTTCAACTTTACGAACCCTCTAAATAGTTTTGTGTACCCCTAGGGGTACCGGTACCGCAGGTTGATACTCTGATCTACCTCTTACAATTGAGTAACTTGCAAGAGAACGTAAACCGCAAGGTAATAAAGGGCCCAAGTTGTGTCTGCGAGTTTAATGTAATTTTCTTGCGCTCAATTTGATTGTTTTGGCTATCAATTAGTAGTCGAGTTGGAGCTAGTGCTAGTGTACAAATTGCTGCCTTCCAACGGAAGGAGAGTTCTCAAGAGAGGACTCTCGTACCAATCTGCCCCGAACAGATAAAGTCAGTCGCATCCACCACAAGGATTTATAAAATGTGACAGCTTTATCGAATACCCTATCTGAATCTGCGGATATGTTTTTACTTTCTCTACTGGTAAGTAGGGGAAGTATTGTATTCCACCCAAAAATTCGATGTCGAGATTTAACCGGAAATATATGTTTTGAGGCCCCCTGAATCCAAAAAAAGCATTTTTAGAAAAAGGTCCGTGTGTGTGTCTGTGTGTCAGTTTGTCAGTCTGTCAGTCTGTGGACAGCATAACTCAAAAACGAAAAGTCGGTTAAAAACCAAAGTTGGTATTTAAATTTAATGTCTTTGAAGGATGCGACACGAAGATTTTGAAGACAATATCCCCACCCTAAACAACCCTTTACATGGAAAATTTTTACAAAATTTTGATTGTCTTGAAAATGGCTCTAACGATTTTTAATAAAATGTCATATGTTTGAGATATTTTGATGACAAATGAAATGTATATCTTGAATTTTCTGGCTATAGCCCCTGTAGTCGTATTTACTCTGGACGACTTTTGCATAACTGGTAAACCATTAGAGATAGACCAAATCACACTATACAAAACATGTAGATCTTGCTAATATACACAATTTATGTCTCAATAAATTTTCTTGTAGGGTTAACCATTTCGGATATATGGATATATGGGAAAACAGAACTTTCGTGAAATGGGTCATCGTTGTTCATTTTTTATATGTTACATGTGCAAAGACAACAGAATCTCAAAGCTTTAAAAGATTTGACTATCGCACAAAGGCTACTGTATTCCAATATTCCCCTTGCACCTACTAGGAAATAAGCAATAAGATAATTTGTACAAATGTTTATTTTAACTAACACGAAGAAGATACAGGATTAAGAGTTTGTAAGAATGGTTAGTACAAAAGTAGAGAAAGTCATGTGAGTGCAACACATCAGATTTTTTTTACAATAAAATCACATTCTGCATAGGTCATTGGCATTGGCCCGTGCCATAATGTTGGAAGCAATTTTATTAAAATTGGAAGGGCAACAACTTCTTTCTCTCTCTTTAAAAAAAAGAGTGGGTATGAAACATTAAGGATCTACTTCAGATTTTGGGTTCTGGATGTATAGTCTCATGTGGGTTTCTTGAGTTCACGCAGAGATCGGAAGCATGTGTTTTATTATGACGTTATTTTCCTATGTACATAACCAACTCGCCGTGTAACCGGAATGTTACGTAAAGTGTTGCCCTACCGGTTTCTTCATCTGCAGCCACTAGGAATGCCTCCTGCCCGATGGTGCACAGGCTATTTTTGGTTCGCTTGCTTTTCACATGCGTATTTTTCAATCAACGTTAAAATAGCCCCGAACCGTTAATTTAATAATGCCAAAAATGGCCGGATAAAACTCAAAACCTTGAGGGATATTATGTGCATTTCATAAAGAAATTCCATATAAATAATGTCGTTACAAATATTATTATAAAATATTCACAATAATAGTTATTTATATAACTAGTGTATAATCTGATGGAGAAACGAGGGTGGGTGGGTGGTGTTTAAGGGCCCGTTGACAATTAGATCATTAGGACCCGAAAGCCCAAAGGTAAAAACAAGCACACTCAACTGATAAAACTCACCCCTAAAAAGCTATGAAAGGAAAGTTAAAAGAGGTAAAAACTTAGGGTTAAAATAGCTAAAATTTAAACAAGTAAAACGTGACTTAGTAAAAACGGGAGGTATTAAACAGGAAAAGAAGTAAAACACCCTAAGTAGTCTAAAACATTCAAACTCTAAAACGGATTAAATGTGCTTCGCGAACCCAATGTCTGCGACGAACCGCAGTGCCTTATCTACAGCAACTGGGTCGTCGCCCAAAATGGAACGCAGCGTAACACCCAGACCAAGGGACTGGCGTTCGTGAGCGGAACCGGACAATCCAGGAAAACGTGTGCCACAGAGTTGAACGTCGCACAGGAGAAACGAAAAATGCCTTAGTTTGACTAATGAGACCGCATTACTGACATACTTTCCAGAGCAGGTAATTATGCTGGTTTTCTTGCAGGCACATTAGAGAAAATTATTTGTGGTGATAACATTGCTGTCTTTTTGCCATGATAATTTCGTCATTCATTTTCTGGCACATTTCTTCAAAATCTTCGTGCCGCATACCTGAACGATATTAAACTTAAGTACCAACTTGTGTTGTATTCGACCCAAAATTTAGGCGTAGAGATTTCACCGGAAATGTATGTTTTGAGACCCCCTGGATCCAAAAAGAGCAGTTTTAGAAAAAGCTTCGTGCTGGGGAGTGCTGTGTGTGTGTGTGTGTGTGTGTGTGTGTGTGTGTGTGTGTGTGTGTGTGTGCGCGCGCGTGTGTGTGTGTGTGTTGGTGTGTCTTGTCAGTCTGTGAGCAGCATAACTCAAAAACAGAAAGCCGGTTAAAAACCAAAGTTGGTATTTAAGTTTATTACCTTTTAAGGATGTGACACGAAGATTTTGAAGAAAACTCCTCCACCTTAAACTACCCTTCACATAAAAAATGTTTTCGAACATTTTTACTTTCTCAAAAATGACTCTAAAGATTTTGATTAAAACGCCACATGTTTAAGATATTTTTATGGAATATATATATTTTGAATTTCCTGGCTTTAGCCTATGTCGTCCTGTTTACTTTTGATGACTTTTATATAACTGGTAAACCATAAGAGATGGACCAAATCTTACTGTACAAAAGGTGTAGATCTCCTTAAAACACACAAGTTATGTCTATGTGCACTTTTTTGTGAAGTGAACCATTTCGGAGACATTGCTTGTTATTTGTGTGAGTTTTTCAAAATTCTTCTCAGATGCAAGGTTGTTATTCGCTTTTCATCTGTTTAGCGGTGCAAAGAGAAGGTAATTCGAAAGCTTTAAAAGATTTGACTATCGCTCAAAGCCTACTGTATTTGCATATTCCCGTTGCATCTATAAGAAAATCTCTAGTAAGATAATTTCTGGAAATGTTTATCTCAACTAACAGGAAGAAGATAAAGGAATAGGAGTTCGTAAGAATAGTTAGTACAAGATTAAAGAAAGTCATGTGAGTGCAAAACATCAGATTTACTCCTGAATTTCAGATATACCTGAAGTACGCTAGATAAGTTGTATGCTTTAAGCTTGTTAGATGCAGTGTGTATATTATCACAAAGGTGTTCCTTTGAAGAATTTGCTTCCAGAACGCCATTACAAGCTCTTCAAGCATTACAGAAAAGTAGGCTATTGGAAAGAATGTGTTGAGGACGAGGATGATGCTTAGAATATGTTAAAATATCTCCAACATGGGTGTATTGTTATTATGACCCAGACATGGAGGGGAGCACAGAGTGGGTTCAACATAGTCAACTCCCACCACAAAAGTCGTTCAGGAGGTGGAACAAGTGCATTGCATTGAGGGAGGGGGGAGCATTTTGAGGGGAACAGAAATATGTTTGAGTCATATTTATCAATATATTGTTGAACATCAGTGCCATTCTTTATTGAACATCCCTGCTAAGCTATGCGCTTGCATATGAACTATGCAACGTCAAACACGAGCACATAGTAAAAAATCTGATGTGTTGCACTCACATGACTTTCTCTACTCTTGTACTAATCATTCTTACAAACTCTTATTCCTGTATCTTCTTTCTTGATAGTTGAGATACACATTTTTACAAATTATCTTATTGCTTATTTCCTTGTAGGTACAAGGGGAATATTGGAATACAGTAGGCTTTGTGCGATAGTCAAATGTTTGAGATTCTATTGTCTTTGCACACTTAACATATTAAAAAAATGAATAACGATGATCCATTTCACGAAAGTTCTAAGTTTCCGAAACTCACACACATAACAAGGAATATCTCCGAAATGGTTCACCCTACAAGAAAATTTATCGAGATATAAATTGTGTATTTTAGCAAGATCTACATTTTTTGTAGAGTATGATTTGGTCTATCTCTAACGGTTTACCAGTTATGCAAAAGTTGTCCAGAGGAAATACGACTACAGGGGCTATAGTCAGAAAATTCAAGATATACATTTCATTTGTCATCAAAATATCTCAAACATATGACATTTTAATCAAAATCGTTAGAGCCATTTTCAAGAAAATCAAAATTTTCGAAAAATTTTCCATGTAAAGGGTAGTTTAGGGTGGGGCTATTTTCTTCAAAATCTTCGAGTCACATCCTTGAACGACATTAAACTTATATACCAACTTTGGTTTTTAACCTAATTTTCGTTTTTGAGTTATGCTGTCCACAGACTGACAGACGGACTGACACACAGACACACACACGAACCTTTTTCTAAAAATGCTTTTTTGGATTCAGGGGGCCTCAAAACATATATTTCCAGTGAAATCTCGACATCGAATTTTTGGGTGGAATACAATACTTGCCCTACTTACCAGTAGAGAAAGTAAAAATGTACGATACATGTGGGAACTTACCTAGTTATTAAACACAGGTTATTAATATGGTGACTAAGAGCTCCATCCCAACCTAAAAGTGCAGCTGTAGAAGAATTCCATGCAGGTAGTGATGGAAACATTTGTGCAAACACAGAAAGACACCTGAATAAAGATAATTCAGGTAGATCTGCTAAGGCAAGTGGACCCACAACAATATCTTTAATTAGGCTTGAATGTTAGTGCTACCATAACCATCCCGTATAATGCAATAAGATCTAAGTAGATGTGTTTATCTAGGATAACCTTGAAACCACTCAGTCGATTTTGGTAACTCGTTCACCATTGAAATGCACTTACATTCCACGATATAAAACAGGGTATAATTTAAATTACTAACAGACTAAAAAGGAATTACAGGACCTGGATATTGGAATACCAACATGTTGAGGTTATGAAACAACACAACTGCAAAAACAGCTTTTAAATTTTGGTTAAGAGTACAAAATATAGCCACTTCACAAAAAAAATCATGTTAAAATGCCTGTTGAAATATTCATATGACTTTCATTATTATTATATAAACCATTTTACAAACGTTTATTTTTCAGTGTACTTCATGTTAATTGAGTTAATCATTTTAGATGTGGTTTTATAATGCATTTCTTTATAGGCACAAGGGAATATCTTGAAAAAAGAAAGTGCCTTTGAAATGCCATGTCTTTTCATTACATGGCGAAAAACAAATGAAGAGTGCCTTAGCACTTAAAAAGTATAAAACACATTTAAACCAGTAATAAGAAATATCCCGGAAATGGTTAACGCCATAATATGGCTTGAACCGTATATTTTAACAAGAACTATATCTTTTATGTAGTCAAGTTTTTGTCTATTGCTCTTTACCAACTACACAAAATGAATTTAGAATGTGGACCAGGGGCTAGTCGCAAAAAATTTCAAATTTTGTTAGGTGCGTATGGATGGAAATTGAGTGAATTTATTTTCACATCTCAATTTACATAGCTTTTTATATCAAATTTGCTCATATATACCTAGCTTACCCATTTATAGAATGTCTGGTCATTGTTGATTATGCTGCCTGAGCTTACACGACCCCAGACTTGATTAGGAACGTAAATATCTTAAAGATGTGATATTTTAATCCAAGTTCTTGTGACTATTTTTGAGACAGTCAAAAATAAATTGCTTCCGTTTGAAGCGCAGTTTGGGTTTAGGAGATTTTCTTGTAAATCTTCATAACTCATCCTTAGTAAGCTCAAATGCCAAATTTGGTATTAGTGGTTTGTGCTAATTCCACTTCTAGTGAGTCAGAAAATGACTGCTAAAAGAATAAAAATTCAGATCCTGGGCTCAAAACTCTGGATATATTCTGTACCAATGTTGTAAACAGATTAGTTCATGAAGAAGCATAGTTCAGAGATATACTGAAAATCATCAACTTCAAGGCTTGGGTCTCTTAACCCGTTCGTTCCCCAGTGGAAATTTGTGGCAGACGATCTCTCCAACGCTGTTTAGGTCTTCCAATACTTCTATGACTTAAACATATATCATTTAGCATATTTTTTGGGGAATCTATCTTCGTTCATTCTTGTTACATGTCGAAACCAATTGTATTTATTTGCCGTCATCTTATCATGTAACCTGAAAATGTTTAATTCGTTCCTGATATCTTCACTTCTCTTTTGGTCTCTTAACGTCCTAGGACTCTTCTAAGAAATCGCATTTCGGCTGTTTCTATTTTTCGCTCCTCTTTGTTAAAGGCCATGTTTCTGATCCACAAATCAACTTCGATTGTTTTATAAAATTTTAATTTTGTTTTCCTTGTTTTATTTCTTAAACATCAATGAGTTGCTTTCTGCAATTGATTTTTTGAAGAGGCTATCATAACTTGGTCATCTGCAAATAATATGTAGTTCATTTTCTTTTCGTCTATCATAAAAAATTTTTTGCTATTTTCTTATGGCATCATCTAAATATACAGAAAATAGAACCGAAATAATTGAACAGTGAGCTGTTTTAAATATTTAAGAAGTCAGAAAACAAAATATGTGGCTATCAGGAACGAATTAAATATTTGTTGCACCACAGACATGTTGAAATGTTTCTAATTTCTTTTGCCCGCATGTGATTATACTGTTCCAATTACAATTTTTGTTCTCTTGTGATAAGGTCCAAATAAAACCGTAATTTTAAGTTGCTAACGGCAGTGCATGCAGATGTGTTTTGGCAATAATTTCTTTACAAACAAATACACCGCTAAAGTCATTAATGTGCGGAAATGCGGTTTCGTATCAGTTAATCTATGGTTAGAGGTCGGATCACGTGCAGACGGGAAGTCACGTTGGTATTCCTGCTCCATAGAGAAGGAGAAGTCAGTGTTTGCCCTCCCTCCACTTCCTTTGTTACTCTGACCGCGCGATCTTTTTGATAAAAGAGCAGTGAAGAAGAACTAAAAGGTTCGTTAGCTTGAAGTGGCTGCAGCTGGTGATACCGAAATGCAGTGGACCTTCAACAATGGCAGTGTTACGGTGTGGAATTACAGCTGACCGCGGCGTCAAGAAGACATACAGAGGGCGCGTCTCCTAGCAACGGACAATCCTACATCTGCTACCGCTTATTAGAGTATTAACTCGATGTCATCAATAATCGGATCAAAAACATGCAGGACCCCGTGTGTATAATTAAGTGTTGTTGGATGCAGACGTTCATTTCGGTCTCATAGCGACTGGGGACAAGAACAAGCCTCTCCTTAGCCTCTAGTGATGTTTTTGTTTCTTATTTTCGAAAAGTTAGATTTGTGAATCACGGCTTCCTTACGGTATCTTATGCCTTCCATCGTTTTGGAGGACTTTTATGATTTTGTAAAGCGTGTATATAAGTGCAAGGCGAAGGGACCTTCTAGATTCCGTCCACGTTTTTCCAAACAGCAACATTATCAGTATCAACATAGGTAGAGGAATTATATAATAATGAAAACGCGAAAGTAAGCATTAGAACTTTATTTATTTTAACATTAGTTCCGAAGGGACAGAAAAGAGTATTGATTTGTCGCTAGTAGTGTTTTGTATTGTGAGATTAGCGTCAAAATGATGTACCCTGAGCAACTTCTGGGTATTAAACCCATGCGTGGCGATGAAGAGAAGCAAATGCTTTTCCAGCAACAGCGGGCACACATTCGCCATGTTCTGGGAGTGCGCCGTAGCTCCTTCTTGCTAGTACTGTATATCGTCTTCTACTTCGTCTACCTGGTCACTGGAGGAGTTGTCTTTGCCACCTTCGAGGCACCAGAAGAGAACCAGATCAAGGTGTCCCTGAATAAAGCCCGCCAGGCCTTCTTAGCAGCTCATCCTTGTGTTTCAGGTAAAGTCATAGAGAGATCTAAGTATCTGTAATTGTTGTAACTGTACTCCATCCAAATATTGGTACCGAGGTGTGTGTGTGTGTGTGTGTGTGTGTGTGTGTGTGTGTGTGTGTGTGTGAGAGAGAGAGAGAGAGAGAGAGAAAGAGAGGGAGAAAGAGAAGTCGTTAAACACTACACTTCTTATTTACAGCCAACGTCCTTAAGGATGCAGCACGAATATCCCAACAATCCTGTACAGGACTACTTTAAGTTATTTACTGTATTCTCAAAAATGCCTCTAGGGATTCTGAGTAAAACATCATATGCAGGGCCCGGGTACCTATTTATGACATGTCATAGTTTTTTACATGGAAAATATACACGAAGCGGCATTTTATCAACAGTGATTAAAAATATGCAATTCTCATGGGTCATATAAAGTCATATTTTGGCCTAGAATGATTTTTCTTTTTGTATTTTTTTTTTTTGTCATTTTTCATATTATAGTCATATTTTTTTCTTAAATTTTCGTTATTTTGTCATATTTTTATATTTCTATTCTAATTTCGCATGTGCTTGCAGTCGTCCCAAACATGATTTTTCACGTCTCCTAATTCTTGTCTATAATATTAGGAGGTCTTTATCGGTTACAATGTAGCGTGCAATCATGCCTTTTTGAAAAGTTTAAAATGTATGTAATTTGCTACTGTAATTCCTCTTTCTGAACGCACTTCAAAATGTGAAGTTTATTTCATTCTGTACGGAGCTGAGGATTAGCTCTGGATTCAGCAATTAAATAAATTCAAAATGCACAGTAAAATGATATTATTGAGTGCGCTATGTTTTTAATGCAAATATTCAATATAATGTTACTTTAGACAGCATTAAATTTTTGAAGATTTCGAAAATGTACACAAAAAACTTTAGATCATATTTACAGTCATGTTTTTTTAATTTTTTCGGTCACTGTGCTTGCATATTTGTAACATTTCTAGGTCATGAACATCTGGGCCCTGATCATAAGTTTAAGTCCTGGGGTGCCGGGATAGTTCAGGTGCTGAAAGTCCGTGGTTCCATACCCGGCTCTGGGGTGGCAATTTTAAGTCGACGCTATCCTCTGACTAGGTCCTGTGAATTGTGCCTAAGGCCCAACGTGGCTCGGAGTCCACAGTAAAAGCTGAGTCCTCTCGTTCCACCGCCATCATTATCATCCCAGCACCTCAGAAATGGGTCAAGTCATTGGTGAATGAGGTAACCCCGAAGGTCATAGACCATATGGGGTGCATTAGACACAAGATGAGGAGTATAAGTCCTTTACATGACTTCTTTACGCCTTCCCTGGTAGGTAGAGCAAGTATTTTATACTACACACAATTCGATATCGAGATTTCATCGTAAAAACGTGTTTAGAGGTTCCCGAAGCTACATCCCCTCTCAAAAAGAGCATTTTATTAAAGGCCGCATCCGCGTGCGCGTCTGTGAACACCAAAAATGCAATTTCTGATAAATATCTCTTTTTTCGAGTTAACTAAACTGCATCCAAACTAATATACTTCATAAGTTCAAAATCTTCCAAAAATTCTCAATAAAATCCCCCTTCCCAAAGTATGCTTTACATAGGAAGTTCTTCGTTATTTCTGAATTAGCCAAACATGGCTCTAATGATCTGCATTAAAAGTCCACATATTTAAAACATTAACGTGCTTAACAAAAGACATATGTTGAATTTTTGCTAGTATGTCTCTCCCAAAGTTGCAAGGTAAACATTTCCAAGAAAATCTTCCATGCCAAACTATTCTTTACGTGGAGAAAGCTTCTCGTTATTTCTAATAAATGGCTCTACGATTTTTATTAATGTAAAGAATTTGCAAGGCTAACGAAAGCTATACCTTGACATTTCTGCAAGTAACGTTGTGAAATCTCCTTCATTCTGAATAACTTGTGCATACTTTTACGTAACTGACATAAAAGAAAGACAAAAACTTACTACACAAAGATTCAGATCGCTAAACCACACATGTTATGTCATACATGTTTTATAGCGTTAACCATTTCCGAGATATTTATTGTTCTTAGTTCTGAAGTTCTAGGTCATCGTTTATTTGCTTCTTGTGATGTAATAGAGGGAACATGCAATTTCAAAGTCAGTAGGAATATGGCGACCCATTTTTTACATTCTCTACTACGAGTAAGTAGGAAAAGTGTCATATTCGATTCAAACTTTCGATGTCAAGATTTCACCGGAAATATATGTCTTGAGGCACCTGAATCCAAAGAAGTAGTTTTAGAAAAAGGTCCATGTGTATGTGTGTTGTGTGTCTGTGAACAGTACAACTCAAAAACGAAAAGTCAGTTAAAAACCAAAGTGGCTTTAAGTTCAATATCTTCTAAGGATGCGACAAAAAAATTTTCAACTAAATTCCTCCACCCTAAACTACCCTTTACATGGAAAATGTTTCGAATGTTTTGGTTTGGTTTTCCCAAAAGTGGCTCTAATATTTTTTATTAAAGTGCCATATGTTTAAGATATTTTATAACAAATGAAATGTATATTTTGAATTTTCTGGCCGCAGCCCATTTAGTCCTGTTTACTCTTGATGACTTGTGTGTAACTGGCTAATTCTAAGAGACAGACAAAATCTTACTATACAAAAAATGTAGATCTCGTTAAAACACACAAGTTATGTCCAAATGCAGTTTTTTGTAGAGTGAACCATTTGGGAGATATTCCTTGTTATTTGTGAGAGTGTTGCAGCGCTTACACTTTTCTCAAATGGAAGGTCATTATTCACCTTTTTATCTCTTGCCGTGCAAAGAGAACGGAATTTCAAAACCTTCATATAGCGACCAGCTGGGAAAGATCTGACTATCGCTCAATGTCTGCTGTATTCTCATATTCCCCTTGCACCTATAAGAAAGTCACAGTAATATAAACTCTGCAAATGTGTATCTCGACTAACATGAAGTTTGTGAGAACAGTTAGTACAAGAGTAGAGAAAGTCATGTGAGTGTAACATATCAGATTTGTAAGATTGTACTATAATTTTAGCCTGCTACATCCATCTCTTCTTCTTTCTTCTTTCCCTGATTACCCTCCCTTTGTGTAGGACTTACAACCCAGTGCCTAGGGTCAGATGCCTTTCGGGGACCAGACAGAGTGAAGACCAGGAAGCAGGTGGTCAGCCAAGCTGGTAGTGAGGGAGAGGGTGATATGGACTGAAATGCGAAATGGATGATTGGAAGGGTAATAATGAAGCAATTTGTGAAATGAATGGCGGGGAAAACCGAAGAACCCGAAGCAAACACGCTCAGACGCCGCTTCGTCCACCACGTATACCACATGCCGGTCCCGCCTAGCTGGTAGGCGAGCGGTCTAACCACTCAGCCACGGCGCCGCCATTATACTTCCAGAGGAATAATCCTGGCTAGAGAAAAATTCCTACCCCCCCTCCCCGCCCCCGCCGGGAGCACCAGTGGAATGAGATGGCGGGGTAAACCGTAGAATCCGGAGGAAACCCGCCCCAGCGCCACTTTGTCCATCACGAATCCCACATGCGGTTGCCTGGGATCGAACCAGGACCGCTTTGGTCTGGGGATGTTGAAGCCTACATAGGGGAGGGAAGCCGGGTGTACAGCCACCACCGGGGAGTTTCAATATGTGTATGTTAGGGACCCCTACATTCTGCGGCCGTCCCTACTCAGGCCCGGCCACCCTTAGTGCCCTCTCACATTATGTACCCTTCCCTCCATCAATGTCACAGGTTCAAAAGAGCTTCTATAGGTCGAGTGTTAAGTCCCCCCTTCCCCCCCGAACTTGGTCATAGTTATATCTCGATTAACAAAAGTACACAGAAATATAAGCTTTCGTAAAAATAATTTGTAGAAGCTAAATAAAAATAGACTATAAAGAAAAGAAAGACATGTGAATTAATCACACCAGACTTTTAAACGTATTTCCAAAGTTGTGATTACTGCTTTTAGCTTTGTTTGTGTTATTCCGTCTTCAAATACAATTTAATTCGATCGTTCAAATTTGGGCAACATTGTGGATTTGAACAGTCTATGCTCCTTCAGTAGCTTGGTGTAAACATTTAAGAATTAAATAACAGTGGCGCACGTGGTATACTCCCGTTTAAGCTACCTTTCTAAAATGAAGCAATCCAAGAACATGCTGCTGACAAGTTTATTGAGGTTTGAAGCAGCAAGTACTTGTTCAACAAACAAATGCAGGCAGCCTTGAGACTAGGGAGTGAAGTCAAAAGGCCGAGTAAATGACCCATACATAGCCAGAGCTGTGTAAACTGCTCGAAACCTGAACAAACACCTTTCGCTTCATCCCTCTCTTAGATAAGAAGCATAAACAGAACAGTTCCATTGTCAATGACTTCTTCTTCTAATGTTATTCCTCTTGTTGTACGAGAACATAACGACTGTATTCTTCAATAACAGAACACACTAACAGCATTAACTTCAACCGAGCATTACAGTTTCATTAGTTCTACAAAAACCTGGTGTGACGAGGATTAGGAGAGATACGGAGGGAGTTAGGCACTGGGGCCAGGCTTATTATTTGTATGCCCCTAAGAGGACACCCCCTGGAGGAAGGGTGAGCTGAGAGGAGCCACCGGGCAGCCAGATCCAGACTAACGGTACAGACACTTACAGACGTCCCTAAGGTTTTCCGTTTGATGGTACATTGAAGTCTTTAGGTCTTCTGGGGCCAACTCAGATGCCAACTCGGTGCCTGCAGATGCCGTCCCCTTTTCCGACCGCATCCCACGGACAACGAGGGACGGAAAGAGTTCCTCTGCGCATATTATCCTTGCCATGCTGCACCTAAAGCCTTCACTGATACTTACGACCCTGTAAGAACCAATGAGATTAAGGATGAATGAAGTGATTAATGAAACGAAATGGAAGGACGGGAAATTCGGGAGATGTAATTATCCTTCCCAGCATTCGCCTAGCGACGCGGGAAACCCCCCAAAAAGGCTATGGGTAAAGAAGGTCGACCTCGGGAATCGAACACAGGAAATCACGAATGCTAGCCTAACACGTTTCCGCGGACCTATCTCACTCGGTGGAGAAGGTTATACACCTTGCACACATAGACCTATATAGACAAATTGTGGCCAGGAGGAAAGGGTGAAGTGAAGCAACCACAGGAGTGTATACACCACAAGCACGCGCGGAAGTTCCTAACAGCTATCCAGAGAGGGCCATGAACGACCCATCAACATAGCAGCCCTCTAGTATCCACGGGGAATACTCTTTCCTTTGAGCAAGCATCCACGCTATCAGTCCGGCACTACCATACTCCATGTAACCTAGAAGCACACCGGAATGAAAGAGAAATGTTGCAAAGGAGGTCGTGGTAATGAGAAACCATCCCACCATCCATTTACCTACCAAGGAAAACGAGATAAAACTCAAAGACAGAGTGAGTGGTCGATGGGAATCGAACCTCACGCTAGCGCGTAGACATCTTGTTAACACTTCATTGATTTATTCATTTATTGATTCATTGATTTATCGATCCAATACATTTCGAAGAAGATTCCCCACATCTCACGCTGATCAGATTTCGTAACGTCAGACTCCAGGCGGAAGGGATAAGATGATAGTACTCAACGGGCGGCCGGCGAGCTGCAGGACTGCTACAAGACCCCTCTTGTACTTTGACGAAATGTGTATGAACCATTCCTGCAAAATTTTGAAATAGATACAGAAACATTTTGTACGATAATTCTAATGTCACGTGAATGTAACAAATCAGATATTCAAGTGGTGTCTTGCTGTTTTGCACCTAAACTGAAGTGTTTACTTATTGAGATAGTATATTTTTACTTTCTCTACTACGTACAGTAAGTAGGGGAAGTGTTGTATTCCAGCCAACATTTTGATGTCCAGATTTCACCGGAAATATATGTTTTGAGGCCCTCTGAACCCCCCCCCCCAAAAAAAAAACACACATTTTTAGAAAAAGGTCTGTGTGTGTCTGTGTTTGTGTGTTTGTATGTATCGGTGTGTGTGCGTTCTGTCTGTGAAGAGCATAACTCAAAACCGGAAAATCGGTTAAAAATCAAAGTTGGTATTTAAGTTTTAAAATCTTTCAACGATGCGACATGAAGATTTTCAAGAAAATTCCTCCACCCTAAACTCCCCTTTGCATGGAAAAATTTGATTTTCCCAAAAATGACTCTAACGATTTTGATTAAAATGTTTATTATATTTTTATGGCAAATGAAATGTGTAGGTATTTTGAATTTTCCGGCTATAGCTGATGAATGACTTTTGTGTAACTGGTAAATCGTAAGACATAGAGCAGACCTTATTGTACAAAAATGTAGATCTCGTTAAAATACACAATTTATATATATATATATATATATATATATATATATATATATATATATATATATATATATATATATATTTTTTTTTTTTTTTTTTTTTTTTTTTTTTTTTGAGCGGTGAACCATTTCGGAAATATTCCTTGTTAGTTTTCAGCATTTTGCAATACTTACAGACCGTTCTCAAACGGGAGGTCATTATTCATTTTTACTTTCTCTACTGGCAAGTAGGGGAAGTATTATATTCCACCCAAAAATTCGATGTCGAGATTTCACCGGAAATTATGTTTTGAGACCCCCTGAATCCAAAACAAGAGCATTTTTAGAAAAAGGTCCGTCTGTGTGTATGTGTGTCAGTCTGTGTGTCAGTCTGTCAGTCTCTCAGCATAACTCAAAAACGAAAAGTCGGTTAAAAACCAAAGTTGGTATTTAAGTTTAATGTCTTTCAAGGATGCGACACGAAGATTTTGAAGAAAATAGCCCACCCTAAACTACCCTTTACATGGAAGACTTTTCGAAAATTTTTATTTTCTTGAAAATGACTCTAACGATTTTGATTAAAATTAATTTTCTGGCTATAGCCCCTGTAGTCGTATTTACTCTGGAGGACTTTTGCATAACTGGTAAACCGTTAGAGATAGACCAAATCATACCATACAAAAAATGTAGATCTTGCTAAAATACACAATTTATGTCTCAATAAATTTTCTTGTAGGGTGAACCATTTCGGAGATATTCCTTGTTATGTGTGTGAGTTTCGGAAAACTTAGAACTTTCGTGAAATGGAACATCGTTGTTCATTTTTTAATATGTTACGTGTGCAAAGACAACAGAATCTCAAACATTTGACTATCGCACAAAGCCTACTGTATTCTTGCGCCAACAAGGAAATAACCAATAAGATAATTTGTACAAATGTTTATTTTAACACGAAGAAGATATAGGAATAAGAGTTTGTAAGAATGGTTAGTACAAAAGTAGAGAAAGTCATGTGAGTGCAACACATCAGATTTTTTATCTCTTGGTCATGCAGAGAGAGCGGAATTTCAAAGTCATCATATACCAACCGCTCTTAAAACATTTGATTATCACTTAAAGCTTAATTTATCCCCTTTACATATACAAGAAAATTAGCAAGAAGATAATTTCTACGAATGTTTATCTCGATTTTCATTAAGCAGATAGAGGAATAAGTGTTTCTAAGAATAGTTTGCACAAGAGTAGAGAAAGTCATGTGAGTGCAACACATCAGAGTTTTTAATTAAGCTTAGTTATTGCCTCTAAGGGAGATTCATCTTTTTTGCGTATTTCTATTCCCAAAAGTTGTCGATTTGTCCTCGAACATTAGTCCGATAACGTTTTCTTTTGGTATTTTTCCCCTACGTCTGAATTTTGCAATACTCAACGTTCTTGAACTGCTGATATGTGAAGATCTATCATCGTTGTTTTGTTTTACTTTTGTGATGATTAAAATATAGTTAAATGAGAAGTGTTTTGGCTTCTTTATATAGTGATTATATAATGAATGAAAAATTACTTCATATCATTTAACGAATGAAAACATGAAATTTGAATTGAACTAATGAACAAAGAATATTTACAACCGTAATTAAGAAATTTGGCTTGCAGCCAATTGCAGGAAGGGCTTAGGTCACGTTATCAACCCGAAAACGCTGGGCAGGAATGAAACACGTGACCGATAACTTATTCAAGGAAGCATGAGCATAAAATTTTCCATTCTGAAGGGTTCTGCGTAAGAGAATGTTGCGTTAAATGTTATTCATTTTACAGGTTTCCTAAGCATTGTTACTGTTTCGTCAATCTTGTGTAAAATCTGATGCACTACTTACGCTGACAATATCTTCTCTATCTCATAGCTATCTTGAATATCTTCCACTGTTTGTGAAAAAACTTGTATCTGTGCAGTTTAGCTTCATCACAACAATTTTAGGCTAAAATGTTTTAAATTAGGTATATAATATTGACATAGCTAAGTACGGAATACCAGAACAACACTGTGTTACAGATCAGTTTGTGTTGCTAATGATATTATGTGTCAAAAAGAAGGAAAACGCCAACGGCCATACCATGCTGAAAACACCGGTTCTTGTCCGATCACCGAAGTTAAGCAGCATTGGGCGTAGTCAGTACTTGGATGGGTGACCGCTTGGGAACACCACGTGCCGTTGGTATTCGCTTTTGTTTGGCTGGCCCCGTAGCGCAGTTGGTAGAGCACCTGCCTGTTGTGCGAAGGGGTAGGAATTTTTCTCCAGCCAGGATTATTCCTCATCCTTCCCTGAGTCTGGAAGTATAATGGCGGCGCCGTGGCTGAGTGGTTAGACCGTCTGTGGTATTGGTTGTGGATGAAGCGGCTTCTGGCAGGGTTTTCTCCGGGTTCTCTGGTTTCCCCCGCCATTCATTCCACCAATTCCTCCATTATCACCGTTCCTATCATCCATTTCGCCTGCATTTCATATCATCCTCTCCCTCACTATCATACCTGGTGCTTGGCTGACTACTCGCTTCCAGGTCTTCACTCTGTCTGGTCCAGAGGTCCCTCTGCTCCCCGACAGGCCTCTGACCCTAGACATTGACTTGTAAGTCCTAGGAGTGTAAGTCTTACATAAGGGGAAGGTAATCAGGGAAAAAAATATGTTTTGAATTACACTTCACAGACCCACCTAAACCTAGTAAAACTAAGATGTAACAAAGAGTATTTCGGAAACAGCAGATGTTAAGAGAAAAGCGCTTTAACGCAAATTGCACATTGTGATGAACACTGCAGCTTTTCAGTACCATTATCTACATTATCTCGCAGTTTATCTAATAAAGTTGCATAAAATTCAATGAAAATGAAGTGAACTTCATAGGCCATTGTTACTGATAACCAGGCAGGGAAACTTGGACACCGATGGGAGGGAGACGGATGACTTCAGGCTGTGTTCTAGAGTATCGTAGTGTTATTTGCGTACGAGAGTGGGTCCTGCCTCGTTGCAGCTCTATATACAAATCGTTGATATGCTAAATTGTGTGTAATCAAGCATCTGTTGAAAGAAAACAGAGAATAACTAAGTATATGAATTGCATACGAGTATATACGCTTTGCCCCGTCACATAATGTGACCTCGAGTACACCTTCTTGGAAGAGTGTAAGTGAAAACCGCAAGAGATTTATTTTTGAGACTTTTAGAAAATATGTATGCTGTAGTGCTACTACTGCAACCATAAAAGCGTGTCATGGAGATCAACAAGGACTTAAGTCAATGAACACGTATTTCACAATGAACATCTGATATTTCTGTTATGAATTTGTAGATATAAATGTGTCGTAAATCTGTCACATAAAATGGAAGTATTTTGATTTGAACTTCGGTAGCGTAGTGGTAGTGCACCTGCCTCTGGCGCAGAGGACCCAGGTTCTATCCCCGGTACCAGTGTGGGGATTCCTTCTCCTGCTGGGAAGTCTGGCACAGGGTGCACTAAGCCCCGTGAAGTCCCTGAGGGGCCAATTGAGGAACTATTTGATAAAAAAGTAGCGACCCCAAGTCGCGAAGGCCGCATAACCGACCGGGAGGGCTCGGGGCGCTGACCACTTCCCACCCTCCAGTTCTGCACCCCGCACATGATTCCCGTAGTGGGGAGAGGTGGGGGACGCAGCGACCGGGCGGTAAGCCTTGGCCCGCGAAGGGTTGTTGCGCTAGGGATTATTATTTTATTTTTATTTAAAATATAGATACATATAATTTTAAGGTTCAAGGTGTGTATTTATTATTCATCAATTAATTGTACTCGTATATATCAATAATTTCTCTGGATAAACGAAATATTCAACCAAAATAATTTCAGTGTTGAGATGCGTTCATATCGGTTTATTTTGACTTGCTGCTCACTCCCTCTGCACCACTGAATCAGGCAACGTGCGGTATAGTTAGGTATACCTAACCTGTTTCATCGGTGTCCAAGTTTCACTGCCTTCTGATAAAGCACCAACCACACTATGCATAAAACGCAGTCGTCGTTTAATACTATTTATTAATAAATATCATCAATTATTCTGCCTATAGTGCACTTCATAATTACATAATTAACAGAGTGCTATCGATTATGTTATGTGTTTTTCATAAAACTCGCTGTTTATACAACAATAAAACATGTTAAATTTGATGTTTGAACTCAATTTTAAATTCGTTACTAATCACAAAAATGTAAAATACAATTATTACACTACGACATGTTTTATGAAAATTGGAAAAGCGTACCTTTTGTTTTTTACTGCGTCCCGTGAGATGAGATGCCATTGGCACAAATTTCTTTATTAAGTACCGTATGCTTTAATATTCTGTTGTGACAGATTTGCCCACAAATGGATTTCAAACATTAAATCTCTAGTGTCACTTTCTCCATCAGTTACAGTACATAAATTAAGTATTGTTTTGCACCAAAATATCTATGGGAGGCACCTAAATGGCGCCCAATTCATATTGGAGCGACACAGTCGAAGTGAAAAAAATGTTGTACCAACAGCATTCAGTATGGACATAGCAAAATCCGTGCGATAAAACTCGAATTGCGACATGGCAACAACCGCAGAATTGGGTTGCATGTTCTTGTTAAGATGGCGTCAACCTCCTGTAAAATGCATTCTTTTTCGGAAGTAATATTAAATTATTCCAATTTGTTTAATTCTGTTAAAGTGCTTTAGCTTTGCAAGGTAATCCCAAATTTTATCGCCTTTATTGTTAATACAAGAATTTTAAGCACAATAATTGTGTCGTAAGTCGCTCATGTCGCGTCTATAATGTCGCTCCATTGTGAATTGGGCATACAAAGCATTTTTAGGAGAATATGTGAGTGAAAGAGGGATCGAAAGAGGAAAGCTGAAACAGAACTCAAAACGTATACCTATTTTCGCTGAAATATCGATATCAAAATTTTGGGTGGAATACAATACTTCCTGTACTTACTGTGGGCATGTACCTATAAAATAAAAATGTCATTCAGGGTTAATTTCAACCACAACACACGTCGAAGCCGTTAAAACATTTTATGACGGAGTACGCTCCGTAAACTTCTGCCCATTGTGTCATGAATGACATTTCCCGTTTAGTTGATAGTGTTAAGTTGGTTACATTGCCAATATCAAGTTAATTCTGTTTGTGTAAACTAGGAAACGAAAAGAGAGGTGAAATTTTAAGAGCAAGTTTATGTTTTATGTAGAGTAGTTTGACAACACTTGTATTACTGTGTTGAAAAACAAACGCTACACGTTTGTACGCAAGCTTTTATACCGTGCACGCATGCACGCTGTGTAAACAATACTAATGATGAAGATAGCTGTGTATGCTGTCCATGTGGCGAAGTCCATTCAACCAAATTACGGGGGCGTTTCAAGCAAACCTCATGATCCTGACGTAGTGCACAATATTTCTAACGGGATTGCTTCCCCACTGATCTTCACGTTTCGTCATTTGCTCATAAGAAAAATGCTGTACAACAATAGCAGACATCATTATCAAAGTCATTTAGTCATAAACATGAAACCAGGTCTGCTACGAATTGCCTCTGAAAACTACTGTTCAGCATGTTGACTTCTAAATCCAGAGATTACTGGTTCTATTCCCAGCTGTGGCGGGAGAATTTTTCTTCGGTGAGACTTATTTAGAAAAGTGTGAGTGGACGAGTGGGCGGAATGAATGTCAATTTAATAAAACAAACTCAGCGTATTAAGCGTATTTTATGGTCAAAGGCACAGATATAAAGGCGACTATAATGGTTGGAATGGGTTAAATGCCATCCTATAAACCAGAGATAGATACATACATAGACTTGAGTACAAGATTAAGATTATGCATTTTACACGATCATTTTTTTGTAATTTCAATGCTTTACAAGATCTTCCCGGAGTTATCACAACTTTACAAGTTGTGACATTTGGTACCTACCTGAGTATGATTGGCTGGGATTTAAGAAATCCAAGGATGTTGAAAAACCGATCAGGTATGACACACTACATGTCAGGCATCTGTATGAAATTACGGACCGTAATGAATTGTGTGCTTGTGTTTTACTGAAAGTAACCGAATAAATAATTGCGGAAGTGATTAACTGATTTAGTTATTGCAAATAACGAGGCTTCACAATGGTTACACGTACCGAAAGTACGGAGAAACGGATCTGTGTGAACGAAAAGGTCCAAGAAATATGATAGGAGATTAACATGTAAGAGGAATGACATTTTGGGAACATCGGGACATTACTCACTGCGTTTCCTTGGGGAATTGAAATCGATTTGAATCCAATCCCATTTTCAATATGACCCGCACTTCCATGCTGAATTCAACCCGGAAAAGATCGCTTTGTTTAAGGCTCAAGCCAGGCCCCCTAGAGGACGAACCTGACACTGGCATTCGAGATTTGAAAAATGGCACCGGTAGTTGCTGGTGATCTCTGAGGTTTTGTTATTTATTGCTTGTTTTAATAACTGCGATTTGTTTGTCTTCACATTAGCAAAGCAAGAGTATTTAAAAATCTTTATTTGGGCGATTTAGGAAACGGGAATAATCCCGATAACCGTGTGTCCTGTGCCGTATGCTTTCCATGTATTTGTGTTTTGTATTCCATGTAAGACTACAGCTACATTAGACATAGAGTATTATTAACTTATGTGTTTACAAATATAATTTGTGTCATGATTACTGCGGTGAGAGGCAAAAGAAGAAATTGTTCCAGTAATGTCATTATTGTCAAGATACCACATAACCAACCTAACCTAAAACATTACAATAACCCGTAACTGTTGCCTTCCCGGGTGTAAATCTAACCACATTACATTTTAAATATGGACCATTAGTACCGATATTTATGTTTTCAAAAGATAAGATCTCAGACAAAAATGGATAAGAAGCATTCACCATGAACACCTTAGGACACTGAAGGATTCAGTTGTATACATACGTAAAACATTTTGTTGTTGAGAAGCTTTCAGCAAAAACAAAAGGAAAATTGCAGCGTAAAGCGTCTAAATTCAATAGTTAATTTGTGTAAATTGCAACATTTCATGTGTTAGTTGCCAGTGTATATGTTTTGTGTATATAACATTGTAAAAAGTGTACATAGTGGAAAATAACTATGGCTAAACTCAATTAGCGTCAGCTGCAATACCAACAGCATGCTGTTGATATATACAAGCTATCTATTTTCTTTGTAATTTAAATGTATAGCTGTGGTTTGAAAAGTACTACTACGTTGCAACATGAAAAACTCTAGACTGCATGAAAGTTGTTTTGTAGTGCTGATTTAAGGTGATGTATTTGTTTTTAAAATTAACATCCTCCAATGTCATATCGGACGGTAATTATGTATTTCTTATACCTATTTCAATTACAGTGCTAGTTTAGGGTTACTTATTTTTCATATTTCATGTCAGTATGGATTCTCTGACAGCTCGGGCACTTTCGCTTAATGTTTTCGGAGCTAACGCTTGTGATTGGCCTACACTCGCGCAGTAAACACAGAAGGACAAGTTTGTTTGTTTGTTTATTTGTTTGTTTGTTTTTTAACGTCCTTCAACGGAATGCCATATCGGATGGTGAGGACAAGGTAGGGTATTTGTTTGTGTTCTCAAGAAGCACCGTTGCTGTGTTTGTTTATGTACTGAGCTAGGGAAAGTGACGCCCACACAATCTGCAGTGTTGCCAACTTGTTTTCGAGAAAACTAAAATATCTCCGAAGGAAATGGTCAGACAAAACCGTAAGATGCAAAATATGTTCCAAATATCTAGATCGATCACTGGTTTAAATTAATGTAATGACTTCTCTTCCACCCGGTATATATTTTTTGTTGTTTAACGACGCTGTCAATTGCCAGGATCACATCAGCGTCGCAGGTGTGCCGGAATTTTGTCCCGCAGGAGTTCTTTTACATGCCAGTAAATCTACTGACATGGAGCTGTCGTTTTTAAGCACACTTAAAAACCATCGGCCTGGGCTGAATTTGAACCCGCGACCTTGGGATGAGTAGGCCAGCGTCTAACCAACTGAGCCTTCCAGACCGACATTGGAGATAAAGAGTGGCTTATTTCGCTAGATAAGGGATGGCGGGAATGGGAACATCTGCCTTTATTTACATGATCTCAATGTTATGTGTTTTTTTTTTTAATTTTTATTTTGTTGTCTGTTTAGTTTTGTATCTCTTTATTTATTTTTTATTCTTAAGGGGAATTTCCTCCTTTAATTAGTAGGGTCATGTCTAAGTACTCCGTTGAAGTGAACGGGTTCATGATTGCAAGGTAAATTCCTTCGTATTGCAGCCAATTGTACTTTAACCCTTGCTTATCCTTCCGGCAACCTTTACACCAAACTCCAAGTGGTACCTGCTCTAGCCCCAGGCACCCGAACTTGTGAGAACACGCTACCAGTAAGTTTCTCGTGGCCCACGACGTTGCCATATTTCGCGTAGAAATTAAACTTTGCATGATCCTTTAACATTAAATGGTGGCTAAATTCATTCGAATTATGATAAAAAGGCATTGCAGCTTTGTTCACACAATGTTTGTGCAACAGTTAGTGAAATAATAAACCATTTATACCCATTCGCCAAGAAGGTAGTTGACTCCAAATGTTTGACATAAGTTATTTTTTCGGCGAAACGGTTCTTTATTGACAAAAATTGTATTGGGCATATTTGTTACACTCATCATGTACAATCCCTGCTCAACGTGTGGCCGAAGCAGCACCTTCCACCCTGTAGAGTGGGACATTGACAACCAAAGCAGCTAAAGAGCGACCATAAATAAAAATAAATAAATATAAATAAACAACCCCATATCGCTCTTCTCGTACCTGCTCTACAAGGTTGACAGGTTTTTCCAGACTCCATTTTTGCGACATAGGATGATATATAATTACCTAAATAACAACATTTCATTGTTAGGGGTTATTATACCACGTCGCTAATAGTCAATTGTTTTGAAAAATAATGATAAATTATCAATATGTTTTGAAGGGGTTCGGTTTCGCAAAAAGACAAATAAATGCATATTTATGGCATTGTCAAATCTGGTCAGGTCTTATCACGTTTTGTCCAATGTAATCAAATATTTTTCACCACTTGACCTTTTTTAACCTATTAAATTGAGAATAAGTTGCATCATTACAAGGAGCTTTAGATTTTTAGAACAACTTTTGAAATATAGAGACATTTGGCAACAGCGCACCTCTTCCTGCAGGCGGAGGGAATATCAGCTTTGACGTTATGATCAGTGTTTTTGAAAAAATTCCTTCGTGCATTTCCAATAAAATTGTTAATGAAAACAACTAAAAGTAACCACACTTGTTTGGGTTTGAATTAAAGAATGAAACGTAATAAATGTTTAAATGTCTATTTGTTATGCAGTTAATGCAAAAACCAAATAAAAAGAGCACTTTGTAACTGTCAAATTCTTATCGAAGCTGTCTTAGAAAACAGACGAAGTTACCAGTAGTTAAGTAAAACAAAAATAGCTATTTATGTGCCATGTGGCGAAGAGATAGCCTTTTAGTAAGTAGGATAAGTGCTAAGTGTTTACGCTGGTTTCCCACGTGTCTCATGACGATTTTTAAGACGTCCTTCCAACATTTCTGCTGTGTTTGTATTTTAGAGAATAAAATTATTGATCCGTTCTCTCACATTTTTGCTTTCTCTACTAGTAGGTAGAGGAAGTACTGTGTTCCACCTAAAAATTCGAGGTCGACATTCCGCCGGAAATACAAGTCTTGAGGTCACTGATTCCTAAAAAGGCATTTTTAGAAAAATTTCCGTGTGGACAGCATTACTCAAAAATGAAAAGTCGGTTAAAAACCAAAGTTGGTATTTAAGTTTAATGTCCTTCAAGGATGCGACACGAAGATTATGAAGAAAATTGCCCCACCCTAAACTACCCTTTACATGGAACATTTTTTTGGAAAATTTTGCTATTCTTGAAAATGTCTCTTGCGATTCCGATTAAAATGACATATGTTTAAGATAGTTGTATGACAAATTAAATTTATATTTTTAATTTTCTGGCTATAGCCTACTATATACTTATGTTTACTCTGGATGACTTTTGAATAACTCGTAAACCGTAAGAGATAGAAATCTTGCTTTACAAAAATGTAGATCTCGCTAAAACACACAATTTATGTCTAAATAAAGTTTTTTTGTGGAGTGAACCATTTCGGAGATATTCCTTGTTGCCTTGTTGTTTGTGTTAGCTTCGTTTAAAAAAAAAAAAAAAAAAAAAAAAAAAAAAAAAACCTTTGGTGAAATGGAACATCGTTGTTCATTTTGTATATGTTAAGCGTGCAAAGAGAACGGGATCTCAAAGGTTTAACAGATTTGACTATCGTATTCTAATATTCCCCTTGCATCTATAAGGAAATTAGCAATAAGATAAGTTATACAAATGTTTATCTCAACTAACACAAAGAAGATATAGGAATAAGAGTTTGTAAGAATGGTTAGTACGAGAGTAGAGAAAGTCATGTGAGTGCAACACATCAGATTTTTATTTTAATCTCGCGAACTTGTGATGTTGAAGACGAGAGAATATTAGATTCGTACACAAAGAGATTGATTTCACGCCCTTTTAGCATGTAATTGACAGCGGTGATTGTTTTGCTGGTGTTTTGTTTGTCAAACTAATTATTAAAATGAATGACAAACATCATTAGGAAAATGAGTAACTGGAAAGTGAATGTGGACACAGAAAACAGCAGAAGCTGTGATGAGTAAGTTGATCACACAAAATTCAAAGAATCTATACGATACTAAATAAATAATCGGAATTATGTTTTCACTATTTCTAATTGGCATGATTAAACTCAACTAATTTTAAGCACGGACATTTAAGCACCTTAAAGTACGAATGTGAAAATCAATATCATTTCGATGCTAACAAGGGAAGCATACGTTAGTTGTCGCGGAGAATAGAACAAAACTATTTTTGTTTTGCTATTGATTAGAGAGAAAACCTCTTTGTAAAATTTTATCTCCTATGCTGCAACTGTATTAACAGGAGAGGGAGGAATAGATGGGGCGGCTTTAGGTTCCCTCCTCTCTACCAAAGCTCTCCATTTACGTATTGAGCTGCAAGTAATATGGTTAGATACATACACAGGAACAAACTAAAGCCATTGTTTTGGTTGACTCCTGGACAGCCAGTAGAGATGGCGAACTATACAACTCTACAGTTTCTGAAGACGTTGTTCATGAAGAAGCTAATTCCAGCAAAGTGTACAGGCATTGTGCAACTTGCTGACGTATTCTTTTTCCGTTCATACAAAAGTTTTGTGAAATTTATCACAAATAGGTACAACTATGGAATCTTCTGACAATCACATTAACATGTGGAATAGAGACCATTTCTTGTGCCTTCAACAGTTTGTGTGGCAGAAGATTCTCCAACTTAATCAGATATGCAGTTTTTCAATTCGGCTACTCCAACGACTTTCCGGGTATATTTCAAACACCCATGGAGCACTACTTCGAAGAAGGATTAACGGAAGTGTTTCCATGAGAAATGTGACCAACCTTCTTTCATTAAATGTGATACATCCCTCAATTGTTCTTAGCTATCTTATTTCGGCTGCATTAGTTCTATTCCATTCCTTCCTTTTTATCACATATGCTTCACATCTGGCACAACCATTACTTTGACCGTGTCTTCCGGATGGAGGATCCCATAAGGTATTATGGGGAGGTCCGAATGTATTGAATAAGAACCCGCGGATCAACAGGGAGCTCAGTTCCTGGGGGCTTAAATACTGGAACACCCTTCCTTCCTGGGGATATAAATTAGGACGGTAGGAGAAGGTAAACTCCGAATTAAAACCCGGGAAGGAGAGTCGTTAGTCGAAGAGAAGACAACTGCCTAAGGGAAGGTAACCCTGATATAAAACTCTGCTCGACCAAAGCTGAGGTGACAACCCCACCAATTGGTCTTCCTCTATGCAGGACTCGTAATGCGGCTAGAGGACATTAAATTATTGGTAAGCCTCACAAGAATAGCCGGACTGTCTACACATTGACCAAGCTATTATTATTGGCTTGCATATTTTTTGCCTCTGATAGTGTAGTCAAGTAAGTTAACTCTGTTATAGAGTGTTTCAAGTCATATGATTGACTATTCGTTTCAAATAATCCATTTGTTTCATAAACCATTCATTCACACCGTATTCTCATCGTAACTTTGACGACTGATATCTCCGGAGCTAATAGTCCATAGCAGCTAAAATTTTTATGATGTATGTACAGGTTCTTCATTTAAAACCTAACGGAGCACACGGCGTTTCGCATCTCCCGCGAACTTGCTGGAATACCCCACTACCGGCCGCCGTTGTGCGCGCGGCTAGTCGCTATTGGGCCTTTAAAAATCCACATCGCGTTCAAGAACTTCCTTATTATGGTCGGAGAGTTGCAGTTTGGTGTGCCGTTAGCCCTAGATGCATAGTCGGTCGAATATTCAACGAGCACACTGTAAATGCAGAGAGGTAAAGAAATGACATTTTGACCTCATTTTATCATGGACTGACAGAAGAAGAGAAATCATATGGGTGGTTTCAATAGGATTCTGCTACTGCCCACAGCAAAGGAGTCCATGAATAAAATTAGGGAAGTGTTTGAAGATAGAGTGATTAGTGTTGGTGTATGGCCCTCTCGCTCCCCCGATCTAACAGTGTGTGGTGTTTCCTTGTGGAGTAACCTGAAAGACAAAGTTTACGAGACAAATCCTCATACATTGGAATAACTAAAACAAAATATTAGAAATGAAATCGGAAACATTATAGTGGCCCAACTTAATCGTGTGAGTCAGAATGTGTTTTCCCTATATAATGCTTGTTTAGCCGAGGGTGGACAACATTTCCAGCATCTTCTATAAGGTAAGGGTGTTATACCTGCTTTACCCCCGGAGTTTATGTAGGAGCAAAGCCGGCTGTGGCACACCCAATCGCTCACATGCGAAATGCAATGCGCCCGTAAGGTTTTAAATGAAGAACCCTGTATATTTTGTTGCTCTATTAACTGCGCTATATATGAATATAATTTTTGTGACATCGTATCGTAACCTTCCCTTGTAAGATGAGAAGTAAAACGTCGTTATTGTGATATGAATACCTAAAAAACAGAGTAAACAACGGTTTGTACAAAATAAAAATTTTAAAATGTGACGAAACAGAGCGTTTAAACAAATTATAGAAACAATTTAGATTAACTGTGGTATCGTATATTTCAATAAGACATATTCCTTAATCGTTGCATAATATCAACTATAATGCGACAAAAACAGAATTCTTTTTCATTGGTCTTTGTACTTACATGGAATCACCTCCCAAAAGGATGGCATCAATACCTGTTCCATTTGCATAACTTAAACTAAAAGAATGCAAGGAAAATAAATTTTCAAGTTTTCTTATTGCTTTAACCAGAATCATGTAAGCTATCAACGTTTAATGGATATCTCACATTTTTTCATTTTGTGTGTGCGTATCACAATCCCAAATCCTATGAATCTCAAGGCCTGCATAGAACAATAGAATGAGACTGAAAAATTCAATTTCATACCGGCTTGTTGACATGGTAGCTCAATTGGTTAGAGCAAACGCGCGTAAGGGGGAAGCTTCGTGAGTCAGATTCCGGCTATGGTATTGTATTCATGTTCTCGCACTATCAATTTGCATTTTAAAACAGAAAGTGCTGTTCCTAATTGCCAAAACATGTCCAATTATATCTTTAGAAATGAAATTTGTCGAAGAAACATTCCATTAGAGACATACTGCCACATTACGTAACACTAAATCTCTTAATGTTTACAAAGACAACATAAATTGAGTTTTTTCCTAAGCTCTAACAAGCAGTAACCTAGATTATCTATAGGAGGAAATAAGCAAGAAATACCTTGCTTCCACAAAACGAGATTATATCGACAGTACTTATATCTAAATATCGACCATCAGCAAACATGCCATCTATTGGGGTTAAACAAAATTACCTGCAAAAGTGTCCCCTGTTGATCAACTACTACGCGCTTTTTACTTTCTCTACTGGTAAGTATGGTAAATATTGCATTCCACCCAAAAATTCGATGTCGAGATTTACATGTTTTGAGGCCCCCTGAATCCAAAAAAAAGCATTTTTAGAAAAAGGTCCGTGTATGTGTCAGTCTGTCAGTCTGTGGACAGCATAACTCAAAAACGAAAAGTCGGTTAAAAACCAAAGTTGGTATTTAAGTTTAATGTCTTTCAAGGATATGACACGAAGATTTTGAAGAAAATAGCCCCACCCTAAACTACCCTTTACATGGAAGATTTTTCGAACATTTTGATTTTCTTGAAAATGGCTCTAACGATTTGGATTAAAATGCCATATGTTTGAGATATTTTTATGGCAAATGAAATGTATATCTTGAATTTTCTGGCTATAGCCTCTGTAGTCGTATTTACTCTGGATGACTTTTGCATAACTGGTAAACCGTTAGAGATAGACCAAATCATACTATACAAAAAATGTAGATCTTGCTAAAATACACAATTTATGTCTCAATAAATTTTCTTGTAGGGTGAACCATTTCGGAGATATTCCTTGTTATGTGTGTGAGTTTCGGAAAACTTAGAACTTTCGTGAAATGGGTCATCGCTGTTCATTTTTTTACATGTTAAGTGTGCAAAGACAACAGAATCTCAAACATTTGACTATCGCACAAAGCCTACTGTATTCTAACATTCCCCTTGCACCTACAAGGAAATAAGCAATAAGATAATTTGTACGAATGTTTATCTCAACTAACAAGAAAGAAGATATAGGAATAAGAGTTTGTAAGAATGGTTAGTTCAAGAGTAGAGAAAGTCATGTGAGTGCAACACATCAGATTTTTGGAAAATGTATTGCTAAATTTTCCAGCAATGTGATTTTAATCGTAATAAGGAAATTAATGTACTTCGTGCTAACAAAGCAGAAGTAATGCTTCACTTGCTTCCATGGAATACACGCTCCTGATTCCAAGGAATAGTTATTAAATGAAAAGTTAATGAGTACGAAATTCCTGTGACGTTTAAAACATATGACTTTTATTTATTCAAATGAATGTACACTGGTACGCAGTTTGCCCAGTTTTCAATAGAAAGCACGACCTGTGAACTGTAAAGTGGATATATCTGACTCAGCTTGCGCAGATTAATTATTAAACCATACAGGAAGTGCAGTACTGGCCTGATGAACCTTGGAGTCAGAAATTCTCATTAAAGCGGGAGTCAGTGCCCGAAATCTCATTATGAAGCATACAAACCCTTATTGGTTAAATCAAGATTAATTATCCACTACAAACTCCGAGATCTCTCGGACTGAGGTATGCTCATATTTCTTTTGTTTGTACCAGAATATTGTAAACCTTTGGCAGCATTTATTTTACAGCATAGGTAGATGTTTACATTTTATATTCATTCGGATAAAGTGCGATAACTTCTTCATCCAACATCTGCTTAAGAATTGTCTATTAAATTATATGCAACAGAAATATAAATTAAATTTTTCTTCACCAGGTGTTCCTAACTTAGTTCTACTTTTACAGTTGTGGAAACAGAGGGAACTCTTAAGTGTTACACTCACATTCTTCAAAAAACTAAACTTACAAACGTTTATTCTTCTACTTTATGTTAATCAAGGTAAACATCAGTGGAGATGGTTTTATTATATATTTCCTTGTGGAGGGAATGCAGAAGGCTTAAGAGATAGTAAAATGCTCTAAGAGCTTGCTATTATGTGATGGCCTTAAAATTATGTTATTTTTGTATGACAAAGAAAACAAAAGAATAAGGAGAAAAAAAAAAACAAATGAGGAATTCTCATTGAGAACAGTATAAGTATTTAAACATCTCAAACCAATAATGAGTATCTCAAAAACGGTTAACTCTACGAAAAAATCTGATGTGTTGCACTCACATGACTTTCTCTACTCTTGTATAACCATTCTTATATATATTTTTCGTGTTAATTGAGATAAACATTTGCAGAAATTATCTTATTGCTTATTTCCTTGTAGGTGCCAGGAAAATGTGAGAATGCAGTAGGCTTTGAGCGACAGTCAAATCTTTTATAACTTTGAGATTCCGTTCTCTTTGCACGGCTAAGATATAAAAAAATGAATAACGATGCTCCATTTGACGAAAGTTTTAAGTATTCCAAAAATCACATTAATAACAATGAATATCTCCGAAATGGTTCACTCTACAAAAAGAATTATTCGGTATAAAGTGTGTGTTTTAGCAAGATCTACATTTTTTGTACAGTAAGATTTGGTCTTTCTCTTTCGGTTTACAATTTATGCAAATATCATCCAGAGTAAGCAGGACTATATAGGCTATAGCTAGAAAATTCAAAATATACATTTGGTTTGTCATAAAATATCTTAAACACACAGCATTTTAATCAAAATCCTTAGCCATTTTCGAGAAAATCAAAATTTTAAAAAAAATTATCCATGTAAAGGGTAGCTTAGGGTGAAGGAATTTTCTTCAAAATCTTCGTGTTGTGTCCTTAAAAGATGTTAAGCTTAAATTCCAACATGAACCTTTTTTAAAAAATGCCCTTTTTCATCCGGGTGGGGGGCCTCAAAACATATTTCGGGTGAAATCTCAACACCGAATTTTTTTGGATGCGATACAATACTTCCTCTACTTACTATACGCAGTTTTTAAGGACTATTTCATACATAGAGATGTGAATTTATCATATACGATTTATCACCTGTCTATTCTTTTGTTTGTACAAATTATCACTGGGTCATTCTTTTGTTTATTCAGAGTCGCCAACTTTATCCCACAAAGCGCTGAAAAAAAATCATTATACATTACAACAGATTAACAATCAAAGCAGCACCCCATTTCAGTTTGACAACTGTATTTTTAACAAGTGTTCTTATAACAATTAATGTATTTTTCCAGAAGAAAGGTTTTTTGTTAATGTTAAAAATAAAGTGAGATTTTTTATTATAAATTGGTTTTCTGTTATACTAACAAGAGACGATCGAAATATATGTAATTCTTGGGTTTCGTTTTCCTCAGTTGCCAAATAAATTTTCTCAAGAACTTACCGCTTCGGTCAGACATCTTATGATATTACCTGTGATAATTTATGAAAGGTTATACAACTAAACGATATTGTGTAGAGAATGGCATGTGAAGTAACACTAATACAAATTTGTAACCGCGTTTCTGTTGGAATATCATGAAGACAACAAAAAGGCAAAGCCATGTTAATAAGTGCGGTTCCAAAATGTTGCAATACTAATTAATATCCAATCTTCAAACATTCAAGCGTGTATTTTATTAATTTAGGAGCCAATAACTTACACAATTTATAGCTTTTGTTTCATATTTAGGAAACAAAAGCTTTCAAAATCAGTAAGAAGCATCTTTAGATTTGAAATATACATAACTGTATTGAGCGCATAAAACATAAAGATGTCTGATTGTTATGACTGGCAATATTGACAGTTGAACTGCTAGTATAAACAATATTGTTAGTGTTCGTGTGGCACCAGCACCATTGATTTTGTTGCCAGCATCTCGCCTTGCCGCACACAAAATAAAAAGATTAGGAGACTGCGGCAGTGCTTTACGTTGTCATGCAAACCTAACGCCTCCATTTCGGAAGCATTGCTTTTTACTTTCTCTACTACGTATAGTAAGTAGAGGAAATATTGTATTCCACCCTTAAATTCAATGTCGAGATTTCACCGAAAATATATGCCTCGAGGCCTCCTGAATCCATAAAAAAAAAAAAAGCATTTGTAGAAAAAGGTCCATCCGCGCGCGCGTGTCTACCTGCCTGTCTGTCTGTCTATCTGCCTCTCTGTCTGCCTGCCTCTGTCTGACTGTCTGTCTGTCTATCTGTCTGTCTGTCTACCTGCCTGCCTGTCTATCTGTCTATCTGCCTGTCTGCCTGCCTCTGTCTGTCTACCTGCCTGCCTGCCTGTCTGTCTGTCTATCTGCCTGTCTGTCTGTCTGTCTATCTGCCTGTCTATCTGTCTGTCTGTCTGTCTGTCTACCTGCCTGTCTATCTGTCTGTCTATCTGCCTGTCTATCTGTCTGTCTGTCTACCTGCCTGTCTATCTGTCTGTCTATCTGCCTGTCTGTCTGTCTATCTGTCTGTCTGTCTACCTGCCTGCCTGTCTGTCTGTCTATCTGCCTGTCTGTCTGCCTGCCTCTGTCTGTCTGTCTGTCTATCTGTCTGTCTGTCTATCTGTCTGTGTGTCTACCTGCCTGCCTGTCTGTCTGTCTATCTGCCTGTCTGTCTGCCTGCCTCTGTCTGTCTGTCTGTCTATCTGTCTGTTTGTCTGTCTGTTTGTCTGTCTACCTGCCTGTCTGTCTATCTGTCTGTCTGTTTGTTTGTCTGTCTGTTTGTCTGTCTACCTGCCTGCCTGTCTGTCTATCTGTCTGTCTGCCTGCGTCTGTCTGTCTGTCTGTCTGTCTGTCTGTCTGTCTGCCTCTGTCTGTTTGTCTGTCTGTCTGTCTGTCTGTCTGTAGGCAGCATAACTCAAAAACGAAAGGTCGGTTAAAAACCAAAGTTGGTGCTGAAGTTTATTTTTTAATGACGGGACATGAAGATTTTGAAGAAAATTCCTCCACCCTGAACTACCCTTCACATATAATTTTGAGTTTTCCGAAAATGGCTCTAATGATTTTGATTAAAATGCCATAAGATATTCTTATGACAAATGGAATGCATATTTTGAATTATCTGGCTATAGCCTATGTAGTCTTGTTTACTTGGATGACTTTTGTATAACTGGTAAACCGTAAGAGATAGACCAAATCTTACTATACAAAAATATATATCTTACTAAAACAAGCCGTGTGGGGGCAATGTTTTAGAAGGTGTGTTTGTGTGTTTAAAAACACCAGTAGTAAGCTTGTTGGCATAAATAAATAATAATTAAAGTTATATGCTGGCTATGTTAGGGTTCACAAGACATCTGAAGACATCTGCACATACTGGGACTTCTACAGGACCCTTTTGCAAAAAATATGGGACGAAAAATGAAACCTCCCAACATATACTACGCAAGTGTGAGGGTTTTGCCATGTATAGATATGTATCCCTAGGTTCCTTTTACTTCGAACCTGAAGATACAAGAAGAAGAAATATCAATGAAGTGGTCTGTTTTATCGGCACAATTGAATCTGATTCAGGGTTGCCAACCCGTACGATAATTATGGGGGCATACGATAATTTGAATGTTTGTACTCATGGTTATCAACTCGTACGGTAATTATGGGGCTGTACGATAATTTCGATACCGGCGAAATATCATTTTCACTGGTTTGTCAAGCCAGCAAAATGAAATTAATTACAAATAACGACACCACTTTTGCCCTCATGGTCTGTCTCCACCCCTCTAAGGCAACCATTTCATACCCTACTAAACCTCCTACCCTTCATTATCTTGTTGCCAGTGTGCCCAGATCTGGTAATCTCAATGAAGAAGGCGTGATATTCCGTGTGAAATAAGTAACATGCCTGAACCTGGCAGTTTCTGGAGTGCTGTTAAACACATGTCACCTTGGTGGAAATATTGATTTCAATGAACTGGCGGAGTTTGCATTGTCAGTGATTTCTTTGCCCCACAGAAACACTTCTTGTGAAAGCGTTTTTTCCAAACTAGGTTTAATAAAAACCAAAATTAGAAACAGATTGCCGCTAGATACGGTAAATGGATTTTTTGCGGTCGTCTCAACTTATGAAAGAACGCGGTGGGTCCGAAAACCTGCAAGCCACCGAGATGTTAAACTTTATCTCAACAACAAATTTGTATAATGCTGCAACAGGTGAGGAAGATGATGAACTTCCAAATGAGTAGTGCGAGAAACATAAGTTCTAAAGTTGTAATACTGTTTGAGATCATCTATCTTGTACGTGGATACCACAAACATAAATAGTATTACATTTTCATAAGTGTTATGCTGATACATTTGTTGTTGTAGCTTTTGGTACGATAATTTTGAACCCAAATCTATAATTTTGAGTGGCCGGTACGATAATTTTACTTTTAAACATTGGCAACCATGATCTGATTGAAAGCCCAGTTTAGAGCCACAAAGGGTTCCAAGAGGCGCCACGCACTTCATTATCATCTTCTTCGTCATAGATACAGTTAAGATGAATTATTCACCAAATATCAAAATTATGTTGATTACAGTTTTAATGTATTCTACGCTCAAAGCGCTTCTTACTAGTCAAGTTTTAAAAATGCAATTTTCTAACATACGCAATGCAGATACGTTAAATCTGGCATATAAGCACTTGATCCTTGAATATTCTCTTTGAACCCTTCTAACCCTCCGCACACTGTACTGAATATTCCACCGGAATCCCTTATTGAGGTCAGCATCTGTTATCTGGTCGCGTACTCCACCGTCTAAAATCCCTGCCAGTCCAACAAAGGGTTTAGCCATGAAACCACAAGTAGAACGCTGCGATGTTTTCCTCAGCCTCTTCTAAAGCGAGCAGGCGCACCGCCGTGCGGTAATTCAACTGTCAGTCACCATTTACCCAACTGACGCTTTCTTGCTGTTAAATCGCAGAGAGGGCGAAGTAATCGTGGCAGACAATGCCAACGTTACTGGTAACCTCAAACAGTTCATGGGACTCCCAGACATGCTGCTTCTCCAAACTGTCAGTCTGCGATTACTTCAAAATGTGTATTTTCACTTACGGAAGGTTTTCCAGATAACATGTGCAGGCTGAATCATTATTGCAAGTAACATGAGAAGAGGTTCTGAGATAGCCACTACATTCACCATTTATCTGGAAAGTGATGTTTATTAAGACCTTTCCATGAATAAAATAAGCTTTAAAATAAAATTCTCTCTCAAAATATTAATAATTGCATTAGCGTAAAAATACATTTACACAATGTGAAATCACATTTTCTGTTTAACTTTTATCTCGTATTAGAATATACATTAACTAAATGTACAACTGTTAAAAGTATAATTACCAAAACTCAATGAAGGAGTTTGTTCGTTTTGACATAACGGTCGTATTATTACCATATGAAGAAGATATAGAAGCAGCATTTAGTAATTTATTTAGCGCTTAAGTGTGATTTTCTTCGCTAATCTTTTGTGGTTAGCGGTTAGCGACTCTAAGTAAACAAAAGAAGGTATCTGCGACAGTATTAAAACAAAAGAATGAATTGCGAAATTGTCGAGAAGAGTTTGCCATGATGTCCAGAATTGCATTACTACTCGCATACTTAATCTTGACTCTCAGATGTTGTTGTTGTCGAAGAAGGTAGCAGGGCTTTATACGCAGTCGTACTTTAAATTACATCATAAAAGGCAGAGAGTTGTAGTTTTCGCAATTGTTTTTCAGGTTAGTCAGCAATTTAAATCAGATACAATTTGAGCATGCTAGGTGAAGTTTTTTAGAACATTCCGCCTCTGAAAACACTTTTACATGGAAATCTCATAATTTTTCATTTTCTCGACAATGGATCTAAAGAATTTAATGAAAATATCATATGCAAAACATTTGCATAGTTAATAAAAGTTTATATCTTCAGTTTACTAATTAATGGCCCACAAAGAGTTTATATAACTGGTAAATAATAAAAGAAAGACAAAATAATGCCCTACTCTTTCTTCTTCTTCTTCTTCTTCTTCTTATTCTTCTTCTTCTTCTTTATCCCTCTTGTTCTGGAAACAATTTTTCCTGCATTTTCCAAATAGATGTTCATCCGGATTCCTGTCATAAGCCTATCCATATTATATTTCCTATAGTATATTCTAACGTTAAATCGTTGTTTCATAAATAAATTATTTAGAAAGCTTCTCTCTTTATAATACAGGCTTTGATTTTAAAAACCTGCACACTTTACTTGCAATCTTCTCTCTCAAATGTTTTTTCCCCAGATCAACAAATGCTACATACACTTCTTTATATTTAACATTACATGCAGAAGGAGCATGTAGTCGAGAAATTTGACTCAAAAACATATGTTTGTAAATGCCAAATGGGATTTAAATTTTCCGAAAAAGGAAAACATACATTAAGTAACCTTCTACGTTAGTTTTTTTTTTTTTCTCTCTCTCTCTCCCCTCGGAACAGTGCCAAAATAAAAAATACAGGCTCAAATTGTCCCAGAAAGCTTGTATTGCTTGCTTTTATGCTGCTTCCATTCGTGTGACTGAATTTGCCTTATTCTAAGAACTTGTCACGTTCTTATATTAGATTACAGCATACATTGTTGGTGTAGTGTGAATAGTGCAAGTCCTTGTGCATGCGAACTTGGAAACTAGCCCTTTGGGAACCAAAGCGGTGTGGTTGTCACTTTGCTTAAAGAGCAAAGTTGTTTGATTTCCCAGGAGAGCTTCTATTTACCTGCTACCTCATTGCACTTTCTCTATCTCTTGAGGGTTTTCCATTATGTCTGCTCTAGTTGGCTCCATCTCATCTTCTGCATTTCTCGGTTAAAACTTCATCACTGTGCTTTGAGAAAGCCAGTTATGGGAAAACAAATGACAGCGGTATCAGTTCACAAACAATAACGCTAGAGAAATCCATCAGTACGTCTACGAACATATGACAAATGGGATACTAATACCAAAACTTTGGGAGATGCATCTCATACTCCCTTCACATTGGCATGTAGGAATTATCAGACTGAAGAAGTTAGCTTGCCTACCTATCTGTAAAGGGTACCTTGTTCTCGGTTTATTCTACAATCGTTTTACTGTTTGAAAAGATTTGTGCGATAAAACAGCAATCAAAGCTGCTGATTTGAAGAGGTTAGATTCTTAGATAAATGTTAATTTTTACTTTCTCTGCTACGTATAGTAGCACCGATGTCACCGGAAATAGTATGTTTTGAGGCCCCCTGAATAGAAAGAATATTTTTAGAAAAATGTTCGTGTATGTGCGTGTGTGTGTGTGTCTGTGTGTGTGTCAGTCTGTGGATAGCATAACCTAAAAATGCAAAGTCGGTTAAAAACCAAAGTTGGTATTTAAGTTTAGCATCTTTTAAGGATGCGACACGAAGATTTCGAAGAAAATTTCTCCAACCTAAATTACCTTTTACATGGGAATTTTTTCGAAAATTTTTATTTTCTCGAAAATGGCTCTAACGATTTTGATTAAAGTACGATATGTTTAAGATATTTTATGACAAATGAAATTTACAGAAGTTGCACGATATAAGCTCGAGGATATATCACTTGAGACTGACAGACTTTTTGAAAACTATAGAAAAGGCAGAAAATGACCAGTGGAAGAAAGGCGGACTAGTTAAAGATATCGTTTACCTTTTATAACCTAAATATACTCCATGAACTAAAAATAACATTTAAATTCCGCTATTTTGAGCGACTTGTTTGCTTAACCAAGCGTGAATACACATTCCAAGGTTGGCACCACTATCGTAAGCGCGACTAGAAGCACGACTCCTGTGTCTGGAATTGTTTACTGTTGTACTGGCTCGCTGCGTTCTTGACAGGGAGCATGAGCTGGTGAACAAACTGAACGTATGTAAACACGTAACAGTGCTGCCAATCCATGCGCATTACTAAATGTCACGAGTAATACAAAGTAAACTTTATGCTCGACCATACCCAAAATGTATTAATTATAAGTCTGATAGCGATCCTTCATGGAACTACTTAAGTCCAAACTTTCGTTAAAGCACAGGCCTTCATCCAATAGGAGAATTCAGTTTTATTAAAGGACAGGTGTTCCACCAATATGAGAATTCCCACGCAGCAATGGCAAAGCGCAATATCGATTAATTCTAGAAACGCAACTAGCGCGAGTTTAGAAAACGCTAAAATCTCAGAAGCCACTGACAGTGAGATGCAACTTACTCCGCCTAAGTACGATGCAACTTACACAAATTAACCTCAATAAAGCATCAACTTCCAAGAATATTGCACTAAGCACAGTCCCGCAAATTAATTTCACTAATTGTACAATAAATAACTTATACATGAAATAAAGTTTCGTCTGAAAACCAATATATTCAATTTGCCTTCCATTACTTTCTCTACTGGTAAGTAGGGGAAGTATTGTATTCCACCCAAAAATTCGATGTCGAGATTTCACCGGAAATATATGTTTTGAGGCCCCCTGAATCCAAAAAAAGCATTTTTAGAAAAAGGTCCGTGTCTGTGTGTCAGTCTGTGTCTGTGTCAGTCTGTGGACAGCATAACTCAAAAACGAAAAGTAGGTTAAAAACCAAAGTTGGTATTTAAGTTTAATGTCTTTCAAGGATGTGACACGAAGATTTTGAAGAAAATAGTCTCACCCTAAACTACCCCTTACATGGAAAAGTTTTCGAAAATTTTGATTTTCTTGAAAATGGCTTTAACGATTTTGATTAAAATGCCATATGTTTCAGATATTTTGATGACAAATGAAATGTATATCTTGAATTTTCTGGCTATAGCCCCTGTAGTCGTATTTACTCTGGACGACTTTTGCATAACTGGTAAACCGTTAGAGATAGACCAAATCATACTATACAAAAAATGTAGATCTTGCTAAAATGCACAATTTATGTCTCAATAAATTTTCTTGTAGGGTGAACCATTTCGGAGATATTCCTTGTTATGTGTGTGAGTTTCGGAAAACAGAACTTTAGCGAAATGCAAGAACGTTGTTCATTTTTTATATGTTAATCGTGCAAAGAGAACGGAATGTCAAAGGCCAAAAAGATTTGACTGTCGCACAAAGCCTGCTATATTCTAATATCTCACTTGGACCTACAAGGAAATAAGCAATAAGATAATTTGTACAAATGTTTATCTTAACTAACGAAGATATAGGAATAAGAGTTTGTTAGAATGGTTAGTGCAAAAGTAGAGAAAGTCGTCTGAGTGCAACACATCAGATTTTTATTCAATGTTACGTAGCATTCCAAGGTTATCATTTTCATCATGCAACTGTGACGTGCTGGAAACGAATCGATCGTTTAGCGCCTGCGCGGAACTCCAAGTATCAGCTGATGCAATATGTAGGTCATTGTCCCTGGCGAGTGTACAACATTTTACAATATTTCAACTATAAAATTAGGTATATTGTGCAGCATAAATTTTCGTATGAAACTTAAGTAATGGTAATTAAGACGCTCGTATGAAAATACTGGCGACTTAATTACTACCATTATAGTCTCGTTACATAATCTTATACATTTAAACGAGCAATTCTTATATATATATATATTCCGCGCAACTTGGAAACGGCTCTAACGATTTCCATCAAATTTTGTAATCAGATAGGGATTTGCTTTTTAAGTTCATCTATATAGGTGTAATTCCCGAAAAAACGCGATTTTACATAAAAAGTATCATTTTTTATTCCCGCTTCTACAGAGCAGTTCTTGTATATACATTTCCGGTATTTCAGAAACGGCTCTAAATGTTTGGTTAAATTTTTGTATACATGCATATTACATTCACAGTGTTTTCTCTACTCACTTTTAGGTAACACATTCACATCTCTTTCTCTACCCACTCCTCTATAAACAATTCTCCATAAAAAAAACCTGATTTTACACCAAAAAACATTTTTATCTCCGCTTTTATAATAAGTCATAGCATGTTCTGTGTGTTTGAAATAGAAATGGTGTTACATTCACACTGTTTTCTCTTCTCACGTTTAAGTAACACAATTCACAGTGGTTTCTCTACTCACTCTTCCACAAAGAAATACAACTTTCTGAATGTTTGAAGTAGAGATGCTGCATATTACATTCACAGTGATTTCTTAATTACTTTTAGGTAACACATTCACATCTCTTTTTGTACTCACTCTTCTAAAAAGAAGTCATACAATTTTCTGTATGTTTGTAATAGAGATGCTGCATATTACATTCATAGTGGTTTCTCTACTTACTTTTAGGTAACACATTCACATCGCTTTCTCTACTCACTCTTCTATAAACAATTTTCCATTAAAAAAAACCTGATTTTACACCAAAAATACATTTTATTCCCACTTTTAAATTAAGTCATACAATTTTCTGTATGTTTGAAATAGAAATGCTACATATTATATTCATACTGTTTTCTCTTCTCACTTTTAGGCAACACATTCACATATTTCACATCTCTTTCTCTACTCACTCTTCTATAAACAATTTTCCATAAAAAACGTGATTTTACACACACACAGAGAAAAACGTTTTTATTCTCGCTTTTAAAATAAGTCATACCATGTTCTGCATGTTTGAAATAGAAATTCTATTACATTCACCCTGTTTTTCCCTCTCAATTTTAGGTGACACATTCACATCTCTTTCTCTGCTCACTCTTCTACAAACGTCATGCAATTTTCTATATGTTTGAAATAGAAATGCGCATATTACATTCACAGTGGTTTCTCTACTTACTTACAATTGTGACAAAAAGTTTTATATAGTTATTCAGGTTTATCTAAATAAGCATCTTCTTCCACAAAAAACAAGATTTCACAAAAACAGAGGCGAAAATCGTCGAGCGAAGCTCGGTCACCCAGGTACTATACTAATATAAGACTACGGTAACGCTATTTGTGATACGTTTTTATTCCACGCTTTTTTCTAACAATAAAGCTTTCATTATGTATTCTCTCAAGCTTCCACGGCCATCGTTTAAAATATCTTGGCTATCCGGTTGTTGCCGCGTCAAATTATAAAATGCCGACGTTTCGACCATCTTGTCGTGGTCGTTATCACAGGCAAACTGCGCCGCTATGTAGCAGCTAGTCAACTTATATACTGGCAAACAGGTGAAAGGTGGGTAAATGGTGAGCCCTGATAGGCTGGGCAGTCTCTGCATTGCGGCAGTCCTTCTGCATTGCTACGTCACTGCCATAGAATCATTACACTGCGGCACTGCCATAGAATCATTACACTGCGGCACAAATGACGTGGTGTTCTTGTGTTTTGTTCTACCCATGGCCGTAAACCAAAGTTTGTTAATGTGCATGCCACCATTATTATTAAAATTCTTAGGACAACGGGAAATTTCTAAGGCCTCTTTAATTTTTCTGGGTCGCCATCTGTTTTCACTGGTTACTATCTTGGTCTGATCAAACAGTATTGTGTGTTTGGTTTCGTAAGCATGTAACGCGACCGCCGATTTTTCAATATCATTTTGTTTGCACTGACGTATGTGCTCTTGTAATCGTTCTTTCACAGTTCGACCAGTCTCACCAATATATGATTTGCCACAGTTACACGGTATTTCATAAACACCGGGTTTGTCAAGTGGTGGAACTTTATCTTTTACGTTAACCAGTAAATCTTGCAGTTTAGTGGGTGCTTTGTATGCCAACTTAATATCCGCTTGTTTTAATAATTTCCCTATTCGGTCTGTTATTCCTTCTACATATGGGAGTACTGCAAATTTTTGTTTGTCTGATTTTTTCTTCTTTTCCTTGTCTTCCTGTTTTGATACTGCTGTTTTCCAGGCCCGAAAGATATCCTTCTTTTTGTAACCATTGGCATGTAGGACTTCACACAGATTTTTCTTTTCTTGTTCCAAACTAGAAGAGTCGCAAACTCTTTTTGCTCGTAAGGCCAAAGTTTTTAAAATTCCCTTTTTGGTTGCGGGGTGGTGATGGGATTCTGCATGAAGATAGAGATTAGTATGTGTTGTTTTTCTGTATACTGAATGTCCCAAAGTGCCATTTTTTCGTCTAATAACCAGCACATCTAAGAATGGAAGTTCACCATTTTTTTCCAACTCCATGGTGAATTTTATCTGCGGATGGCTTATGTTTAGTTGGTCAAAGAACAAGTTCAAACTGTTACGTCCATGTGGCCAAACTACAAATGTGTCATCTACGTATCTTATCCACACACTGGGTCCTATTGTGGCATTATCCAAAAACGTTTGCTCAAAGGCTTCCATGAATATGTTGGCTATAACTGGTGAGAGTGGTGACCCCATGGCTAGCTGCTACATAGCGGCGCAGTTTGCCTGTGATAACGACCACGACAAGATGGTCGAAACGTCGGCATTTTATAATTTGACGCGGCAACAACCGGATAGCCAAGATATTTTAAAGCTTTCATTACATTTCGTATGGGTTTGTTTCATCAGGCTGTTGTCAAGTATGCTTCGGTTGAGAAAGTCGTGCACTTTGCTCACTACTGACCTAACCAACCCTGCCAAAAATGCCCTAGTTTTAAGAGCAAGCAAAGAGGTTTTTATTCTTGGATCTGCAGTTAATCACTTTGCATCTTGTAACTCTGTAAAGCGTGAAGGACGCTTGTGTCTGAGCAGAGAGAACAGCGAGAAACAGAGAGGGAAAAGAAGCCGTATTCTGTGTAACGATCTTCTGGGAGATAAAGCGCCCCATTTTGGGAACGCGATAAACGGAAAATGCGCACGACCTTGAAATTACCATTGCCCTACGGCCTACAAGAACAATGGTCTCAAGATGCCGCGATTATTTGCTGGATTTCCGAGTCCCCTGGCACCATTAACCGGAAATTAGGTTACAATACAGGGGTGTACACAAAGCTTAAAACGTACCTACACGTTTTCTCTGCAGTATACAATATAATATCGAGCCAAAACTTAAATTGTAGAAGTTTTAGTTTAAGATGCACAATTTTTACTTTCTCTACTGGTAAGTAGGGGAAGTATTGTATTCCACCCAAAAATTCGATGTCGAGATTTCACCGGAAATATATGTTTTGAGACCACCTGAATCCAAAAAAAGCATTTTTACAAAAAGGTCCGTGTGTGTGTCTGTGTCAGTCTTTCAGTCTGTGGACAGCATAACTCAAAAACGAAAAGTCGGTTAAAAACCAAAGTTCGTATTTAAGTTTAATGTCTTTCAAGGATGCGACACGAAGATTTTGAAGAAAATAGCCCCACCCTAAACTACCCTTTACATGGAAGATTTTTCGAAAATTTTGATTTTCTTGAAAATGGCTCTAACGATTTTGATTAAAATGTCATATTTTGAGATATTTTGATGATAAATGAAATGTATATCTTGAATTTTCTAGCTATAGCCCCTGTAGTCGTATTTACTTCGGACGACTTTTGCCTAACTGGTAAACCGTTAGAGATAGACCAAATCATACTATACAAAAAATGTAGATCTTGCTAAAATACACAATTTATGTCTCAATAAATTTTCTTGTAGGGTGAACCATTTCGGAGATATTCCTTGTTATGTGTGTGAGTTTCGGAAAACTTAGAACTTTAGCGAAATGCAACAACGTTGTTCATTTTTTTATATGTTAACCGTGCAAAGAGAATGGAATCTCAAAGGTCAAAAAGATTTGACTGTCGCACAAAGCCTTCTGTATTCTAATATCCCCCTTGTACCTACAAGGACATAAGCAATAACATAATTTGTACGAATGTTTATCTTAACTAACATGGAGATATAGGAATAAGAGTTCGTTAGAATGGTTAGTACAAGAGTAGAGAAAGTCATGTGAGTGCAACACATCAGATTTTTTTAGCCAGGGTAAGGCATTGACTAAACAACTGGAATGCAAAAAGCTTTTGTGTCTTGGAATTTGCGAAACATTGAGCGGGCGTTTAGGCAAAGATTTGATCTCAGCAACTCTTCTGGTAATAACATGCATAAGTGATACAATAATTTAAACGACGGGGTGTCTTTGTAAAGAGAAGAGCACCGGACGACCGCGTGGTGTGTCAGATGAGAATGCTGTTGTTAGCTAATGCTGGATTTCTGACAATGAAGTCATTAATCCTCTTGCTCTCCAATATAAAGAGAGCAATAGCAGTAATAGTAACCGCTTTTTCGAGAGCACCATATTTTTATGTTTTGGCGGTTACATCACTCTCTCACAACTCCCAGAATGTCTGGAGGACCACACCTGTCGTTGGTTTACGGGTCTCACCGACCTGACCGGGAGAATTATCAAAATAAATTCACCGACCATATCCTCTGATTACCAATCAGAGGACGTATTACATGCCATGACAGGTCAGCATGTTAGGGGTTAAGATTTTATAGAGAAATGGTAGGTTGGAAAAATAAAGACTCCCTAGCCCTCAGGAACCCTAATAGCATCGGGGTCGGAAGAGAACAAGAGATGACCAAGGTAAGGTCAGATAGAAAAGTTACAGTGAGGAGCAAAACATATGATTTAGCAGAATCTCACTAAACACGGCGTCTAACTTCTTATATCACACCAATTTAAGAGTACTGTACTATATAAATACAATATATATTTTTAATTTCTTGCAATATTGCTAACAAATAATGTCTTTCTCATATAGATGCTTCAGCTCGGCTAATACTTGATTTTTCAGAGCCTTGCTGAGAAAAGCATCTGTCTCTCTCAAAAACATAGATCCAAGGAAAATGGAAATTGATTCGTTGCTATGACAATAGCATTCAGATATTGTCTTGCTTTACAACACTTTTGCGTCATCTGATGACATACTTTGCCTATTATAATCTCGGACATGCCCAGAAAACAATGCCAATTTTTACCTTTAACAGTTGTAATGTGATATTTATACAAATAATCATTGATTATGCAAACAAAATTCATATATAAAATTTAACAATAACCAACAAATTGAGAAAATTCCAGGCAAGAAAAGAATAATGCTGCATAAATACAGTCAAGATCATCTTTTGTTTTAAATACTTCTGGGGACACCTATAATACCTGTGTCAGTACCAACAAGAAAACAGCTGCAGAAAAATTAATTAAATAGCTTAAATAAATGTATGAGAAATAAATAATAAAGTAACTTTAACAATGATAAACATCCAGTGAGAATAAGGAAGAGGAACAATAACCTAGCCTTTCAAAATGATTGCCAAAATGGTACCATCTGAATTTGCCAAACGTGTTTTCTGTCATATATCAAGAGAAATGTATGTTTTCAGATGAGAATGTAGAAACAGTCAAAATGGCTTTGGGTTTTTATTAGAAAAATGTCTCTAGATATGTGTATGTTTGTGTTTGTGTGTACTACCTGCCTCACGAAAGAGTGCAGTTTTCGAGCGAGGGGCTTCTGTACCCTGGTCAGGTAAATGTGGGACCTGTCCATGCTACACAACGCTAATGATGACGTAATACGGCTTACCTATTATGTTTCTGCACTAGTTTCCCCGGCCTGCCTTCTGCATCATTCATCAGACATAGTATGTGTGTGTTTATGTGTAAATGTGTATGTGAGTGAGTTTGCGTGTATGTGTGAATGCTTATATATGTGTGTGATTGTGTGTGTTTCTGCGTGAGTGTGTTAGGGCATATATGTGAGGGAGAGAGAACAGCATAGCTTAAAAAGGAAAAGTCAGTGAAATACCAAACTTGGTATTTAAGTTCATCTTCCAAGGATGTGATACGAACATTTTCAAGAAAATACCCGTACCCCAGACTATCCCTTGCCTGAACATTTTTCGAAATTTCTCAAAAATGGCTATAACGATTTTAATTAAAATGACATGTTTAAGATATTTTCATGACAAGTGACTTTTCTGGTAGTATTTGGGTCCTCTTCATTTTGGATGACTTTTGCATAACTGATAAACAGTAAGAGATACACAAAATATTGCTACAAAAAATGTTAGCACATAATCTATGTAATATAAACATTTTTGTGGAGCTAACCATTTCCGAGAATTTCTTGTTATTGGGTTGGATTTTCAAAGACATGCATTTGTCAAATGCGAAGCTTTTCTATGGCCTGAGCATACAAATATAAGGGAATTTCAAAGCCATCACATAGTGACCAGCTCTTTAAAGATCTGAGTATTGCTTAAAGCCTAATGTATTCCCTGTTCCCATTGAAGCTACACGAAGATAAGTAAGAGACAGAAAATTGACGCAGGCATAAAAGTAGCCCAAGGAAAAATTTTAAATATTTTTTATATGCAGATGACGTAGTAATTATACAAGACACAGAAGATGATCTACAACGTTCAATACACCACCTTAACCAAATATGCAAAAGTTTTAATATTGAAATATCAATAGAAAAGTCAAAAATAATGGCAAACTGGGGTAAAATACCAATAAGGTCGAAACTAGTCGTTAATGATAAAGTATTGGAACAAATATCCTCCTTCAATTATTTAGGGTGTGAAATCAGCAATGAGAAAGATAAAGATACGAACAAAAAAATTAATGACATTTCAAACTATCTGTGGAACAATTTACAAAACCCTAAAGAATAAAACAAGGTCTGAAACAAGAATAAAATTTTATAATACCATGGCGGTCCCAACGTTACTTTATGGATGCGAAAACTGGGTACCTACACAAAGAACCATCAGCAGAATACAAAGTTGCGAAATGAGATTCTTGGGAAGAACAAAAGGATGTACAAGAGAAGATAGAATTAGAAATGAAAATATAAGAAATGAATTACAAGTGGAAGCTATCACCTCAAGAATGGATAGGTACAGAAGAAGATGGTTTGAACATGTTGGAAGAATATGATACAAGACTGCCAAAAGTAGTTTTCCAATATAGTCCTAAAGGAAAGAGGGACGTAGGGAGGCCGAGGAAAAGATGGAAGGAGACACTGTGAAGACGAAACAGGCGAGAGCCTAATCCATGAAGTGAAGAAGAAGAAGAAGAAGAAGAAGAAGAAGAAGAAGACAATTTATACAAATGTTATCCCCATTAACATGAAGTAGATAGAAGAGTAAGTTGTAAAATTCGTTTGTTGAACAGTGGGTACACCAAGTCAGATGTTTAAAGCGGTTTACAGATGCTTCATATTCTGAATGTAGGTTGACTGTTATCTCAGCATCTGACTGCTATGAAAAGGGCAATAGGGTGTTGCAAATGGAGCTCTTTCTGTGGCTTTCACGGTTAACGAAGCCAGCGATGAAACCCCCCTGAGGGAAACATTGGCGTTTGATAGGGCCTTAGCTGTTAATTTGCAGTAACACGCAAGGGTAGAAGTCCTCGACTGTCGCATTTTGACCAGTCTGTCGCATGATATGCGACTGCGCTCTTATGCGACGCAATGCGTGATTCTGATTCAGTTTTGTTGCTTTCTTCGTCTTGGAAAAGTCAAAGGCTAAGCCGCGCCGTCGTCGTATTGATCGATAAAACTAATTACAGAAAGCAGTCATGAAGAAGAAAAAGAGAAAGAAAGGGACAGATTTGAGAACGCGTTCTCCACTAAAGGGGACGAAACAACGAAGGCTGCTTTAATTTAAAGTGAATGTATCGAGATGGTTGTGTGTCCATCACTAAGCTTAATATCTGGCATTTGTTTTCGCTGCTTAACTTCTTTACCAAGCAAGGTGGCGCCGGGGTAACGTGATCCCCGGCGACCACGCACTCTGACTTGGGTTTTCCGTGATTTTCCCTTATCGCTTAGGTGAATGCAGGAGTGTTTGCTTTAAATTCACGGTTTCCTTCCCTTCCTATTCGCTTTTCATATTTCAGCTCTGGTCGTCGGCGCGGTGGTATGGACAGATGCGGGCAGATAGTGCGGTTACTTGCGCTTTGTAAACCTTCTCCCATGGCCCCGTGCCGCTGCCCAGGCCACTAAGGTTCTTTCAACGCCCCTCTGGGTGGTAGTGAGGAGGTTCGGTGGTGCACCTTGTGGCTCTCTGGCCAACTGTTAGCAACTTCCGCACGTCTGTGTGGCTCTGCTCCGTCCCCGCCCTCTGCCAGGCTTGTGGTCCCCGTTCACCTCATCTCTCCCCCTGGGGGGTGGTAGCCTACAATAGATCCATACCGGGTTTCAGTGGTGAGGTGTTCCCCTCCGTTCTAATACCTCATACCTCCTACATAAGGTTTTATAGACGCACTCAATCTATCTCAATTCCCCACTGCAGTTTGCACTTCAGGTGACGTTCACAACACAGTCATTGAAATGATATTTCATATTCTAAATTACTAATTTTTACTTCATCTACCACGTATCTAGTGGGTAGAGGAAGTATTGCTCAAAAATTTGATATCAAAAGTTCATTGGAAATACATATCATGAATCCAAAAAGGTCCTGTGTGAATGTGTGTGTGTGTGTGTGTGTGTGTGTGTGTGGGGCGGGCGGGGGGGGGGGGAGGTGGAGGGTAAACAGCATAACTCAAAAACAAAATGTCTGATAAATACTAACTAATCTTTAAGTATGAATGTTAGGATACCTTCCTTTAAGCTACAATGATGAGATTTAAACAAGAAGCGACCTGTCGACAGTTCACTTACAGAAGCCAGTAAAAATAACGTACTACATAGCAGTATAATGTCGCAACATGCTATCCTTGAGTTGTAGGTCAAAGGTTACTGCTAGAGTAACAACGTAGGGGAGTTTGACATGAAAAATCACCTGGAAATATTCCCTTCCAGCAAATGTTACTGTCGCTTCTTGTTTAAAACAAACTGAATGTTTAATCTACTTAGCAGTTTCACCTAAACTCTAAATGATCGACACATTTTGTTCATATTCTTACTACAATAACAAAAATATTTCTCAAGCACGGTCATTTGTTATGAAAGTCTTAAGTTTCCGTGCCTCTGGAAGTTCGTGAGTAGTTGAGATAATTCAGTTCAAGAAACCCTGCAGACCAAGATATGCAGGTCACAAAGCGCATGCGCATGCAAGAACATTGGAATTAGTCGCAGCTTTATATCATGAACTATTGTGGGACAGATTTCCATCTTGACTGACAAACGCAAATTATATCCAGAACATGTGACATTTTGACGTTAACAGAGCTGCCTCTTTCGTATTATTTCAAATATGGTAGAAGTCATCCCCTCCCCCTAAAGGTTGCTCCCAAAATATATTAAATGTCATGTTTATGCACAGCTGTTTCAAATGCAGCTACCACAGCGTAACCATCAAGTTTAGAATCATAGTAATTGATACAACGTAGAATAGCAAAGCCCTCAACTACAAATATGTATGTTCCAAGTGTCCGCCGTAATAATTCTCGACATTTTCGTGTTCCTTTGAATGTTTTCATCTAGGACAGCTGCTGTGGCGGTTATCCTGTCAAGAAGATGATTCACATTCCGAGTTTCTGTTGAACGTGTAAACTGCCATCCCATCACCCAAATTACCTATACAACAGGTTATCAGATATTTTAAATCTAGTTCCCACAAGTAAGCTTGATACCGTTGGCCAAGCCATACATGAAAGCTTTGAAGTGGGACATTCGAGAACAGAAGCCCAATAGTCGACCGAACATTGGAAAAGGCTTTGAATAACTACTGTTCGAGAAAGTTAATTATGTGCATTCTGGTAAATTTTGGAACACTGCATTAATGACTCTCCCTAGCAACAGGGGACTATAAAAAACAGCAGAAATTAAAACTGAACGTGATTCAGTTACAAGATAGATTTGTAAGTCAAAATCTCATAGCGAGGCTCGTAGCGTATTTCAGCTAGTAAATATTATTACAAGAAAACCGTTGTTTTAATTATTCACAATATGGTTACTTCTTTACCAAAACTTGGGACATTTCGACTCTAATTTTAACAAAAATTCCATAGGCTTAAACTAAGTAAATATCCATAACGCCTATATAGGTATATACTATAGGATAGCTTATATTTTTGTTTTCGCTCAGCAGAAAGTTGGAAAACATTCCGTTTCACTTCCTTCTTCAAACAAACATCTCCAAATTCCTGTTTACGAGACCTTTCTTACCTCTTGTGCAGTTCTCCACACATTTGCTTTTTTTTCTGAAAATTCCATCTCTAATTGCATTCCTATAGTACACTGTTTAACCTTTTCACAGCCAACAATATGCATACTCATTGTAAATTAGCGGTACTCTACTCTGGATTCAGGAAAATACTGGAACGTGATTGTTGATGTGTTGCAGTAAAATTCTCCCACCTACGATTGGTTATTGATGTTGAAGTGTTTTAAGAATTATTATTGCTGTTAACATGCAGGGCGCATTGAAGGAGTAATCAAATTTGAGATTATTTTACCACAGGAGGTAGTTAAATGAACACTTTGCAATGTAGGTTGCAATAAATGTCCTATGTTTAGGGTAATGTTGGCACAATAAGTATTTTTCACAGCAGACTGGTGAGTTAAAGTAGAATGAACCAGTAATATTGTCATAATATTATTTTTGAAGAGCTTTCAATTTTGTCCATAGTCCAATAGGGGCTTGTGTAATAACCACTGCCTTATATTTGGTTCGTTGCTCTCTCAACAAACAAAATAATGTTGATTCGCTGGAGAACATCACTCCCTCGAAGGACTTAGTGTACTTCGGCACAGGAACCATTCATAAATATTAACCCTGTGTTCGTAAGGCAATGAAAAATCTGCAACTTTAAAGATCGAGTCGTTCACCCTTCAAAAGTTTCCGTACCATGCTCCGAGTATCGCCTTTTTCAAGGCTCATGCATGTCACTGATTTTGTTGGAGTAGCATGGACTGCTATTCTGGGTCTGTATGTATGCCAACGGTCTGTCCAGATCTTCATTTGTACTGAATCGATCCAGTTTCACAAATTTATTCAGGAATTTTCCAACTGCACTGTGGGTTAGTGACCTCCTATTCAATTCAACTCCCTCGTCCCTCGCTGCTACCCGTCCCATCCATAAAGTATAATTTGCATTCACATACGTTTCGTCAGCACCAGAGTTCATGAACATTAAAAATTCAATAAACACACAACAAATAATGGCGAACTTGTACGTTACAACAACAGAAAAACAGACCGTTGCTCTCTCACGACTCACAGATCCTAAACACACACGTGCGCAATAAAATACAAATAAAATAGTGGTTTTTCCTGTGGCTCCAGACTTAATATCTACCCATGCTTGTGTTGTGCAGTTTTAATCACAACAGGGATGAGTCAAGAGGAGCAAATCAACTTGTGAGATGAAGCTGGGTCAAATACTCCCAGGATGCGCTTCATCAGAAATGTCCGATGCTGCCAGTTGTCTACGTGACTTGAAATGAGATGATGGTAATAAGATTTTGATAGAAAAAGAGCTGCTGTCGTCGCCGGTTGCTAAGGAGGGTGATATGTGTAGTATTTCAGCTCACGTACGAGCTATGTCTTGTCAGCCCTTGGTGTATTAGATTACCAGGTCCCGACCACAGCCATTGCCATCTCAGTTATGTATGTGTGTCGCCCTCAAATAAGAAATGTTCACACTGTCAAATGTCACGTACAAGTCCTTTCTTATAGGCTTTCCTTTGACATTGAGACCATTGGAAAGAGACCTTGTTAGGCCTCGGAGGGACCAACTAAGGAGCCACTTGATACAAAATCTGATGTATTGCCCTCACATGACTTTCTCTACTCTTGTACTAATCATTCTTACAAACTCTTATTCCTATATCTTCTTTCTTGATAGTTGAGATAAACATTTCTACAAATTATCTTATTGCTTATTTCCTTATATGTGCAAGGGGAATGTTAGAATACAGTAGGCTTTGTGCGATAGTCAAATGTTTGAGATTCTGTTGTCTTTGCACACTTAACATATAAAAAAATGAACAACGATGATCCATTTCACGAAAGTTCTGTTTTCCGAAACTCACACACATAACAAGGAATATCTCCGAAATAGTTCACCCTACAAGAAAATTTATTGAGACATAAATTGTGTATTTTAGCAAGATCTGCATTTTTTGTATAGTATAATTTGGTCTATCTCTAACGGTTTACCAGTTATGCAAAAGTCGTCCAGAGTAAATACGACTTCAGGGGCTATAGCCAGAAAATTAAAGATATACATTTCATTTGTCATCAAAATATTTCAAACATATGACATTTTAATCAAAATCGTTAGAGCCATTTTCAAGAAAATCAAAATTTTCGAAAAATTTTCCATGTAAAGGGTAGTTTAGGGTGGGGCTATTTTCTTCAAAATCTTCGTGTCACATCCTTAAAAGACATTAAACTTAAATACCAACTTTGGTTTTTAAACGAATTTTCGTTTTTGAGTTATGTCCACAGACTGACAGACTGACACACAGACACAGACACACAGACTGACACACACACGAACCTTTTTCTAAAAATTTTTTTTTTTTTTTTTTTTTTTTTATTCAGGGGGCCTCAAAACATATATTTCCGGTGAAATCTCGACATCGAATTTTTGGGTGGAATACAATACTTCCCCTACTTACCAGTAGAGAAAGTAAAAAGTAGCAAGGTCACGAAGGCCGCATAACCGACCGGGAGGGCTCGGGGCGCTGACCGCGTCCCACCCTCTGGTTCTGCATCCCACTCATGACACCTGTAATGGGAAGAGGTGGGGGACGCAGCGGCCGGGCAGTAAGCCTTGGCCGTGAAGAACTCTTGCTCTAGGGGTTATACTATATACGTTTAGTTTTTTCTTTACTGAAACTTCTTCAGGTACTTCTATCCCAATAACCATCAACGAGCGCTCTGAGAAATATCGTGCGCGCGCAAATTAATAACTTTAAAATCTTATGTGTTGCATTCACATTACTTTCTCTACTCACTGTTCCAATAAACTATTCTTACAAAAGCTCATTCTTCTATTTACTTTTTGATAATCTAGATAAACGTTCAGTGCAAATTTACACATTTCATCTTAACGATAAGAAGGATACCGATAGAGTTTTAAAAAGTGGGCCAATTTGTATCTCTTTGAAATTGTAAGCTGTGTCTGACCACGAGAGAAAAAGGAATAGCGACTTACCACTAGAACAAAGAATAACACTCAGAAAATTCAGACCAATAACACAGAATATCTAGGAAATGATCAAATGCTTTAACCAAATCTATATTTTTTGTGTAATTAGATTTTTGTCTCTCTTACGGTTTACCAATTAGACGAATCATTTATAACGAGGAGACTTCACGGGCTATTTGCAGAGAATCCAAAACATGAATTTTGTCATGAAAATATATTTTGGACACAAGTTATTTTAGTCAAAATTCACAGTGCTATTGTTGAAAAACCCAAAATTAACGAAAATTATTTTTTGCGAAGGATAGTTTGGGAAGGGGGAGTTTCTTTAAAAATCATCTCATCTTTGTAAGATGCTAAACTTAAATACCAAGTTTGATATTTGATATTTAGGTATGTTGTTCAAGGTACATGGACACACATGGACCTTTTTTATTCAGGCACCTCAAAACGTACATTTTCAATGAAACCTCGATATCGAATTTTTGAGTGGAACGCGATACTTCCTCTGTTTATTCTAGGTATGGAGTAGAGCAAGTTAAAATGCATGTGTAATGTACGTAATCAATTTTAAATTAATAAATTACAATTCCCTGAAAGTTAAAAACATTTTCTCCGTAGATTATGTTGTAAAACCTGTCAAGAAAAAATATAAAAATGGATTCATTCCTTTGCTCAAATTATGTTCTCAGTATACTGTGAAAATAACGAAGAACCTATTAGAAGCAGAGTTCTTCTTTGTCTTCCTCCTCCTCCTCTTCTTCTTCTTCTTCTTCTTCCTCTTCTTCTTCCTCTTCTTCTTCTTCCTCTTCTTCTTCCTCTTCTCCTTCTTCTTCTTATTCTTCTTCTTCCTCTTCTTCTTCCTCTTCTTCTTCCTCTTCTCCTTCTTCTTCTTATTCTTCTTCTTATTCTTATTCTTCCTCTTCTTCTTCCTCTTCTTCTTCCTCTTCTCCTTCTTCTTCTTATTCTTCTTCCTCTTCTTCTTCCTCTTCTTCTTCCTCTTCTTCTTCCTCTTCTCCTTCTTCTTCTTATTCTTCTTCTTCCTCTTCTTCTTCCTCTTCTTCTTCCTCTTCTCCTTCTTCTTCTTATTCTTCTTCTTCCTCTTCTTCTTCTTCCTCTTCTTCTTCTTCTTCTTCTTCTTCTTCTTCTTCTTCCTCTTCTCCTTCTTCTTATTCTTCTTCTTCCTCTTCTTCTTCCTCTTCTTCTTCCTCTTCTCCTTCTTCTTCTTATTCTTCTTCTTCCTCTTCTTCTTCCTCTTCTCCTTCTTATTCTTCTTCTTCCTCTTCTCCTTCTTCTTATTCTTCTTCTTCCTCTTCTTCTTCCTCTTCTTCTTCCTCTTCTCCTTCTTCTTATTCTTCTTCTTCCTCTTCTTCTTCCTCTTCTTCTTCCTCTTCTTCTTCCTCTTCTCCTTCTTCTTCTTATTCTTCTTCTTCCTCTTCTTCTTCCTCTTCTCCTTCTTCTTCTTCTTCTTCTTCCTCTTCTTCTTCCTCTTCTTCTTCCTCTTCTCCTTCTTCTTCTTCTTATTCTTCTTCTTCCTCTTCTTCTTCTTCTTCCTCTTCTTCTTCCTCTTCTCCTCCTCCTCCTCCTCCTTCTTCTTCTTCTTCTTCTTCCAGTTTTCAAGAATTACATCTTGCACCTGTTTTGGCGTGATGCCATTCCTTCAATAGCGCTTTCAAATATCGTCTTTCCTTAGATTTATAATATCGTCCTAGTTTGACCGGTTTTCCGCTCTGTCTCGGTCGATTTATAAACTGCCCCGATAATAATGAATATGTATATTTAGGGCGTCTGGAACTAAAGCAGGTAGAAAATACTGGCACGGATAGAGAGGCATCTGTTCATAAAATGGCGTTTTATTTATTAAATAGTGTAAGTTATATTATAGAACTGGAAGTAAAATACAGTCACTAAAGTGGCAAATACGAATGGTTTGGTAAATTTAAAGGGATAAGGAATAGGACATACACAAAAGCTCCAGACTCAGAATTTGTAAAACATTTAAATAGATTAATTTCCATTGGCAATGAATACCGGCATGTATATAATAAATACTGGTAGCCTCTCGTATTTAAATAAAGTTGCATTTTACTTTTAAATGAATTTTAAAACAAATAATCCTCTTGACTTGGAAGAAGTTTATTCCAGTGTTCATTCAAATGTTATTTTGAAGTTCAGTAATGAAATCTTCTAATGTAACTTGTAAACGGTGTAATTTCTAATCATAGAAAGAGCTGTGTATAAATGTAAATTATTTTGATGTTTAATGATAATAATTTTAAATCTTTTATTAGTTTTACTTTGATGAAAACTAACACCATACAAGTGAGCACTGGTTTGAATATGTATACTACTTTAAATCGACATTTATACATGTAAACTCAGTTAAAGTTTCGTTTCAGGGAATATTAAAATATTGTCAGCCTTATTTTAGGAATTCCAATGTTTGCATTATTTCAATATGTTCTTTGTAATATTGTTTAATTTTCCCTTTATGAAAAATATATCCAATTCTTTCGTTAGAAATTCTGTTCAATTTTAGCTCATCTTAAACGTTGCATTTCCTCATAGTGAATGCAGGTCTTTCTTCTTCATCGCCTACGATTCATTCCCTACAATAGTATAGGAACAACCACTACCTTATAAAAGTTAATTTTTTTAACTTGTTCTTAATGTTTAATGTTCTTCTGGTTGTGGCAAAAAACAGTACCTGCCCGATATCTACTAAAACTGTTTCGAAGTTTATGGCAAAGTACTCATGTTTAGATATTAAGTGAAAATTCAATTGCTGTTATAATGCAATATTTCTAAGCAGTCTCAAGTAGAGAAATTTCTGCATAGAACTTATGTTCCGAACAGCTCTGGCAGGTATGGAACCAGTTCCTATGAGCGATAATAGTTCATATTCGGTAATCTGATTGTACCCACATTTCCATTCTTTCTTTATGTGCCTTTTTGCATGAAATAATGACATTATTTCTATTCTGAAAGATGATTTAGGGACATCGAGAAAAAGCTAACCTAAAAATCCCAGCACAGCAGAAACTGACTTGCGTATGTTTATACAGATGTTCCAAATGCAAACACTCTTCATTTGTTTTGTATAAACTCTGTCTGTATGATACTTGTCACGCACATTTCTACATAAAAGGTTCCCAATGCGAGCCTAGCTCCAAGATAATTTTATCTGCAGTAAAACGCAAAAGGCTTTGAAGAACATCAGTCGACACATTTCATATTTGGTTGAAATTTGTACAAAATTTAGGACATTTAAAGTAATAATTGTACACGGGGAATTAGGTATTACCAATGCCAAAATAACCACAAGTAAAAAAGAAAAGGAGTAAATATAAGGATCTGTGTACTCTTACCCTGTGTGCTACTGGGTATAACATACAGAGCAAGATGAATTGTTGATTAAAGAGAGTGGTACCTGTGCTGCATAAGAATGGGGCATCATGTTCAAATATTGGTACTACCTTGTGTGTAGTTTGTTTACAGCATATCTGGTGGATAACTGGATAGGTAAAGGAGCGTTGCTTCCACCCAGAAACTCTAAATCAAATTTTACCTAAACTTAAGCGTGCGTATATGTGGAATAAATGAGTCAGACTTTTGTTATTTAAGGTTGCTAGACAATAATTCTCCCTTTAAACGGGAAATTGTTCGTTATTTTTTATTTTCTCAAAAATTCCTCTAAGAACTAAAATACTGACCACAGCGCCTCCACATCGCATTTGGTAGCGCTCTTGCCTCTGGCGCGAAGGACCCGTGTTCGATCCCCGGTACCAGCATGGGGTGCACTCAGCCTCGTTAGGTCCCGGGGCGGCCAATTGAGGAGCTACTTGATGGAGAAGTAGCGGGCCCAGGTCGAGAAGACAGCATAACTGGCTGGGAAGGCTCGGTACGCTAACCACGTACCACCCTCCAGTACTGCACCCGACAATGACGCCTGTAGTGGGCAGAGGAGAAGGCTGCAGCGCCTGGGCGGCAAGCCTTGGCCCTTCATGGGCTGTCGCGCAAGGGTTTAATTTGCTATAATGTATGTCTTGATTTTTCTGTGAATGTCCTGCAAAGTACCATTGATTGTGTAAAACCTAGAAACCATAAGAGAGACAGAGAGAGAGAAAGAGAGAGAGAGAGAGACAGACACTTCATATAAAAATATAAATCTCGTTAACATAAGCAATGTGTATTACAGAACTTTTCTTAGTGTCAGCCGTTACCGAAACATTCGTTGACATGCTCATGATGATAACACGATTCGCAGGAACTCAAAAACACATTTTAAATTCTGAAATACTGCTATTTTACTTTCTTTTTTGGGGGGGCGGGAAGCTTAGACCTTCAAGGACCATTTAGCCATCCGGGTGATGTATATTTCTATCGCGCGCGCGCACACACACATTTACTCTCTCACTCATACATACACATACGCCCAAGGTGGGACTCGAACCCGTGACCCTCTGCATAGTGAAGCGGCAAAGACACACTGCAGTGACCACGCCTACGAGGGCCAGTTATTTTACTTCTTTATAACTGTCCTTTAGGGGGAGGACGATGAACTTTTTTTCCCGGCGTAAAAAGCTTTACCATGGTTTCCCTCTGAAGGGAAGTAAAACAGGTGGTCCCATGTCATAGATTTACGGCACGTAACTAGTTCAAGCCAGGTCTCCGAGCAAAATTAAAGCGCTCTTTCATGCCAAATTTAGAATGGGATGCTGAGAACCACAGTAGTAAAAGAGTGACTGTAAATAAAAGCTCAGTTGTCCTGTGTAAAGGGATCTTTGTTTATACAAGGTCCAAATTTGATACCTACCTGCTTTTAGAACGCCACTTTTGTGGCTAGCGTAAGGCCTCATTTAAGCTCGAATTTCAAAACTATTTGTATCTACTGGCGGCTTCTTTCGTGACGAAATATTAAATTTTGGACATCAAAATGCATACGTTTCTACATATGATTGTAAAGGTGTCCTCTTCTATATCAAGTGCAATGTTAGCTAGTACGCTGCTGTATTACTTATTTATATCCGTAGCGCACAACTAAAACATTGCAAAGTATATTATACACAATATGCATTCTCCTCTTGAAAGTTTACGTTTACACTTTGCTGAGCTTAAAATCGCTGGAGAAAGTTATGACAGCGCTACAGAAGACCATGTAACTGCGAAATATTAACAAGGAGAGTGAACTTGGAACCATCTATTCTGAGGTATTTCTTATCTAGCGCCTGCTCAGGTACATATTTACTCGTGGATTAATCGATTTTCTAAGAATAGAACACGTGAAGTTTTGAACAAAAGAAACCCGAAGATTGTCTGCTCGACCTTAAAATAGCTACAAACAAATGAACCGCAAACGCAGTTGTATTATCGGTATTCAGGTTGACCTCAAATACGGTTCAGAGAGGGCAAAATCTAAAAATAACGAACTTGGCATTCAGAATAACGTAATAGTTAAGATTTAACCTATTTTATTTCTACATGAGTGAGAGGGAATGACCTCCATCATCAAATTCTTTTGAAATCTCTTATCTATACAAATGGATATTTTTCTTATTTTTCACACAGTTGATTAATAGATATTACAGGCGTCGACTTTTTATATATTTTTTGCAGTGCAAACGCTTAAAATCCGATCCACTCCTCTTTGTTGCATATAATGTCCTGTATATTAATGCTTATGTTTGAAAGACCATTCAAACTCTCTCTCTCTCTCTCTCTCTCTCTCTCTCTCTCTCTCTCTCTCTCTCTCTCTCTCTCTCTTTCTCTCTCTCCCTCATTGTAGCGAATAAAATAAAGCTACAGAGTACTGTGCATTATTTAAAAGAATGGCTGTAAGCATACAGTTCCAAAATAAGTTTTATTGCTCTCAAATAATGGAGTATTTTTGAACACTTTATTTAGTAAATTAAATTAATTAGCTAAAATAAGCCACATTTTCATCTATCAAATTCATTTCAGGTTGCAAAAACTACAGAAAATAAAATGTATGAGAATAAATGAATGAGACACATTAGCAAATAAATGCTTTCCCAAAAATAAATATAAACTTTCATTTGAAGTTTTAAAGAAGGGATCACTGAGAATAAGGAGGTGAAAGCTCAAAATGCAATTGACAGTGGTTTTTAATTTACAACTGCTAAATGGCATGATTTTTGTGTAGATAAAAAAAAATAGTTACTTATTTAGCATGAGGGGCTTTTACATGAAACCCCTGTGTACAAGATGATCAAATGTTGATAACTACATATTTTCAATTTTTAACTCCTGTCTTTAATTTTTGGAACTGCACTTTTAATTTATGTTAAAGGCAAGTAAATTTAATGTAATAAGAGCAATAACAACCACAACAATAATAACAGTAATAATACTAATAATAATAATAATAATAATAATAATAATAATAATAATAATAATAATAATAATAATAATAATAATAATAATAATAATAATAATAATAATAATAATAATAATAATAATAATAATAATAATAATCATAATGATAATGATAATGATAATGATAATGATAATGATAATGATAATGATAATGATAATGATAATGATAATGATAATGATAATGATAATGATAATGATAATGATAATAATAATAATAATAATAATAATAATAATAATAATAATAATAATAATAATAATAATAATAATAATAATAATAATAATAATAAACATATATTTTAGGCTGAATTTAACCTTTATTTAACCTTTACAATAAACATTTAAAGTGAGCATCATTTATTATTTTAATACTGATCAAATCTAATGAAAAAATTGTGTAATATATGATATATAATCATTGGAGAGAAAAAAATAATTAATTAACCTGTCTGGACAAGGATACAAAATAAATGTATATTATATTTGGGTAAGGCATGTTTATCAGTGCACCTGTGCTCTAGAGAATACATCAAACCTATATATAGTAATACTATTGTACATAATAAACCCAAAATTGGTGCATTATGAAGTTATGCACAATATTCCGTACTTTTTGTCCACCCTGTATACATTTAGATGGGCCTGGACAGCAGCAAATCTCATTTTCTTTCTTTTCTTCTGTTTTCTTTATTTTTTTCCCTTTCTTTCTTCTCTAGAGTTCCAGAAATATTGTTTGTGCAACAGTCTTACAGTGTTGTTAACTCAGCACAGTCGGCAGTACAGAGAACCCCGTGTTTATGAAACAGTTAATGAAATTTGCTACTGTACATGTGTTTAAGTATCTTATCTTGTTTACTTGCTACATCTAATTGCTGGGCATAAATAATATGCAAAGCCTTGATCCTTATAAAGAAGCACATGATAATATGATGAGTAATACTGATCCATGATAATAAGCAGGTGGCGTGCATACATGAAACAAAACAAATCCCCTATCTGCATTTCTGATAAATTTGCTGTTTTTCATTCAGTGTTATCACATTTTTAATGAACAGCTGTTCCATAAAAGGATGGAAAATTCTTAAGCGCTCATATCACATTCTCAGTTAATTATGTAACTCTTTCATATGACCTTTGACAGTAACTGTGTGTCAGTATAACTATGAATCAGGCTTCATTATCTCATTACAGCCGAGGAATTTGCACATTTGCTAAAAACAAAATTCTTTCTTTGTGGTTGCAGATAATGATCTTGAGGAACTCATCCAGGAGGTGGTCAAGGCCAGCAACAGGGGTGTATCTGCAGCCAGAAATGCATCTGGGGAGCCAAACTGGAGCTTTGGTCAATCCTTGTTCTTCTCCAGCACAGTCGTAACTACAATAGGTAAACTTGTCATCTCAAATAATCTAACACTGAAAATATTATACTAGTAAAACAAAGACAAATTTCTGCTTAAAAGGCAGGTTCTTCAGTTCACATCTAGTTTAGGCAACCAGATGCAGCTTGATATATTACAGATTTATTTTATTTATTTAGTACAAATCCAACCTCCTCCATTCCCTCTTTCCTGCCTTTTTCTGCATCTCTGCATATGAACCATTTATCCTAATATGGTCTTTCATAATATAGTATTTCCAATTGCCTTAAATACTTTTTTACATACAGCATTTGCTGCATCTCTTAGCAAACAGTTTCTTTTCACCAAGTTCTTAGCCAATCTCTCTCTCTCTCTCCCTTTTTACTTTCTCTGCTGGTAGATAGAGGAAGTATTGTTTCCCACCCAAAAATTCGATGTCGAGATTTCACCGGAAATATGTATTTTGAAACCCCCTGAATCCAAAAAAAATCATTTTTAGAAAAAGGTCCGTGTGTGTCAGTCTGTGTCTGTCAGCCTGTGAACAGCATAACTCAAGAACGAAAAGTTAGCCTATGAAGTCCTCTTTACTCAGAATGACTTTTGAATAACTCGTAAACCGTAACTGTACAAAAAATGTAGATCTCCCTAAAACACACAATTTATGTCCAAATAAATTTTTTTGTAGAGTGAACCATTTCGGGGATATTCCTTGTTATGTGTGTTAGTTTCGGAAAACTTAAAACTTTGGTGAAATGGAACATCATTGTTCATTTTTTTTATATGTTAAGTGTGCAAAGAGAAAGGGATCTCAAAGGTTTAAAAGATTTGACTATCGCTCAAAGCCTACTGTATTCCCATATTCCCCTTGCTCCTACAAGGAAATAAGCAATGACAAATTTCTGTAAATGTTTATCTCAACTAACATGAGGAAGATAGAGGAATAAGAGTTTGTAAGAGTGGTTAGTACAAGAGTAGAGAAAGTCATGTGAGTGCAGCACATCAGATTTTTTTAAATAATGTTTATATCCATTCTTGCTACATTACCACACTACAAGTGGTAGAAATTGATGATGCATGAAATCAAAGGAACTTTGGGAAGAAAAGTTTGGGGCCCTGGCAAGATTTAATCCATGGATCTCCCAATTGCAAATCCAACATCTCACTGCAGAGCTATCTTGCTCAGTCTTACCATCCCTGATTTTCAATTGTTCTCCATATCCATATTTCAAATACTTCCAATATTTTTTCCTCACTTCATCACAACTTCTAATATTGCAGTTTACATTGGCAGACTTCACTACATGCTTTTGGGTGTTTTGCCATGATTCAGTGAACGAGCAAAGCAAAGCAAAGCAAAATGAATATCGATTAATTAATTGTTCCATTTGTATAGCTGCCTTTAACTTCTTTGGTCATATCAGGGGCTTTAACTTGAGAAATAACTGATGTTGTTATTACTCGCTAAACTGTAGGGTTTCTTAACATTGATTTTTATCATTTTTAATATTAAACACACTCACATTCGCTCCCATGTTCATAATTCCAGACTCTGTAGGAATAGGAAATTATTCTGGTTCAAGAAAAATTCCCAACCCCAGCTGTGAATCAAACTCAGGACCTCTGGGTTGAGAAACCAGAACACTAACCCCTGGACCACAGAGGCAGTCAAACTGAATATCAAGGTTCAAGTCCTAGCCTTGGTTCAGTTTACTAATTCAGGTTCCCGAACATAAACTCCCCCTTCCCAATAATTATTAATTGCACTTAAAAAGAGATGAACATTGTTACCTGCTTGTAATGTAACTGTGCTGGTATGGGTTTGTTGTTACACAGTAGTGAAGATGCCATTTCTCAGAACAACACATGCTTCATTATGCAGAGTGACAGAGAAATTAAGCATTTCCAGAACCATATTCACACACTTTACATTTTCAGTGCTGTATGAGAGAGTATACTGCTTAAGTTTGTTTTTCATTTATTTATGTATTTTATTTTATTTTTTTCATTTATTGTTAATAACTTGATAAGTTATTTTAGCACAAAAATGAGAGTGCACCTTGAAATATGGCCGTGCCGTAGCCGAGTGGTTAAACTATTTGCTTCTCACCGAAGCAGCCCGGGTTCGATCCCAGGCAACCACATGTGGGATTTGTGGTGGACACAGTGGCACTGGGATGGATTTCCTCCAGGTTCTCCAGTTTCCCCCACCATCTCATTCCACCAGTGCTCCCTCTTCATTCCATGTATCATCAGTATAACCCACCAGTGGTGCCATAGGTAGTAAAAGTGGGCCTTAAACTCTACCAAAAAAAAACCTTAAAATATTTTCTTTGTTCTCCACAATGTGTACAACCAGAAAAGCAAAATTCTATTTCCTTGAAAGGTAATAGGCATGTGTCTAAGCAGATTTATCAATGTTTTAAATATGGCAGCATCTTTTGTTTCATACTGTCCTATAAAACTTATTTTTCCAGATTTATGAGAGTATTCACTGAATCAAAGATATATATGTTTCCATTACTGCTAATACCAGCATATATAATTAATCAATATAACATTTGTTCAAATTTATCCTTCATTTGCTTAATGTATTGGCAATATATAGTCATTTACATGTAAAAGTTTTGACAACACTTTTATTACATTCTGAAAAGAACATGTCATTAACATTGCAAACATGTAACATATTGAATAAACGAGTAATTATTAGTATGTTAATATATTTTTCTTGTTGCTATTCTACATGATTTTTCTCTTTTGCAGGTTATGGCCATGTAACACCCCTTTCGAAAGGGGGGAAGATATTCTGCATAGTGTATGCTATGCTGGGTATTCCCCTCACGCTGGTATTGCTTACAGCACTAGTGGAGAGACTCATGGTCCCAACCACAATGCTGCTGCAGTTTCTCAACTCTCGACTTGGCCATTTGTACCAACCATTCAACATTCGACTGCTTCATCTCTTCATTGTGGGCACCCTGCTCATTGGACTGTTCATGCTTGTTCCTGCCTCCATCTTCGCTGCAATAGAGCCTGACTGGGACTTCCTTGATTCCCTGTACTACTGTTTCATCTCCCTCACAACCATTGGTCTGGGTGACTACATCCCTGGAGACTCGCCTAATCAACCTTATCGGCCAGTCTACAAAGTGGCAACAACTGGTTAGTACCTTCCATAGTTGTTTCCTTTTGTGAAATTGAGACTATTGATTGTGACTTAAAGGAAGTCAAAAGACAAAACATTCAGTATTTTTATTTCTACTTCCTATGCTACTTACTAGTTATAAAACTACCGTAGACTACCATAGGCTACCAAGTAAGTGTAAATTACAGTAGTTTTCCTAGTAGAACTGGTGAGTTAAGTACTTACCCACGTTACCTGTGTGTTAGATGTGTTGCATACCTATCAGGCATTACCTCATATTGATTACGTTTATGTTATGTGATCATGTTTTACTAGATTCCTCTAGAAACCAGAAGTGCTAAACTTTGAACCTTCTTGAAACTGAGAGAAGGTATATAAAGGACATTTTAACCTATGTAGCATTAGTGTCTTCAAAAAGATTTTAAGTTTACTATAGTTCAGATTGAAAACACCTATAGTGATCACAAATAATGTTATTTTGAACTGAAAAGTATAATTTTTATTTTGATCACAGTGGCAAACTCATGATCACAGTTTTTGGTGGTCATTATTTTTGAATTTCTTATTAAATTTGTCAATTTGTTGATTTTTATTATGTTTCTTTCCCTACCAATACTATCGGTAATCCTACCATTTACTACATCATTTATGTACTGTATCAAAATTAGCAAATCTTTGTTTCAGTAGAGTGCAACCCCACTACTTACCTACAGTGAGTAGAGGAACTATACAGAAATTCAGTCCCAAGATTTCATCAGAAATATACATCTTAAAGTGTATGGGTGTATGTCTCACTGTCTATGAGTCTGTCTTTGAACAGCACAACTCAAAAACTATAAATTGCTTAAATAATAAACTTCCATTTTCCAGGGATGCAACTCAAAAGTTTTTCAAGAAAATCCCCCATTGTTTATTTTATATTTATGTTTGTTAATGCTGTACCTTATTGATTATGTTTTATTGTTAAGTTTATTGTTCATATATTGAAACTGTATAATTGTAACCGATTTGTAAACTGTAAATTGTAATGGAGAATAAACCTGGCATATAAAATAGGCGCCAAGCTAAATAAACAGGTGCCCTCTGGTATGTGGCAGCACAGGCTAAGGGGTCACTTTCAAAAAACTCCAAACTGTCCTTTACAAGGAAACAATTTTCTTACTTTTAACTTTCTCAAAAATGGCTCAATTTGGAATAAAATACCATAGATCATAGGTTTTAGGTATTTACATGACAAAAGTTATATCTTGAATCTTCTGCAAATAGCATGTTAAGTCCTCTTCATAATAAATGAATTTCGTATACCTTGTAAACTTTGAGAGACAGGGAGAAAATTACTGTATAAAAAGACATTAATCTTGTAAAGACACCATTTATGTCAAAGAATTTGTATGGTATTAATCATTACTAAGGGCCAGAGGGATGTGCGCTCGCATGAGATACAGGTTAGCTGGATGCAGAGTATGAATGATGTCAGAAGTACAACACTACCATAAAATGTGCAAATAATTGCCACTAGAAGCAAAGAGTTAAAAACAACGTCGGGCCCTAAGGACCTAGTTGTCGATGGGCCCTTAAACAACACTCACTCACTTACAAAAACAATGTAACATAGTACTTTGCGATCTAGTGAAGCATTGCCTTGCAAGTGTATGCAGACGCGAGGTCAAGGTGTAGTATAACGCGACTGTTTTGTTTCTTCTCGCAGTGAACTGTAGACGTGGAGTGATAGTATTCTTTATGCATATGATGCTTGTAGGTTGTGCTGCAGTGAGGCGGTTTTCATGGTCAGGCTCTACCTACCTGCAGTTGTTTACTGCATGAGTGATAACAGTAAAGTCCATGTGCAGTATACATATGGAAAAATGCACACACCTCCAGGCTTTAATTATTACTGAGATATTCTTTATTATTGGTTTCACTGTGAGGTACTTTAAACTTTTCTCAACTGCTAAGTTGCTATTCATTTTTTCTTGTGGTCATGCAATGAGAACAGAATTTCAAAGCCATCACATAGCGACCAGTTCTTAAAAGATTTGAATAGCACTTAAGCCTACTGTATTCTATTTCCCTTGTACCTATAATAAAATGTGTAATAGAACCATTTCTACAAAATGATTTGTATCTTATTAACATGAAGCATAAGGAAGAATAAGGTTTGTGTTGCTATAGCTCCGACAAACCTTCTTACAGAAGCTTACTTTTCTACCTACTTCAAATTACGCTACATAAATGTTTGCAAAAATAGTTTCATTATACATTTCATTGTAGGTACAAGAAGGATAGAGGAAACAGAAGTGATACTCCATAATTAAACTTGTATATACTGGCCTTGAAATGTTAAAGTAGGTACTCTTTCTGTGACATCATGAGAAACAACTGACTGAAGTCAACTTGCAAAAATGAAAAAACATTCCAAAATAATAACAGACATCTTGGAAATGACTGAAGTCACAAAAAAGTTTGTTTAAACAAGCAGTGTTTTTAAAAAGATCTACATTTTTGTACAGTTAATTTTTGCCTAATGGTGGTACTCTGGCTGAGTGGTTAGACTGTTTACCTGTCCCCAAGGTGACCTGAGTTCGATCCCAGGGACCTGCATGTGGTATTCGTGGCTGTAGAAGTGGCACCTGGATGAGTTTTCTCAGAGTTCTCCAGTTTCCCCAGCGACTCATTCCACATTTCATTCATGCATTTTCCTGCATTTCCCATCATCATCTTTCTCACTCTCATACCTGATGTTTGGCTGACCACCTGCTTCCAGGTCTTCACTCTGTGCAGTCCATAGATTATCTGCTCCCCAACAGGCATCTGACCCTAGGCACAGACTTGTAAGTCCTAGGGGTGTAAGTCCTCCATAAGGGGAGGGTAATCAGATAAAGAAGACTTTTTGTCTATATCTTAAGGTTTACCAATTAGATAAGGTTATATGAAAGTCCTTTCAAATGAAGGGGACTTCATAGGCCATTCCAATAAAATTTAACACATATATTTTATTGATAATGTGAATATCTTAAATATCTAATTATCTCGTTACAGCCATTTTTGAAAAAATCAAAAATAATAAATATTATACTATGTAAATTTGGTGGTGGAATTTTCTTGAAAAGCTTAATGTTTTATATTTGGGTGATATTAAACATAAATAGCAAATTTGTTATTTATCCAACTCTCCTTTTTTAATTGTTACACACACAAGCACATGCTCAAAGGCACACCCATACACACGTGTGCATGCATGCATGCACGCACATACATACACACAGTTTCCAGCAATGGTTTTTTTTTTTTTTTTTTTTTTTTTTTTTTTTTAATATTCAGATGTCCTCAAAATATGTATTTCCGTGCTCAGGGTCTTCTTTTTAGTTATATGCATTCACCAGAGTAGCTGTTTAAAATGCACACTTCTCTTGCATGGAATGCAGGTGTTGAAACATTTTTTAATTTTTTTTTTTTTTTTTAATTGACAGAATAATTCATAAATTATTATTATTTAAAGGTTCAAAATTAAATTTTACCCTTTAGTATAAGCCACCACTGGTCTTTGATAAAAATAGTTCTTCTCAAGCTGTGCATGCTCAGTGCAATGTAGCAATTTCCAAAACTTTCTATTATAACCCTCAAATGGTTATGGTTCATATGTCAATAGATAATTACAACTATTCTTTAATATCCAGAGAAAGTTGAACAACCTGTTAACAATGCTAACTAGTGACAATGTGCTATTTGGTATTCTGTAACATTATGACAACATCTTGTGGAGAGAAAGAAAATTATGGTTAACAATACTGACAACAGAGACCGTGTTGTTTGCATTAGGAATACTGCTGCTATTTGCTTAAAGTAGATGCGCTTTTAGGACTTCTTGGTCTTAAAGTGTAATTGTAACAATCTTCCTAACCAGAAAGTTACTGAATAGCCCTGAATAGATAGCTGGTTTGAGTAAAAGAAATGCTTGTTATATCTATTATTATTTCTGTTTGCAGGATACCTGTTGATTGGTCTGACATTTATGATGCTCACTCTGACTGTCTTCTATGACATCCCTCAACTAAATTTTGGGCTGTTCTTCTTGATGCGTTCTGATGAGACAACTGGTGATCCTGAGAAGGTGAGACTCCAGACACCTGGTGCAGTTGGACCTAAATACACCCAGCAGTTGGATGACAGCGGCGTAGGAGGACGTCGTGCTGTTGTGAGAGTCAAGTCACGCCGAGATGATTCACCAAGTCCAGAGGACACTACCCCAGTGCACGCTAGACCATAAATCACACCATCATCACACACCCGTCCATTTGTTCTGTCATCCCATGTACGCTAGTAATCTAGAGATGCTGAATCCATTCTCACCTAGTTGACTACCTTCCATGTACATGTCTGAGCATATCTTTTATCTTCTTTTGTTATTAACATCATCATTGTTTGAAATCATTAGCTGACAGTAGACCATTCATTCTATAAGATGATCTCATGAATCACCATCTATCAAAAGTCTTCAGGTTTTTTTCCCATCCTTCATATTTTTAATGTAGAACATCTTTTTTTACTGTTTTCTGATAAAAAGAATTATGGACAATTAAGTTCATATAATCATATCATGTGCCATAAATTTACTTACATTTCATATCATTTATTTACCAAACATACACATTCATTACTTCCAAAATTTTGATAAATATGTTTTGTATTTCCAAAAGTACCTAAAACATTGCTCATGTTTAGAGACAAACATTTCAGCATCATCATTGCCTGTAACATATTTCAGCCCTGTTCAAGCAGTGCATATTTCAAAAACCTACTTAACATCAAGAAAATAGTCAACATTCATTGATCAATATGATTCACTGGATAGCACCAAAACTGACAGTCTACTGGAATACCAACGAAGAACAGCACTCTACAGAATGTAAATTTTCATCCCAGAAAATAATCTCTTGAATCCATATCTACTTTCTGGATGTCTCCCTGCTTGCTATATATGTGTCATTAGAACTACAAGGAGTTACCTCATACCATAGGTAAACATATTTTTATTTTCATAAGAAGCTGTAAATATGAGTTGTTAGGTTTCAAAGAGGGCCAGATATGAGGCATGTTTTTAAAATGAGTACCGTTTAAATATTTTGCTGCTTCAGTGTTGCAGTCACGATTTTCAGCATATGCAATTACCGCCTCCATCCATTAGGAAGCCAGATGAAGCTGTGAGTGACTGCTGGTTTGTGTTTTATATTGTTAGACCATTTTAAAATGTTCAAAACAATCAAAGGACCCACCGACTGTGAAATCAGATTAGTGATTTGTTTTTTGGAGGTGAGAAGTGCTACACCATCAAACATTCATTGCCAATTGTGTGAGGTTTATAGAGAAACAATAATTAGTGACAATGCCCGGCCACACATAGCAAAAAAGAAACTTAAGATCTGGTGATATTATTAGACCACCTTCCTTACAGTTCGGATTCGTCACCAAGCAATTTTCATTTGTTTCTTCATCTGAAAAGTTCCTTGGTGGAAAACATTTCAACAATGATGTGAAAAAAGAAGCATAGTTTTGGTTTTCATTACAGATGGTATCATTCTTTGATGGATCATTCTTTGACAGATACAAAAATTGACTTCCTCTTATGACAAATGCCTGAACAATGGCAGTGAATATGTGGAGAAGTAGTATAAGGTGTAAGGAAATGAGTGGTACTAAAGTATTTAGAAAATAATGCTCTGTTACTTTTTAAAAAATTATGGGTACTTACTTTAAAAACACGCATCATATATCTAGGCAACATTTTTCAGAAGAAGCAAAAAATGTTTATTAAAGATTCACTGTATTCTTTTAATGTTTTTGATAGATTTATGCTTTAAGCTTTTTATAGACAAAATTGATTGGCTGAGATATAACATAGATTTAAACAACAGAATTAGCTGTACTTAAAACAAAAAACAACTTTTAATTCCTTTCTGTACAATTTGGCTACGTTTGAAATATAACTTAACAGTTTATGATGGAAAGGCTTTATAATGAAGATTATTAATAAATAGTGACTCTAAATAATATAAATCCTAGGCATAAAACCTGAAATAACTTGGATAACTATGGGATTAGCACATATATAAAAAGAATGTGTATTAAAATTTGCTCTCACTAATGTGTTCAAACAAATGGTAATTCTTATTGACATCAATATATATGTACCACACATTAGCGTTCATTCATTTATCTGTGGAATAACTGTAAAAGATCAAAGCAAATTAAATGCATAAGAAGCTATTTAAATTGAAAATATTAAAGATAATATTACAGTTAACATAAGAAGATTCTTACAGGATCTTATTTAAGAAATAAACATTACATTCCTTATTTGTATGCCCATCATCATTATGAGGTAGCAATGTAGCTAAATCAAGTGTAAAGGAATAGAAATTAAAATCAATAACCATGTGCAAAGCCTCTGCACAACAGGGAATGTTAGATGCATGGATGTACAAGTCATAAATAATCACGCGATCTTGCATAATTAGTCATATTAAATATTTGCCAAAACTCTCACTTCATCTTTCTCCAACTAAACTCAATCAAAACTGCTTTACAAGATCTTGAATAAACCAGTCATCCATATAGACCGTTTCTCTCTTCAAATACTGTTCCTGTTGCTGAGCAGAATCCCATTTCAACTGTGGAGACACAGTGTATGGATGACCCAGTATTATGTATTCAAATGAAGAATATTTAAATAAATACTTCCATAAATATTGAAGAGAACAACGACAGGTGTGGTCCTCCAGACATCCTGGGAGTTGTGAGAGAGCGATGTAACCACCAAAACATAAAAATATGCTGCTCTCTAAAAAGTGATTACTATTACTGCTACTTCCATAAATACCTCATTTTAATACCTATAATTCAAATAAAATTTTAACACCTCATAAGTATAAATAAATCTAATAATATCAGATTAAAAGGATAACAATAGAATCATACACAGTGAAGCAAACCTCAGATTTCTGGTGAAACATATGCTGTTCGATTAATTGCTGAGTGAAGCAAGTAATAGTTTTAAAAAGTTCATTCCACTTATGTGCATCATAATTAATAATACGAACAATTATAGCTTACATACTGAAAAAAATAAAACACAGTTTAAACATCTCTGGAAGAGTAATGATTACTCTTTCATGGCTTTCATGTGTAAATATATAAACTTCTACTGTACATATAAGTGTAAATTTCACTGTACATAATTACATTAAATGCTAAGGTTTTATATGTGCAGCAGTATTGATTTCAGCTGATTGTTTACAAATATTAAATTGTTTGAAGTAAAAGAATGATGAAAATAATTTATTAATGTTTACAGTTTAATCTGCTTTAACGTTTTAATGACTGAACAAATTACTTGTAATTCTCAAAGCTGGTAAACCAATAAAAAATGGAATCAAATGCAGATAAATTACCAGAGCTACAAAAGCAAACTGGTGGTCCCTTATCCATATACTGATGAAATGTTACCTTTGATTACTGTTGAAGATGATGTACGAGGTGTAACCAAAAAGTTTCTGGAATTGCTTCCCAACAATTTTGCCATTAAGCTGTCTTAAATTCTTACTCAAAGATTATATGCAGCACTTCCTTCTGGCAAAAATGAAAGCTCACATGCTTTTCGGCATGTTTGCAGTTCAGAGGTAGAACTATAAAGTGAATCAGTGTTTCACACCTGCTGCTATTTTTCTGTCTATTGAAAATATTATATTACAAAGAACAACAAACGTCAAATTTTTCTCCAAACTCAGTAAAACTGCAACAGAAGCTTACGTAATGTTAGAAACAACTTGTACGAAGGAAGTAATAGGCAAAATAAAAGCATTCAAGTGTTTCAAAATTTAAAAGTGGTGTGACATCAGTTAAGTGTTCAGATTGTTTGAGGCAACTCTCTTCCAGCAAAACTGACAAAAATATCAATCATGCGAGGAAAATGATATTAAATGATAGGCATTTTACAATAAAAGAGACATTTCGGATTGATTAGGTTCCTATGGAAGTGTTGAAAGCATTTTGAAAGACGATTTGCCACTAACTTCATGCTCCACCTCCTTTCATGGCCACAAACAAAGCCCTTTCTGTCCATCAATTTTTAGATAAAATAGGATGAATACCATTCCCATCCCAGCTATTCTTCAAATTTGACTCAAAAAGACATTTTTTTTGTACCAGCTTAAAATGTGGTTCTGAGGACATTGATGTTATCCATCGCAAATCACAGAAGGCGCTGAATGTGTTTAAAGAAGATGACTTCCAAAGGTGTTTCCAGCAGTGACAAAAGCACTGGAACAAGTATATCAACTCCCAAGAAGACTACTTTCAGGGCAAAAGTGCAGAATGGACAATTCAATGTGTGATTATGTGTTATGACCTTATTCCGGAAACTTTTTGATCACACTTCATATGTGCTGACAAGTTCAGTGATGTTTGAAAGCAGAAACAAAACTAGCTTATAATTCACCTTTTCATTAGCAAGGGAAGGAATAGTTATTCTACAGAGGAAATTAATTGACTTTTAATATTATATACATGAGCCAACAATCAAGAAAACTTGTAGGTCATACACATGCTGTTCTAGAATATTTACTATTGTTCCACTTTAGCTTATCACTGTTAGAACAGTGCAATTAATAATAACTCAAAGTTTTGTTTTATACATTAAAAGACCTCAATGTGTGAACCTTTAATAATGCCATCATTTCACTTTATCGTTAATGAGGCTGCCTTCATAACTACCAAAGCCATCTACACAAATACTGGACACTAACAAATCAGAGCAGGAGATCCCTCCTCACTCTTCGTTCACAGGTTTGTTACAAGGTTCCACATAATTGTACAATAAAGCAAAGATGGTGGCATCTGACACAAACTCAAAGTACACCTGCAGGCTTTGTATACATACAGTAAAGCATTTTACTTTAACCCACAATAACATGGAAATCAGTAAACATTTTGTACAAAACTCGCTGCCAGGCACTTTATTCAACTTTCCTTAATAACTTTTTCATTATAAAAAATAAACACAGACTCTAAACATAAACCAAAATAAACTAGAAGTCACCGATGTAAACTAGTGCAAAGCTCAGATTGTAGTTTTTAAGCATCCATAACTACAGTGTGTTCGTAGATCAGCCGGACCACCCCATGGCAGCACCATACCCAGTGAGGACTGGCACACCCTCTGCCAAAGTTACACGTAAATGACCGGCAAGTCATGGGCTTGGAACACTGACTGCTGTACTAACTTACATCACAACAGATGTTGAAATTGATGACCCTAAATGTGAACACATTCTTTATATCCATGAAAACAATTCTGGTTTACTAAAGTCACCATATTATTGATGAAGTTCTTCACCATGCTGAAAAAGTTGGGGTTTGGTGTGCAGTGAGTGTATGTAGAATTAACAGTCCCATAATTTACGGCAAAACAGTTGATTCACTCATTTATGTCAATTCTATCAGCTAGTTTCAGCAGGATTCAGCTGCAGTGCACACTGCTGTTAAGTCTATGCATGAATTGGGAAGTGTGTATGGTGACAGAATAATTACTTGAGTATTGTGGCCACCTTGTTCCCCTGACCTATCTCCAGGCGATTTTTATTTATGGGGAATGTTAAAGAATAAACTATAAGCATCAAATCTGCACATATTACAAGAATTGAAGGAAAAACTTATGAGAGAAGTATAGACAATCAACCAACGTGAATTTTTGTGAGTAAACCAGAATTATACATGCTTAAGCTTTCATGGCCGGTGTTAATTCAATAGATGGTAGATTTCAGGCTTGTAGGCCATGGTCCAGTCGAGGAATTGTCTGACATTTTGCCCAAGACTGCATTGGGCATCTTCAAGCACCTACAAGCCTGAAATCTACCATCTATTGGATAAACCAGAATTGTTTTTGAAGGCATAACAAATGTCTTCACTTTGAAGGTCATCAATTTCAACATCTATTGAGATGCAGGTAAGCCTAATGTAAGTTAGTACAGAGTTCCATACCCATGACTTGCCAGTCATTTACAAGTAACTCTGGCAGAGGAAGTGCTGATCCTCACCCAGTCCTATGCCACTATAGGGCGGTCCAGCCGATCTACAAACACACTGCACTAAGGTTATTAGCAGCCTGTAAACGCACAGAAATTTTAAAAAGTTCACCCTGAATTGCTTCTCTAACATTTAAAGAGTTTTTACTGTACTATGCTTCTTGACAACACAATTTAAAATGATATCAATAGTTTTAGTAGAATGTATCTGATTCTAAGTTACAATTCTAAACCATCAGTGTGTCTGTATATAAGGTACAGAAATATGATCACTCAGGGTAGTCATTTTGCTTTGATACATATTCTTTGAACAAAATATATGTTTAAATTAGTTCATACTGGTACGTGTAATGTTGATAATATTACAAAAATAACTGTAATGGTCAGGCTTTCAGTTTGTCTTTCCTTTCACTAAAGTACTTTCACAAAATATTATATTTTAATTTATCGCTTTTCAATATGAAGTACTTTATATTTTTTCTTGTATAAAAATTTGTTGAAAAGTCAGTCAGGTGGTAAACAGTTGAATGGAGTTTTGAAGGTTTTATTTGTGGGATACATGAGAATGAACATAGTTTCATATTTCTTTATTTATACACCTATCAATTTCATAATGTTTTAATCTTTAAATGAGCTATTCAAATTAAAATGTATTTTCTCTCTCCTGAAAATTATTCATGTTTAATTATCTAAATGTTCCTCCACATATACCATGTATTGGTGAAAGTTGGAAAGATAGAGTTAGACTGAAAAATTCAATGCCACAGTGAGGATTTGCACCACAGTCTTCAGCTGCTCTAACCATGTGAGCTACCTGGCAACATGCCAGCTGATTCAAATTTTTCCTGGTAAACAAGGCATTCCCATATTCATTTGAGGTAACATATTCCAATTGCAACTAACAATATCGTAAACGATCGAAGCCCAGGCTTTATAGTTAACCACTATTATGTCAATCAGTGTTCATTAATTGTTCTTCCACACATGCTGTGTAAAGCTTAAAGTTGGAAAGATGGTAAAGTTGCTGTATAAGGCCTTCATGATAAGCAGTGGTGAAAACCATGCCAACTTCACCAACTTCACATGAAGAAATACACTGCAGGACAAAGAGGTTGGCAAGTATGAATCAGAGAGGAACATGGGTAATGGAATAGAAGCGCTATCTAACACTGAAACAATGGAATATAAGTGCGAACTATACAGTGGAAAAATGTAAGCAAAGGAGACATAACACTAACAGAAAGTGTATTCCATTGTTTTAGTGTTAGATAGTGCTTCTGTTCCATTACCTGTGTTCCTCTCTGATTCATAGTTACCAACCTCTTCTTCATAGTGTATTTCTTCATGTCATGTTGGCATGGTTTTTCACCATTGCGCATCATGAAGTCCATATACAACAACTTTACCATCTTTCCAACTTTAAATTACACATCATCTAAGGTACCATGACAGCAAGACATCCAATTCTCCACTGACATGAAGCCGTTTGATTTAGTTTGGTTTTGCTGCTGATCAGCTGAAAAACAGAACCTTAACAGTATCAGAGAAGCAATATCACAGAGGCTGGAGTTACCTAAGCATATGACACATTTGTCTACTCCCATATTTATGATGGATTCTCTCCAACAGGCATAAGGAGGCCTGTAAGTAACCTTGCTGCTAACATACTTTTATATTTTCTTTGAGATTTCTTGAAAGACTGTTTACTTTCCTCTTTTGGCAACAACAAACTGAGCTGACTGCTTCTGTAGTCTGGTGGTTAACATGTTAACTTTCAAATCAAGAGGTTCTGGGTTTGATTCCTGACCAGAGAATGGGAATTTTTCTTTAGCCAGGATTATTCCCATTCTCCCTAGAGTCTCGAAGTATATGTATGAATGTGTGTGTGTGAATTTAATGTAATCATTTCAAAAGCCGCAAGGATGAAGATAAAACACCACTGTAAGCAAGTGAACTTCGTACTGATTGTTCCAAAGGTTAAAGGCAGCATATAAATGGAGCATAAAAGACAACAATCTCAGCACTGAAACACATGATACATTGCAACTCAGGCTATCAAATGCTGCTTTTTAACTTCCCACTGCTTTATTCACATTGGTCAGAAAAGGCTGACCTAGGCAGACTATGAGTACTCTAATTTTCTTCCTAATATACTAACAGCAGTTGTGACTCACATTCAGGATGTTAAAATTTTAGTTAGACAATACTGAAAGTATGAAATAAGTAGCATTTGCTGCATAATATGAGCAGATTTATATAACTGCAGCTACTTCTAACAATGACAGCAGCAGCAGCAGTGGTGGTGGCGGCAGTGCAGTGACAGTGGCAGTGTGGTGGTGATGATTACTTGTCTGACAAAAGAAGGCTTTTTTTTTGTGTATGTCTGTTGTTGTGTACATAATTAGGTACACTGTGTTAGGGCAAGAATGAAGTAATGTATGAATTATAGTTGTTGTAATGGACGGTATGGAGAAACCAACAGAAGTTTCCATACTTGCATTGTAACAAAAATCACAAAAGTCCAGTCCAGTTATTTTTATTCCTTTATTTTGTTCTAAATGAATGCACAACAACACAGTTCTCATTTACTGACATTAACATAGTCTACAGTCTTTCATGATACTACAACTCACAACTGTTTTCCTCTCGTAACCTTGACTTACCCCTTTCTGTCTTTCTTCACTTTTTCTGTCTCTCAAACACTGACTGTGATGGCATAATCACTCAATACTCATTAACTGCTTTGCTGTCTTCCTTTATCACAGGCTGGTTCTCTCAAGTACACAGGTAGCTAACACACATACATAAAAAGTAAAAGCCAAACTAACTCACTCCCACTGCCTCGCCTCCTTATACAGCGGGAATGACGTATCATGGCCCTTTCTCAAACTTCTACATATGTGTCAGCCACCGGACATTTCTAAAATGATCTAGAAAACCTCTTTTGTTTCTGCCACTCTGATTGTTGTCACATGTTTATAATAGTCACATGAGGCAGCCTGACCTTGAGCACCTTTGTTGCATGCACTGTCAGTGTTGTGAGGGAGCCCAGCCCCGAGTTTTTGCTGTTCCTGCTGTCATCAGACAGTGCCACTTCTATTTCTGCAACAGTGACTCTAACTTCTGACATAGCATGCTAGCATATAGCGATATAAAATTTTAGTGATAGCATGGAAATGCAGGGCAAGATAAACTTCACACACTAGTGCACATCTTCAAGTGATCACAATTTTTATTTATTTGGCTCCATAATTTAATTATGTCATACCAGTTCTACATGCACAAAAGTACTGTGCATCTTATGGTATATAAAAACGATAGAACTTCAAGAATATTACAAAAAGAAGCTTTATGAATAGACTTCTTAGGATTAGATTTGGGGATATCACTTTAGTATTGCTTTTCACTCATTTTGACTTTTACTTCTTTGTCAGTCTTCCTTTGGCATCCACTTTTGGTTCCTCTTCTTTTCTAGTAAGGGTTAAATTTTGTTGTTTCAGTCGTAATGCCAGCAATCGAAAATTGTACTTCTGCCTGGAAAACCATATCTCTGGTTTCTTAATCCAGAAAGCTGGCAATTTCACACTTACCTTGTCCATTTCAATGTTTCCTGCAGTATATGCTGATATATGAGCTGGGTTCGTATCTGCACTGGTCCTTCCCTTTTTCATCCCCATAATCACATCGGGGTCACCACTATTTTGGCCTCTTATTTTGGTTATATTACTTTAATGTTTCTTTTGAACAACTTAATAAATAGCTATTTTCCACACTCAAAATGCATTTATTTTTCCAATGTTGATTTGCAATAATAAAAACTGATTAACATTTCACAGTTATACTACAAACTGCAGCATTATCCAACTATATCATGGTATTCACATATTTGTGTCCCTACACCCTTATTTGGAATGAGTGAGATAGACAATTAGTAAATAACTAATAAACTATAATAATGGAATAAAGTTGAATTAAGGATTCTTAGTTTTGAAAAGCAGGAAATACGGAGTAGTCCAGGAGATAAGAGTACTTTAAAATATTATGGGAAGTTTAAAAAAGAATGGGGTGAGAAAAGTGTAGATGATTCCATAAAAGGGACAACTTTATGACAAGGTTTGCAGGAGGCACTCAGTACCTCAACCTATGGAAGATCTTTTGTATCTATGTCCCTGACAAGATGCCCCTCAGGAGGGAGGTAAGAGGATACTAAGAGTGGCCAAACCTGAGAAGAGACAACAGTAGAGGACAGGGTCTACAGATTTAACCTCCTCAGTGGCAGTTTGTACAACTGGCTCTCCTTCCACCTACAGGCTTAACATCCCCTTGGACACCTGGGAACCTGAAACCTCCCCCAATCCAGAGGGCAAGGATCTGCAGAGGGTAAATGCTCTATTATGCACACCAAAACTCTCGCCAACACTTAGAACCCTGAAGCAGCCAACCAGGATGAAAGGTGAAGTGAAGTGAAATGGAGGGACAGGAAATTTTGGAGATATAACTATTCTTCCCAGTATTTGCCTGGTGACCCGGGGAAACTCATGGGTCTGGAAGGTCAGCCATAGAAATCAAGCTCATGATCTCCTAAATGCAGACCACAGACGCTAAGCCAGCCCACTGGTTAATAAAAGGGATAGGGAAGGTTTTACATGGGATAGAACAGGAATAATGAGGTTAAGTGAGCTAAAAGAGACAAATGAATTGGAAATATAGATAACAATATATATAGCAGATTGTCCAGAAACTAGAGTATGCATAGAGGAAGTATGGAACAAGAACTGAGACAATTCACAGACAGAACTATATATATTAAATTTTTTTTTAATTAATAGAAAACAATTCCTTTAACAATATGGCAACCGTATTTAGAAACTAAGAGAGAAGTGGTGAAGAAAAGTCATTAAAGCAAAGAAACAATTTAATGTTAGAGATAATGAAAAAAGTGAAGAAACAAAAGACAGAAAGTTGTCTCTTAGGAAAAGCAAAATACTGATATCCAAATTTAATAAAAAGTATATTTAGAGAAAATTAGGATCCAGTATACGCAACAACCAAGGTTTCTGTTGTAAGTATAGGATCCTAAAATAACAAACACTCCAACAACATTGGAGTATATTGTAAAACTAATCTAATGTAAATATGTATAAATAAATCATTCATTCACAAAGATACCCTCTGAATAAAGAATTTCAATAGCAATGAATATAGAAATGATCATAAAGATTAGTACAGTGTAATTATTAGAAGTTTAGAAGTAAAGATTTATGTACATACCTAAGCATGTGGCACAACAACCCTTTCTGGGTCAAGGCCTATCATCAGCTGCTGTGTTCCTCAAAAGCATCATAAGTGGGGGTGCAGTAATATAGGGTGGAATATGGTCAGCACCCCTGGCCCTTCCAGCCGATATATGCAGTCTTCGGAACCAGGGACAGCTACTTCTCAATCAAACACCTTCTCAATTTGCCGAGTGCACTTTTTCTATGCTGGACTTGAACCTTTTTCTTTGCAGTTACACTCCCTTCCAGCCAATATATGCAGTCTTCGGAACCAGGGAGAGTTACACTCCTCACTTCTTAATTCCTTCTCTATCATTTTTGGTGTTGAATGAATGATACAGACATATAATGATGTAATTGTGCCACATGAAAAACACACTTCACACTGGTCAGGCACAGTAGGTAGGATGTATCCCATGATAAGGGAATTCATGAAATTTATACTGAGAACATGCTTATTATTTTTTTCTTTTTTTATCCAATTGCTCTCCCCTTATGTAGGACTTACAAGCCTGTGCCTAGGGTCAGACATCTGTAAGTAAGTAGAGGAACCTATGGACCAGAAGAGTGAAGACCTGGATGTGGGTGGTCAGCCCAGCACCAGGTATGAGAGTTAGGAAGAGGATGATATGACATGCAGACAAAATTGATGGAGATGTGATGCTGGAGCAATTGGTGCAATGAGTGGCGGAGGAAATCAGAGAACCCAGAGAAAACCCACTCAGACGCTGCTTTGTCCACCTCAAATGCCACATGTGGGTCCCTGGGATTGAACCCAGGCCACCTAGGTGATAGGCATACAGTCTAACCACTCAGCCACAGCACCGTGCTTCACATTCTCTTGGTCCACATTTTGGGATCTGGTTGAAACTTTGTATATTTCCTATAGCATTTTCTCCCTCCATCCCATGTGGAACTTCAAACTGGTTGCAAGCTATAAAGCGAACTGTGCTTTACTCTTGTTTGATGTCATTTTGAGCCACTTTTTTATATTCACCTTCACTCAGATTGTTTTAAAAACAGGAAACGTTTTCAAGACCATTAGGTCCCATCATCAGCCGTTGGGTGACTGACGTTATCTTCTTGTTTCCCTTCTCTGCTACTATCATCCTGCTGCCATCTGGTGTTAGGATCGCAGAGCTTTAACACTTCATTTAAAGCTAGGATTTCAAAGTTAATCACTTTATTGTTGTTTTTGATTATGTAAATTTTTTCCCAAATGTGCAGTTCTAAATCCTAGCTTCAAAATCCCAGGAAAATGCAAATAGGTGGGTAATTTAATGTCATACTGCAATGTTTCCCAGATAGCTCAGTAATTAAGAGCAATCGTGGGTGGAGTGGAGCATCCATTGTTCAAATCCTGGTTACGGCATTGAATGTTTTAGTTATGATTCTACCTTTTAAGTGGAATGTTTACACCTCTAGTGCTAACACACTACATACATTGTAATACAGTGAGCAAATACAATATCACCTAGACATTTGCAATCTAACCAAAGGTTCAAACATTGAAGTCTTCATAGACAGTTCCTTCACACATGCAATATCTTTATATAGATGTTTCGATACTTTTACCTAAATATTTTGTATCATTAATGTTGGTTTATACTGTTTCCAAGAACTAAAAAGTGTAAACCTTAATTTAGAATGATTTTATTTTAGGTGATGCAGTGGAAGTCGTAATTGCCTGCGAAGCAGCCTTAGAGAAACATCCTGCATTGAGTTACTGAAGAATGATGCTAAGAGAAGCAACATTGTGGCTATAAAAAGTGTGAGCGATGTCTTGAGACATTTTTGTATTGACAATCATGAATTGCATAGTGATCACAACTGTGAAAATATTGGAGTTATGCTGGTGACACCAAAATACAACGTGTCTCAAGTTTGTTTATAAATTAACTGACGAGGCAAGTTCAAACTTCTGTAACATATGCATCAACAATTAAAACTCATACTACAAAGTCAAATGCACCTCTCAACACCAACAAAGAATTATGATAATTTCTTTAAACTCTCCTGCTAAGACACTCATAAAAGTATTCACCTCTGTTATGTATATGTTACTTAAGTTTGAAAATTCTTTTGCTTTTAGTGCAGTTTAAATGGTATTTGCGTTTGTAGTAATAAATTTGAGACACATTGCATATTAAAATAGGTATACTACTAAAAATATATTTTGAAGATTTCAGTGAATTTTTCTTCTAAGGAATATATTTTATGCCCTACAAATATTTTAAAGTAAAGGCTATAAAGTGTAACAAATATATGTATATACATTATAAGTCCATGCAAGTAGCTCTTGGAATCACCCAAAGTAGTAAGAACAAGGTTTCAGAGTAGATGTACTGTAATGTAAGATTAATATAACTTTCTGTACATTCTACAAGCACAAATTCTATGAATACATGATGCCATTTTCAGATTTATGTCTAGAAATATATTTATATTTATATTTGTCCTGTTGTGTAGAAATAAAGTCTATGTAGCTACTGCCATCTCCTTTCTTGTGTACTTTTCTTTCTGATGTCTGTTTCCAGAAAATTCACTACTCCTTCCTTCATTTAGAGCTCAAGTTATCTAGTAGCTTCATTTTTCTGCACTAATAAGTTGATGGGTAGTAAAAGTACCAAATAATTTTAAATTCTTTCAACTTAGTTGGGTTGCCTCCATAGTGCATTTGTAGCACACCTTCCTGTGGTGCAGAGGAACTGGGTTCAATCCCCGATACCAGTGTGAGGATTATTCCCTTGCTGGGAGGTCTGGCATAGGGTGCACTCAGTCTCATGAGATTTCTGAGGGGCCAATTGAGCAATTGAGGAGCTGCTTGATTAAAAAACAGCAACCCCACATCACAAAGGCTACATAACTGGCCAGGAGGGCTCAGGGTGTTGACTATGTCCCACCCTTCAGTTCAACACCACACTCCAGATGCCTGTAGTGGGCAGAAGTGGGGGGCACAGCAGCTGGGTGGTAAGCCTTGGCCTGCAAAGGACTGTTTTACTAGGTCGGGGTTCAACTTAATTATTTGCAGCTACTAAGCCTTTTTGAATCATTCATCCCATACATATTATAAACTTATGTTTATGCTAGCTTTATGTAAGCATAAGTATTGATGGTCAAGCATTTAGCCTATTTCCTATTTGAAAATGAGCAAGTGAAGCTCATCACTTGTCCAATTCATGTTCTTTTTCTTTCCTTTCTCCTGGACATGCAAAGAGTACAGAATTTGAAAGCTGTCACTTAATAATCATTAAAACATTTGACTATTGCCTAAGGCTACTAGTTCTCTATAATATTATGATTATAGCGCCATTAAAACAACATTTATCCTGATAAACTGGTGCTTCGCTGCAACACACATTTGCTAGGTTGCCAGCTCCTTCCTCAGCTGAGCTGTGTGCCACACACAGAGAAGACAGCTACATACACTTTACAAAACATGCTACAAAAGCTCAAAAAATCCCAAATGCTGCAAAATGTTAAACCATGTCATTTTCTAATAGATAAATAACCAACAATAACACCACTTGCAAACAGTGGGGAAGTGCGCATGCACCTGACAGATAAGCATGGCAACTAAGGAAAGCGTGGTAACAGCTTTACAGTTAGGGAGTGAGAGGGGTGCAGTGTAAGGGCAGACCGCTGATCGGCAGAGCATTTGTTACCATGGAAACTCCTTAAAGTGCATGTCAGAATGGATTAGTTGTTTTAATGCAACTGTATTGTTATTATTATTTTTTAATATATATTATTATTCATGAGCATGCCTCATTACATAGTACGAGTAACACTACATACGTTGTTTCCGAGGCCTCAGTTTGACATTGCAGTGGGAATTTAGTGCTTAATATTCCTGTTCATTTGTACCATATATACACTTTTTTTGCTGCTTAAAGTTGGTTTTGTTAGTAATGGATTTGTCCCCTTATGGTAATGGAGTCATCATTCACGTTGATTCAGGATACATGTAATCTTGTTTACAGCATTAACAAGGTTTACAATATTTACAGTATTTACAATTTTTCAAAGTTATTGCATTAACAGACTTGCAGAACTTCTGGATGTGTCTTCTTGCTAGTTCTCTTTGTAGTTGGCCATTTTCCACCATTTAAACGATTTCCGAAATAAGTGTCTGCCTTTCTGCATTGAAAACTGGACAATGAAACAGGAGATCATCCACCATCTGATCCCCCATGAATTGTCATTATCATCCCTCCGTCATCATCTATATTGTCGTCGCCATCACTGCCGCCACCTCCACTGCTGCTGCCACCACCATCACCACCATTGCCATCGCCCCCGCCGCCACCACCATCACCACCACCATCATCATCATCATCATTGTCAGTCTGGGTGGCTCAGTTGGTTAGACGCTAGCCTGCTGATCCCAAGGTCACGGGTTCAAATCTGGCCCAGACCGATGGTTTTTAAGTGTGCCTAAAACAACACTTCCATGTCAGTAGAGTTACTGGAATGTAAAAGAACTCCTGTGGGACGAAATTCCAGCACACCGGCAATGCTGATGTGATCCTGGCACTCGACAGCATCGTTAATCAACAAAATTATAAAAAAAATCATAATTATTAATTAGTATTAGTATTATTATTATTGTTGTTGTTGTTATTGTTACTATTATTATTATTATTATTATTATTATTATTATTATTATTATTATTATTATTATTATTATTATTATTATTATTATTATTATTATTATTATTATTATTATTATTATTATTATTATTAATTATTATTATTATTATTATTATTATTATTATTATTATTATTATTATTATTATTATTATTATTATTATTATTATTATTATTATTATTATTATTATTATTATTATTATTATTATTATTACTATTATTACTGTTATTATTATCAGTATTATTGTTGTTACTGTTCCTATTATTTATCAACATTATTATTTCCCTATTCCCATTGTATCTACAAGGAAATATGTAACAAAACCATTTCTACAAATGTCTATTTCAATCTACATTAAGTGAATAGAAGAATAGGCTTTTGTAAAAATAGTTTTATGAAGAATGGGTAGAGAAAGTCTGAGAATAACACATGCAATAATTTTTTTTCCTGTAGAATTTATCATCCTTGGATCTTAAAGGCTAGGATTCATGTGTACCACAAATTAAAAATACTCTTCAATCAACCTAATAATAGAGACAAAATGCTTGAGCACATGGTATAAATCACATTACAAAAGCAGCATGTCGGTATTATGATTGCATACAATAAAAGCTATGTAATAAAACATTGCTCAAAAACATGTGAATGCTACATACATCTTAAATCTTCCTGGATACTCTAGTATTGAATAACTACCCACACACTTTATCTTGAGCTCAAGATGTTGTTGAAGGTGGCAACTGGATTTTTCATCTTTTGCGCAATCATACTTTTAATATATTATTGACAGCAGCCAAAACACATATCCCCAAAGGAAAGTTAAAGAAATATAGCTACTTTTGGTCTCCATCTTTATCTAAGTTAAAACACGAAACAAATATAGCAACAGTCAAAGCCGAAAGAACCAAGTGTCCAGAAGATGTACAAAACTGGAGAAGAAAAGCAGCCATTTTTAAGAAAGAATTAATTACAGCAAAGAGGGCCAGTTTCACAAATTTTGTAGAACATATGGACTATAGGAAAGATGGAAATAAAATATACAAATTCCTTAATAAAACAAAATTATCAAAAAATACAACTGAACCATTAAAACATAATAACAAAAGCTTAACTACAGATAGGGAAATAGCAGAATCCCTTAACAAGTTTTATGCTCAGTCACAAAGAATACCCCAAGCATATAAAAAACAAGATAAGGCTATCCAAAAAACTATCAGAGAAACTAATAAGCCAAAAGGTATACAAAATGATATTTTTATTCAGGATTTTAATGAAACAGAACTGGATTTAGCAATAGAACAATTACAGAACAAAAAATCTCCAGGACCTGACAAGATCCACCCAGAGTTTATTAAACACCTTGGCAGGAAAGGAAAAGAAATCCTACTTAAACTGTATAACACGTGTTGGAGAATGACTGTACCTTCCGACTGGAAAAAAGCCATTATCATCCCGATTTTAAAGAAAAACAAACCCTCAAACAATATTAATAGTTTCAGGCCAATATCGTTGACCAGTGTTATTGCAAAAGTGATGGAAAGAATGGTGGCATCTAGACTTAACTGGTTCCTAGAATATTACAACTTAATTAATAGTTCACAGACCGGCTTCAGACAGAATCATAGTACAAGTGAAAATGTACTCCTACTAAGCCAAGACATCAAGGAAGCTTTCAATAGAAAGGAGGATACCTTAGCAGTATTCATTGATTTTAAATCAGCATATGACTCAGTCTGGAGAAACAAATTAATTGAGAAGTTGCAATCAATAGGTGTGAAAAGTAACATGCTTAAATGGATAACTCAGTTTATTTCACAAAGATTTTGTGCCACAAAATATAATACTTACATTTCCACGTGTTCACATTTTTCATTTTATCATTCTGTTGGCAGAGACACAACAAATTATGATGGAGAAATAGAGGCTATACACATTGCTCTCCGACAATTATTAAATCTTCCCTTAAATAAATTTAACAAGGCAGTAATTCTTTCAGATTCTAAAGCTGCAATTCAGGGAATATGTTCAAATACTACAAAGAAGTCAACAAAAATTAGAGAATGCTACAAAATGTTAACACAACTCCAAAAAGTTAATAAGACTGTTCAGCTCCAATGGATTCCAGCACACTGTGGAGTCATGGGGAATGAAGCTGCAGACTCACTTGCAAAGAAAGGCACAACAATAAAACAAAAGTCTAAATTCAATTTCTCATATTCCTCAATAAAACGCTTGATCGTTAAAAAATTTTCTCATTCATACCTACAAGAAATAGAAACAAATGCCAAAGATAAAAAATGGATTACACTACTTTCCAACCCAGATATAATCCCCCAGAGACCACGGAAAACAGCGGTTGCAGCCTTCCGACTATTGACAAATCACGACTGCTTAGCAAGTCATCTCTACAGAATAGGTATCTCAGCCTCACCAATATGTGTCCTGTGTAACGATCCAGCAGAAATGAACGAAGACCACTTGAGGACCTGTGAAGCATTAAGATCAGAAGAAACTACAGTTCAAAAGTATTGGAAAGCACGAATGCTAATGGCTTCATTGCCAGATGCAAGGCACTAGAAAACAACAACAACAACTTTTAATTATATCAGAAAAGGTTGTGAGTTGTACAGAGCTGGTTTTTAGATGTGGCAAATGGAGAAAATGGAAAACAGTGGCTTATGGTCAAGTTCACTTTTGTACTTATGAGACCTTAGGAGTGTTAGGTCAGTGTTAGGTTAATATCTCTCCAACTTCTGTGCAGTCAACATCACAGGAATGCTTGCTTGCATTCTCAGGAGTGTCTTGTTTATGAAACCGAGAGGTTACCCCCACCAAGATATGAAATCACTCATGCCAATCCTACCAAGGTCATTAGCCATGTCTAAACATACTTCTGTAGTTTCTGCAATTGTTTTTCCACGTTTGTCAATGGCTGACGTAAAAGGCTAAACACATGGCACCTTCTTTTAGTATTTACAAAAGTTTGCAGTGTCAACACTGGATCTGCTCTAGACATTTAATACTTAAAATTATTGTTTGAGTTGATTAAACACAAAAGTAAACTGGTATAATGCAAGAGGACAGCGACAAAGATAACATGATACAGTGAAACACACAAGTGGTAACACTGCAGTATGGACAACAATGCTCAGTTGTTACTCTGGCAAAGCACAGTCTTCTTGACTCAGACAGTTCTTAGTACTAGATTCCAGGGCTCAAGATAAAGTGTGCAAGTAGTATGTCGTCTGACCTAATGAACCTCAATACTGTTCTTTTCCTCCATTTAAGGTATCTCTCGGGTCTCATGAAGACTGGATGGAAGGAATTATACCTGATAAAGAATATGACCAACTTGTATGGTTCATTGACAGATCCCATATAGGAACACAATATGCGCAGGTATATGTGGCCTATCTCCAAGAAGATATATATATATATAATCTTATAGATTGTAATAAATAGTGCAGTAGAGCCTCAATTATCTAAGGTAAGGAGGACCAACAGTACCTCAGATAATTGAAAACTTGGATAATATAGACTTGTCAAAAATCAAGAGGTAAACTGGTGGAATACATGAAAACATGATCAAAGATGTGAAAAAAGGCATCTACTATGTTATCAAATGAACAAAATTATGTAAATCCAAATAAAAATAAAAAATTAAAAGAAATGCATAGCATGGACAAAAAAATTGAGTCATGTCTGGAATGCATACATACATAAATACGTGCCCACATACATAACAGATAGACAGACAGGCAGACATACCTACTTGATGGAAACCAAGTTATTTGATACTCATGGAGCTGTTCTTTGCCCTTAAAGTAGCCTGGCATTCCAGACATGATTCATTTTTTGTGTTCACGGGGATACATGTTCCAGTTTAAAAAATCATTTCTTCAAGAAGTCCATAAGTGTTTTTTAGTACAATGAAACTCGCTCACTTCTTTGCTGCCATTTCACATCATCGTCGTAACAGTAGAAGATCTGTCAGTTATCTCTATTTGTTGCTCTAGGCACGCTGGCCTACCGATCCCAAGGTCGCGGGTTCAAACCCGGCCCAGGCCGATGGTTTTTAAGTGTGCTTAAAAACGACAGCTCCATGCCAGTAGATTTACTGGCATGTAAAAGAACTCCTGCAGGACAAAATTCCGGCACACCGGCGACGCTGATGTGATCCTGGCAATTGACAGCGTCGTTAAACAACAAAATAATTTTTTTTAGGCACTCAATGGTCATTTCTATCACTTTGCATCCTTCAATATGGCTGATTTTCTCATTATCCATTTCAATGTCTACATTGTCACTTTCACTTTCTCAGCCTCTACTATCATCTTATCAGTCACTTCCAATTGTTTGTCTGCATTGATCCACTCTGCTATATTGTTTTCAGTGATTGTTTCATCTGCCAAACTTGAGCTAGCCATGCAAGGCTGAGGTCGTCAGGCTCTATGGGCAAAGTTTCTTGATTTTTCATGACCTTTAATAACTTTGTGCAGCATACTTCGTAAAACACGACCTCAGTTACCACAGAACTCAGTCGGGGCTCGGATAACTGTGGCTCTACTATATAAACCTTAAGAAATTTTTTCAGGCAGAAGCGTTTACTATTTCTAGATGTGCTCTAAGAGGACTTGAGAAAGCTTATCATAATAAATTCTCATCCTCACAGACAGTCGAGTGATTTAAAAGCATTGTCCTCAAAATTGGTTTGGATATGTCTACATGTCCTGATTGTCCCACCATCTCAAAATGGTGGGAGCCAGGGCATCAGAGCATCTATGGAAATGAAAAAGCTATCAGCATGTAAAAAAGAGTAGTGAAATTCCCTATATTGATCCAGAACCCATGATTAAGACTAGTACACATACTGCCCAAATCTCAGTGCAAACATGGATTAGGGAAATACACCAATTCAGGTGGCAAACCTATCCTGGACCTAGATAAGCCAAGATACTGATCTTAGGTCAGCCCAACATTCTTTCCTCATTGCTTCTGAGATTAAACGGAACAGTAATAAGGAAAGTAGTTGCATTTAAAAGATTAATTCAAGCTATTAATAATATCTCAAAAATGGTTTATGTCATTATTTTAAATTGATATAAATTGTCTTTATAGAGATCTATTTTTTGCATAATGTTTTCTCTATTGCTTAATATTTACCAATTACACTAGATTATATAAAATTCCTTCTAAATGAAGAAGGCCTCACAGGCTATTCCCTGAAAATTTAAGTATTGTATGTTTTATTTGTCACATAAATATCTTTAATATAGGCATTTTAATCAATATCACTAGAGCAATTTTTCATAAAATAAAAGCTGAAACAATATTTCACATAAAGGATAGTTCAGGGTGAAGGTATTTTTTGAAGATCTTCTTGTCACACCTTTGGAAGGTAATAACTTAAACATAAAGTTTGGAATTTTTTTAATACTGAGTCGGAATTAGTAATACTGACTATTGTGGTGGTCAAATGTACTTCCAGACGGACCTTGGAGGCAGCAAATCAAATTCATTAGCTATGGTATGAGGTTTGACTGCCTTCACAGCATAGTGGTAGCATGCCGGCCTTTGGCATGGAGGACCTGGGTTCGATCCCCACTACTGCTGTGGGGATTTTTCCCCAGCTGAGAGGTCTGGCACGGGGTGCACTCAGCCTCATTAGGTCCCTGAGGGGCCAATTGAGGAGCTACTTGATAAAGAAGCAGCAATCCCAAGTAACGAGGGCAGCCTAACTGGCCAGGAGGGCTCAGGGCACTGACCACATCCCACCTTCCAGTTCTGTACCCCACTCATGATGCCTGTAGTGGATAGAGGTGGGGAATACAGCGGCCAGGTGGTAAGTCTTGACCCAAGAAGGGCTGTTGCACTAGAGGGGGGGATGAGTTTTAAAATGACGATCTCCTACGTGTTCAATTCTACTGCATAATTGGTTGGTATGGTTAGTGTAATATTCAGTTTGATGTGGTTGGTCATCCAAAAATGATGTGAAAACAACATGGATGATTCAGTTCTTCTGATGATAAGTACAACTCTTTCCCAAAACATGTTGTGTAAGTTAAACGTAAAAAATGTCAGTGTTACTAATTCTGTCTCAACATTAAAAAAATTCAAAAATACATCACTATTCCTAGCTTCTTTTCATATATTAATAAAGTTTGGTATTTATTCAGACGGCGCAATGGCCATGCAGTTAGACCATTCACCTGTCACCTAGGCGGCCCAGGTTTGATCCCAAGGACTCGCATGAGATATTCGTGGTGGATGAAGTGGCATCTGGCAGGTTTTGTCCGGGTTCTCCGGTTTCCCCGCCATTCCACCAATTACTCCATCATCACCTTCCCATTCATCAATTTCACCTGCATTTCATATTATCCTCTTCCTTACTCTCATACCTAGTGCTTGGCTGACTACTCGCTTCCAAGCCTTCACTCGGTCTGGTCCATAGGTTTGTCTGCTCCCTAACAGGCATCTGACCCTAGGCACTGGCTTGTAAGTCCTCCATAAGGGGAGGGTAATCAGATAATGAAGAAGGTATTTATTCAACTTTTCATTTCTGAGTTCACACATGCACACACCCACTCACTTGCTCACGTACACACAAATCATCTTCTAAAAATGCCCTGTTTTGGATTCAGCAGTCCTCAAAATATGTATTTCTGGTGAAATTTTTGTGTCAAATGTTTGGAGGAATGCAGTATCATCTCTACTTACTGTGTATATGATAGAGAAAGTTCTTCTTCTTCTTCATCTCATGGCACAGGCAATCAAGTGCCTGTTCCACCTTCAAATCCTCCAGCCATCGTTTCCTGAGTCTGCCCACCAATCTCCTTCCTTTAGGATAATATTGCATTATTTGTTTATTAAGTCTGATATCTGGCTTCTTTCAACGTCTTCTTTCCACTTTTGTTTGAAATCTTTTAACAATGGATAAATATAAGGGTTGTGGCAGGCAGAGGATTATAAAATAACAAAATGTAATTGAGTTAAAATTGTTTTACTGCATGTTATCCGGTTTAACAATTGAGTTTGGAAATTACAACCTGTGGCATATACACTTCAGTTCACATACATGATCAACATCATGAAAGTATCATACTTACTACTGAGCCACAATATGAGTGTGTTTCGAGGAAAGAGGAACTAACCAGTTGACAGAGAATCAAAGTAGTCAGGTAATTAAAGCATTCCGCAGTTACAAATTGCATTCACCAGTGAGTTGAGGCCTGAAAATGTAGTACTATTTTCATTGTGCAACGGTGTATTCCTACTATTGCCTTGTCCCTCACTCTCGTCTGATCCCTAGTCTTGACGATGTTACAGATTGTCAACAAAAGAGAGTGCACTCATACCGTGGTCGACTAGTACTTCTTTGCTGAACATTTAGAGTAAATTTCTAAAATTAGCAACACTTAAGTTACAATGTATTGCATAAAATGTAAGATAAACATATCACATCTATAATACCTTTAATTAAAAGATTGTACACAAGTGAACTAATCTCTAATTCATTACATAACATTGAGCAACTTTGGAACTCATTCTTCTTATAACTGCATATTTACAAACAAAAAAAATATTTCTCTCAAAAATAGATTACGTATGTGAAAACAACACAGGCTTAATCTTTTTTGCCAGTTTATACAGAATTATACAAATGTATATAATAAAAGCAGTCCAGGTAGGCAGTACAGAAAAACTTATGTTCATCTGTAATTTCAGTTTCTTCTTCCCAGTTGTTAATCTGAATCGCTGCCAGAGTTTAGATGCTTTTGGACTGGATAATGTTGTTTGTATTTCTCAACATGATCTTCCATGGACTTCATTTGTTTCCTGCAAACAATTCAGAAAAATGCTTATGCTATACATCAAAAGTTTCTGAATCAAAGGTAAGCTTCCTTTGTTTTCTAGTGTCATTATTATCAAAAAGTTCTGCGATCAGAATGGCAGAACAAGTAAGGTGTAAATGTCCACAAATTTGAACACTAGCTCTAGGATTGAATTCTATGGACAGTTTAAAGGCAAAAATAGTAAAGAAATAATCTTCTAAATTTAACACTTCTTGGATGTTTCATTAAGCAGTGCTAAATTTTAACACAATGTTAAACTGATTAAACACTGAAGAATGCAAAGTCTACTTCATTGAACAATGTTAGTTTTAACATAAAGTTGAAGTCTGTGTTAACATTGCCTTACTCATGTATTAAGGCATTTAACAAATGTTAGAATTTGGAAAATGCCTGCTGCAAACCGAGCTGTTCATGCGAGTTTGCTGTATTTGCACTTTAATGCCATTACTAACAGAAGATCTATGGTTCAAATCCTGGCTATGGCACTGAATTTTTCAGTTCTGATTCTACCAAGTTTGTCTGCACATAATTTGTGTGTGTAATCAACAGACATCGGATCGCATACACTTTAGCAATCAATGTACACACACAGGTACTATACAAGGCCAAGCGTGACATCAACAAACGTCCGATGTCAACAAGTATGCCAAAGCGCTGTGTGTATACACTCCGGTACGGATACAAAATGTAACCTACATTACAATATGCCATCCTCTTCATTGCTTTCCATGCAGGAATTACATTGAACAACCATATACATTCGTAAATTGTCAAATATGAATTTTCTGCACCTCTTGCTAAAACAATTTTTATATTGGGAGAAACTTCATTCAACGTCACATGCGTTTATGGTGGATATGTGTAGTACAAATAATTTTCATGTGTTTGTCCGAGACTTAGTTTATTTCTTATGTCACACAGCACTGAAAATCCAATATTTTTATGTAGAATACTGGACAATTTATTTTTTGCTCATTCCATTAGGTGGTCCATTCTGTATATTATTAATTTTTGCAGACACCTCCTTGACTATGCTTATGCTTTTAGACAGATCTAAAGTGCATTCTTCAGGCTGCTTAATGGCTGTTAATAATACCCAAAACTTTTGGTTTATAAAATGGAGATTGTCCAGTAATTGTTCTGAAAGTAATGCTTTAGCAGCTGCAATCGAAGAAGCCTCTTCACTATTTACAGACAGAAGTATTTCTCTTATTTTATCATAATGATTTGAGTAATACGAGACAGCATTTAACCAAGAACACCATCTTGTGACTACTGGACTTGGAGGCATGGGAATGTCAGGTGCTATCTCTCTGAACTTCATTATTCTGGAAGGTGATTTCAGAAATATTTTTTTCATATTAGCTATGAAGTTATCAACGTCATTACATGGCCTGCGAATAGTGTCAGCCACTCTATGAAATCCATGAGCAAGGCATGTAATATGGATCATTTTTGTGTAATGCATTTGTATTTTTTTGGCTGCTTTGACCATGTAGGGCGCAGCATCTGTTACAACAAATCATCACAGTGAATACCATGAGGCACTAAAAGTGTCATCGATGTTTCAAAGAGTGATATAATTGTTGAATGGTTCGCCTTTTCTAAACATTCCATTTTTGTGTAATGCATTTGTATTTTTTTGGCTGCTTTGACCATGTAGGGCGCAGCATCTGTTACAACAAATCATCACAGTGAATACCATGAGGCACTAAAAGTGTCATCGATGTTTCAAAGAGTGATATAATTGTTGAATGGTTCGCCTTTTCTAAACATTCCATTGTTAATAAAAATTTCTATCCTGCACATGAAGGAGACAATCGTATACCCACAATCACGTGACATACCTCCTGCTTGTGTCAGTTGTTTCATCAATCAAAATCCACAATTTATTACCACTCACACGTTCTCTAATGTTTGCAACAGTTGCTTCATAACATTGGGGTAAATAGTTTTTACGCCATGTGACTCATTAGGTATGTTATGTTTTGTGTATTTTTAAAGAAATTCTCGAAAATACTTACTATTGAGTTTATTGAAAGGTATATCAGCACTCACCATCATGTGACACAATTCTTTATTAAAATTTGATTGTACATCTGATTGTGACGAACATTGAGTTGTTTAAGTGATGTCTTCATGTGATTTATGTTCAGAATGTTTTTTATGCGATTTACTATTGCAGTGCTTTTCAATATCCCGGGTCTTTCGTGATCTTAGTTCTGTTTCACACACCTTACACAGAGCTGTTTCTTTGTTTATAGTAATTACAGCTGTTCCATATTTCTCTTCGAGTTGTTTCAATCCAAACCGAGCTGAATGCTTTACCTTTGGTATGGCAGCTTGGTATGCCCAGAGGACGTTGCACTATTAACACAATATTTCAAACACACTTGCACTCCCTGGAAGATAGATCTACCTGCGTGACAAGCAGTAGTTGTAATGAAACTGAAGCTATGCGTTGCAAACCGGACTATCCCTGCGTGTTGTCCCTGGGACTGATGTCAGCAGTTATATACTGCGAGACTCTCAAACCTCATATCTCTTTAAATGTGTATGGGATCCGAGGCCTGCTAATCAAATATCACTGATTGGGCTGATAAATGGAAACTAATATATAAAAACCTTAAAGCCCAGGACTTGAGTACTTGGGTTAGTGGTTTCGAATTTGAGATTCTCTTGTGGTCCCCTGGGAAAATACGAATCAGTTAGGGAATATAAAGTTGCACTGGCATGTTGTCACGGTAGCTCAGCAGTTAAGAGCAGCCATGCATAGAGCGGAAGAGTCATGGTTCAAATCCCAGCTATGTCATTGAATGTTTCAGTTCTAACACTACCTTTTAAAGTTTGTCTACACAAGGTTTTTGTGTGTTAGAACAATCGTTAGAAGTGATTGAGGATCCTCAAAGACAATCACACATATTGGGCCATGTGAATGAGGCTCAACACCACTGATATAGGCTCTGCAATGACGTAGGAGGTACACAGTTTGAAACCCATTTGTAATGTAGACAGCTCAATCTGCTACTCACATTGGGTTTATGGACAAAATGTGAACGCAGACCCATCTCACACTTCGATGCTCTCCAGCACACAAACCATGTGTTTCCAGACAGGGGTTCTTTCTTGAAAACCAATTAGTTTGCCATCCCACGCAACATACTAAGTGTTGTGGATGCTTTTTTTTTTTGGCACACCTTGTATATGTTGCAATCAATTTTACCATTCATATTCTAAGGATATGGGAACACCCACAAAAGACGTTTATCTGGGTAATGCACACTGATGGAGATTCAAGCTTAAGAGCTCTTGAATGGAGGCAGACACACTACCCCCTTACCATGGAGATAGGCCTTCGTATGCTTTTATTCCTATAAAATATATTTCACATGAGTTGATGAAAGCCATACACCTATGAATGCACTTGATGATTCAGTTTAGCAATCCATTTTAAGTATTATCTGGAATATTCCCTCTCCAGACATTATTTATCTCCAACTAAACCAAATAATTCATACTCACACAAGGCCATCAGGCATGTCATAGTAAACATCATGGAACATTTCTCTCCAGTCGTGCATTGGACGCTTCTCAGCATCTGCCAGAGATTTCACCACCTGCAGAACACAGAAATGATAAATGCAGTTTACAATTCAAGTAGTAGCCATGATGGTTACTGTACATATGTATTTCAAACCAATAATACTGTGAATGCCTCATAGTTAAGTCATTGGCAATGCAGGATAATAGTTCAGATGTTGTGTGATAGAATGAAGCTCAAAATATAAAATGAAAAGCATATATTCACCCATAGGAATTTGACTCAGAATACATAAGAGTACAATCTCACATTTATACGCAGTACATGTGTTAAGAAAAATCCAGCAATATCTAATAAGGTAAATGATGCATAGCTCAAGATGTATTGATTGTATTCTTATCAGAATAGGTGGTTTTAAACTTGAGGACCAACAGACATTGGCCTAATGGCAGAGGAAAAATTTAATAATGTCCTATTTTAAACTCTTGTCTTCTGAGAAAACACAGTAAAATATGCACAAAAATCACGTAATTCTAAGCTTCCTGGATCCAGATTCACTTCAGCATCATTTTGTACATTCATTCACCTTCTAACATAACCTAAGCAGTTAAGGTTCATATAGATATCAGTTGATGAAAACAGAATAAAGAAATTATTGTAGGACTTTAACTGTAAGTTACCTAGTTAATGGCATTTGACATTAGTCAACTGTAAAACATTAATGTACTAATGATGGCCAAAAGCTCGAGTAACTTTATCAACATCACACGGCTGACAACCCAGGAAGCTCTTATTAATAATCATTGCTGTGATAAAAGCTTCAAATCCTACACTTTGAATCTGCCTATAAAGCCTCCACTCAAGTACATTTTATATGGCAAACCATATAAGTTGACAAGTATGGGATGGATTTACAAAATTCATCTGCAATCTAGTGATTAAAAGTTGAATCATAAGGCCAAGAGAACCTAAATATTTCACAGGAGTAGTACGAGTAATATTGCTTTCCAAATACACTAATCACTAGAGCCCAGCAGTTCATTCATTTACATATTTTCACTTTTTCTACTAGTAAGTAGAAAGTATTGAAATTCACCCAAAAATTCAATGTTGAGATTTCACCGGAAATATATGTTTTGAGTCCCCCTGAATCCAAAAGAAGCATTTTTAGAGAAAGGTGTGTGTGTGTGTGTGTGTGTGTGTGTGTGTGTGTGTGTGTGTGTGCGTGCAGACGCAAGCGCTTGCACATGTGTGTGTGTGTGTCTGTCAGTCTGTGGACAGCATAACTCAAAAACAAAAAGTCGGTTAAAAACCAAAGTTGGTATTTAAATTTAATGCCTTTCAAGGGTGTGACACAAAGATTCTGAAGAAAATTGCTCCACCCTAAACCGCCCTTTACATGGAAAATTTTTTGCAAATTTTTATTTTCTTGAAAATGGCGCTAATGATTTTGATTAAAATGACATTTTGAGATATTTGTATGAAAAATGAAATGTACTTTTTGAATTTTCTGTCTATAGCCTATGTAGTCCTGATTACTCTGGATGACTTTTGAATAATTCATAAACTGTAAAAGATAGACCAAATCTTACTATCCAAAAAAAAAATGTAGATCTCGCTAAAACACACAATTTATATCCATATATTTTTTTTTTTTTTAGAGTGAACCATATTGGAGATATTTCTTGATATTTGTGTGAGTTTTGGAAAACTAAAACTTTCGTCAAATGGAACATCATTATTCATTTTTTTTATATGTTAGCCATGCAAAGAGAACGGAATCTAAAAGCTTTCAAAGATTTGGCTATCGCACAAAGCGTACTGTATTCCCATATTCCCCTTGCACCATCAAGGAAATAAGCAATAAGATAATTTCTGCAAATGTTTATCTCAACTAACATGAAGAAGGTATAGGAATAAGAGTTTGTAAGAACGGTTAGTACAAGAGTAGAGAAAGTCATGTGAGTGCAACACATCAGGTCTTTTTTGTTATAATTACAATTCTGGTAAGTTATGTGCACTAATCATCAGTTTATATCCTTATTAAACCCACTTTGATATTGCATATAAATGCATATCTTGGATTTTCTTATAAACACGTCAGATTTCTATCAAATTACTGTTTTTATGTTTGTTTGTTTGTGGTGTTTAACACCCGCTTTTACTACTACGGCACCACAGGTGGTGACACTGATGATACATGGAATGAAGAAGGAGCACCGGTGGAATGATATGGCGAGGGAAACTGGAGCACCCGGAGAAAACCCGCCCTGACGCCGCTTCGTCCACCACGAATACCACATGTGGGTCCCTGGGATCGAACCCGGGCCGCCTAGGTGGTAAGCGAGCGCGCTAACTGTTTTTATGGCAAAAACCAGTCTTTTTTTCCATGCACGATTAGAAATGTTACAACTCCTAACTGAACCACTTGTAAGCACATCAGGGAAATCCTGAGCTACCTCCTTAGAAGTTACCTCCTTAGTAATTGTACCCCTAGCCTTAAATTAAGCATTCAAAGTGTTTCAAGAAACAACATTCAACTTAAATTCTGTTTCCAGGAGTGTGATGGAAATAATAAAGAACAAAGTGAACAGTGTCAAAATATCCAGCATATGAACAGATATGTAAAATTGGAGACATTGTAAATGGAAACACTAGTTAACTTACATAAATTGCCTTTTACTGTGAAAAGCTGTCACTGAACTACGCTGAAGTTATAGTGAAGAATATTACAGACATGAAATATAATTACTTTAAGTGCATATTTATTGACATATTTTCAAGTTTTTTAGAGCATACTTGCATGCATATTTCTTAGCTTTTTAGGGCATGAACTTCCAGACCTTGCCACTTGCTTAATATGCTTAGTATTATTTTGGCTAGACTTAATTAAACTTCTAAGCATATTTTACTTAATGCCTACAGCACAAATATTTCAGCTTTTATTTCACAAGATAATATCCTTACCCTCTCTCTGGCTTGCTTCTTGCAAGCCTCTTCCATTCTCTCGTTCCACCATCCCTTATTTTCCAGATATTTTCGGAATCTAGCAATAGGTGAATACATGGTATCCCAGTGCCGTACTTCATCTAGAGATCTATATGCACTGCTGTCATCTGAGGTGCTGTGATGACCGAGCCTGAACAAAATCAAAAGGTGTCTCAATTGTACTATACTCAAATTTTAAAACACCATTCATCATTCTAGACACATCAGAGGTAATACTGCTGCCTGAACCCTAGGAACAAGAACTAGATTGGGAACAGCAAAACTACAGTGTGTTTGTCTGCCTTCAGAATTAACATAAAGCTTGCCATAGCCCAGGAATGGGAAGGCCAATATGACTTGACCAAGTTTCAACTCTTCTGTTCTATTTCCAGTCATAATATGATGTTTTCATTTTGTGGGTAGTAATTATTTAAGGAAGCTATTAACATCTGCTGAAGCTCTTTATAGTCATAAGCTTGGAGAAGCAAAATCAGAACAATAAATTTGAAAATGCACACCATTTATTAACAGGTTAAGATGACGTAGAAGGAGTGAGACAACTATTATGCTCTATAAAAATATTGGTGCTAATTAAGATTTTTATAGCATATACAGTAAAACTCGTTTATCCGGCCCTCGTTTATCTAGATCAGATTTATAGATTTTTTCTTTATTTAATGTCTACATTAGATAATAAATTTAATTAGGATAGCAAGAACACAACTATAAGTATATCAAATATTTGCTTTTTATTTTGATTCAATGTACGGTTCCTGCATAAATTGTACAATAAATTATGGTAATACATACTGTATAATGTGTATTGTACAGTGTGGTCCTCCAGACATTCTGGGGGTTGTGAGAGAGCGATGTGACCGCCAAAACATAAAAATATGGTGCTCTCTCCAAAGCAGTTACATTTACTGCTAAGTCTCTTCAATATTTATGAAGTGAAAAATGTTGGAGAGCAAGAGGATTAATGACTTCATTGTCAGAAATCCAGCATTAGCTAACAACAACAACAATACTGTATTGTACTGTAAAATGCTGCCTGTTGTTATCAAATGTTGGGCTTTATGCTAATTCAAATGCTACCCACTGAGTTTAAGAAACATAAAGTAGTGTGTCACACGGTGCTGATGGGTATGTCCCGCCAGCTATAAATAGTGCCGGAAGAAAGCATTGACTTTGATTCCTACATCTCCTCAGTTTTCCTACTGTTGTCAAACAGCATGTGTCATTAAGTTTATCACTTATTTTTCAATCAGATTGTTTTTGTGTCATATCTAAGTGTTTGGGAGTGTAATTCAATGTACAAATTTAAAATGACTTTAAAGTGAAAGAACATTGTGGTTTCAATGAATAAATTTGGATGCTATTAATCCAATTGATAAAGGAGAATGGTGGCACCATGGCCAAGCAGTTAAACAGTTCACCTCCCACCTAGGCAGCCTGGTTTGATTCCAGGGACCCGCATATGGTACTCGTGGCAGATCAACCAGTGTCTTGGCATGGTTTCTTTTGGTTCTCCAGTTTCCCCAGCCACCCATTCCACCAATTCCTTCATCATCACCTTTCCATTCATCCATTTCGCCTGCATTTCATATCATCCTCTTCTTCACTACCACATTTGGTGCTGGGCTGACCACCCGCTTCCAGGTCTCCACTGTGTCCAGTCCAAAGGTTCTTCTGCTCCCCAATGGGCATCTGACCTTAGGCACTGGCTTGAAAGTCCTTGGGGGTGTTAGTCCTACATAAGGGGAGGGTAATTACGTAAAGGAGAAGAAGATAAAGGAGAAACACTGAGGAAAATAGCTGCTGCATTGGGACAGCTGACAAACATTATGGTGTACTTGGAGTGTCAGTCTAACACTACTCCAGATGAACTATTAATGATAACTGTACTTCATTCAAATGCCGCACGTATTTGAAACAGAAGAGTGTGGGTCAATTCTTTGCTACTAATTTGATGTGATTTTACATGACTAAGATTTTTATATTTTTTAATGTCTTGCAAACAATACTATGTACTGTACATAACTTTGTTATAAGACACAGTTTTTTTATCCTTATAAACAGTAAGTCTGCTTATTTAAGGATTTAAGAATTTTGGTTTGCTTACTACCCATATAACCCAGATTGTCCAGATTTTTTATTTTCCGGATTGTCTTTCATCCCAGTTAGTCCAAATAAATGAGGCTTTACTGCAGTTAGAACCAAAAAGATCTTCAGCAATAAATCCAAGAGCAACTTTCCTACCTATATGTCATAGCCTCTATCAGAAGTGGTCGGTTTTCCTTCAGCACATACTCCCTGCCTGCTTTTGTGGCATTGTATACTGCAAGTGCATCATTTCCATCCACACGTATAGTCGTGATTCCATAAGCAGGGCCATGTCCAGCAATGCCATCACCTCGATATTGCTCATGAGACGGTGTAGAAATTGCATAACCATTGTTACGACTAGAAAATTGCAACAATTATGAAATACATTACTGGAGAAAAACTATAATGTATGCATTCATAAGACTAATATCTCTCATTTAAAATGTTTAATTAAATAATGTTAATTAAATCATATTTAAATTATATAAAAATAAATTAATACATGAAGCAATTAAAACCTATGAAAATAAATAGAATTAAAATTCTTTTTCTAACTATAAGAATTTCAACCAAATCTCACATGAAACAAGTTTGATAAATAAAATAAGCATTTAAGTATTACTTAAATAAGACATATATAATATATTTAAACAGACCAAAAAAATATAACAGGGCAATCCAAAGTAGCTGCAAAGTTGAAAGCAGCGTGTGCATCTCCTTCGCTAGCAGCCCCTTCTCCAAAATATGTGACGACACATTGGTTTTTCTTTTGAAGTTTGTAAGCATATGCAGCACCCACAGCTACAAAACATTAAAACAAAAAAATATTGCTTAAAAAAATAATGAAAGAATTTATTGAAAATTTCTGTTTCTTTCAATTGAAGGCTGCTGTACACAAAGCTTACCAAAACACAAAGTACTAACATAACAAACAGAAACATAAAACAATACACAGTGGAAACACTGAAGCTATTGACCGTGAAGCAATATAAATCAACAAATATAATAAATATTTAGAGACTAAACTTTACTTATCTACTATGCTTCACTTACACTACAGGAACTTAGTGACATCACGCAAGAAATCACAAGGATTCTTGCTGCTAAACTTGGGCAAGTGAGTGACGTTTTTATGAAATATGCTGCATATTTGAGAGCAGAATGTCAACATTTCCAACACCTATAATAAGGTAAGCATTTTAGTGCACCTCTGGAGACCCTCATTTCTCTCATGCATTGGAGAGAGCCTGCAGAACAGGTTATAATATGTATTAAAGACCCTATATTTACAATATGATAATTTTCTAATTTCACAATTCACTCCCTTGAAAGCCTACAACAAACATCATACATACATACATTTATTTGCATTCCATAGATCCTACAATTTGTCTTGGCAACAGGATGTGGAACATGTCAATATGTTATACAATATTTACAATAAACAGGATTAATATTATAAACATAAAATGATCTAATGGTTACATTAGAAGTTGTTAAATTCATTTATGGTATAGCATGAATGCTTAAGAAGATATTCCTTTAGCTTAATTTTGAATACCTTATCATTACAGGTACTTAACTCATTAGGTAGCATATTAAATATTTTTATACATTGGTAATGCACTCCTTTTTGGACACATGTGAGGTTATTGATGGTATATGAAGTTCAGATCTAGAGCTTGTATTGATATTGTGGATGTCAGAATTAGTAGTGAAGTAGTTTTTATTTTTTATGTAGAAGTTCATCAGTGAATATATGTATTCTCCGGTAAGGGTTAATATTTCTATACTCTGTTCATCAAGAGATTAGAGGAGATATAAACAACGCACCGGTTTGTATCACTCCGCTGCCACGTGCATTCGCAATGACGCAACACAGTTACACTACTAAAAGGATATATTTATTTGATCCAAATAACATGTAGCACATGGAAATTAACTGCTACTTACGTCATCTCTGTCCACAATAACACTTTTTCATTTCCTGCTCACAATCTCCAGAAGCAGCTTGTGGAGGGAAGTTCGTTTTAAATCTGCAAGATCGGGATCAGAGTTAACTGCCAACAGCACTTTGTTTAAGGTGGGGGTTCATTGTTAACAAAGAACTGGTGAACTTTTTGAAGGATTGCAGATCTCACAAATTCATCGCAAACTACATCCAACATTTGCCTGGCACGTGGTCGCTTTTTGCCGGGATCTTCACCAACTGACGATTTTTCTTTGCGTGTGTTGTAAATACTTGCAACTGAAACACTGGTAAACTCAGATGTTAATTTCATCACGTCTTCAATAGCAAGTTCGGGATATTTCTCGCAGAACTTGTTAAACACGTTCAATATTGTTGTCTTTTCACCACTTCGCAACGGTTTGCCGCGCTTATGTTTCACAATACTCACTTGTTCCGCCATGTTACTTTCATTCTGAATAATGCGCGCGCAGAATGAATTAGGCTGGTTACAGATTCACTTAACTGCGTATTCTTACACTTTAACTATGCTTAGTACACTTAGTTCATGCTTTAGCAAACATTAAGTGACATTTCAGACCTTAGTAACAGTATTTCTTCAAGGGACTATTTACACGGCGAAAGCGTCAAGAGGGCGCGCTGTGGTCAAAACGCACGTGGCTTTGTTTACGTCTCCTCTAATCTCTTGATGAACAGAGTATAAGTTTTTGAAAATGCTTCTACACGATGTTCTTGGATGAGAGTGTGATATAATTCTGAGGGTCTTCTTTTGTAAGATGAAAATTCTCTTTGAATTTGTTGAACCTCCCCAAAAGAGTATACCACATTTCATTACCGAATGGAAGTATGCAAAGTAGGGTAATTTTAACGTATGAGCATCACTGAAGGAGGACAGAAGTCGTAATGCATAGCATGCGGAGCTCAGTTTAGGGACAATTTCATCTATGTGGGTTTTCCAATTTAGGTGCTTGTCAATTTGTATGCCTAAAAATTTAGAAGCATTTGAATCTTGAACAGAGTTATAAGTAGGTATGTTTGGAATTTGATATACACTCAGAAGCTTAGCATCACTTCCCAGATAGTTAAAGAACTTCTTGCTTATTGCTAGAAATTTTAAAATGATTTGCAATTGAGCTTTAATGAGTTCAGGCAAACTTTATTTCTTACATTTGTCTACTTATTGTTCATTAAAGCCAAGGCATATTCTACCAGCCAATGACAAAAGAATGCTTCAGCTACCAACTATCAATTAAAGCAATGCTGCCAAAAATGGGGAAGTGGAACAAGCAGTTTGATATATCGCATACCAGCGAGATGCTGTTTGGTAGTCTGCATTCAATACTGCGCATCATTATTCCAAATATTGAATTCAAAACTCACAATTAATGAAGTATGGGAGAAATCATCCAAAACACATGAGTTGGGAAATACAACAAAACAAGGCTAAAATACAGGAAATCCCGGAAAATATAGGAGATCTGGCAACCCTAAGCGATAACAATCATTAAAGCCACTTTTGACATTAATAAACACAGTTTTAAGCCTATTTCACATCAGGACTGCCTCAATAGCATACTACGTAGTCACCCACCCTTAGGATGTCTCTCCTATACAGAAGGTACCATCATTGCCCGGCCACTGCATCCTCCAGCCACAGCCAGAACCATGGAGGAGGGCAGGATGTAAGCAGTGGGGGTTAGAGAGCCAATTTCCCTGACCATAAGGGTACCCCTGACCTGAACTCCCAGAAGGAAAAAATCCCCATGCCACTACCAGGGATCAAACCTAGGTCCCCCACATCAGAGGCAGGCACACTATCACTGTGTTATAGGAATGGTCATCACTCACCTTACTCCCACAAATCTATGTAAACTGAAGGCAGTAAAAGCAACCTATCTATGTAGAGCCTGTCAATGATCCCATATGGCAAGGGTTAGACTCATCTGTTCCTTCTGCCACAGACTTCTCCCTCAGGGAGGTAGCAGTAAAGAGTAATCTGGTGCATACATCAGCATGCAAAGCTCACATACGAGAGCACAAGCAATAGATCAAGGCTTTCATTATATCCCAACCATAATACAAAAGAAGGGCAAGAACCAAATTTCCTGCTCCGACAAGAATGGCAGCACATGGCATTCACTTCAGAAACTGTAACCAGAGGATTTGACCAGATGTCACTTAATGTTCCTGCAATCCTTGTGGACAACAACGTAAACAGTACCATCTACTCCACTGCAAAGCAAGGACAAAAAAGTTTACGTAGTACATTTTTCTCATGTACAACACAGTGTGTTTACTAAATCTTATAAATAAAATGTGTGACATCACGTACCTTGAGGAAGTTGAGTAGTGAGAGGTGAAGAAATTGTTACGTAGTGATGTGTCTTTGAACCATAGTGAATGGGCATCTGCCGTCCCTTGCCAGCATCCTCACAGTTCCCAAAGCACTGATTAACAAACTGGTCTGTTGTAAACCCTCTCCACATCAACACACCTAAAAGTATGAACATATTTTAAATCTGATAGATGCAGTTGCCAAATTATGGGTCTGCCACATACACCATATATTGAAAGTAACCCAAAGTGACAATTTTTTGGCTGTTCCTTTGTATTCTTCCTGGTGTTCTTTTTTTCTAATCCATTCCAGTATTGAGGAAAACAAAACAAAAAAGAAATTATTTAAATCGGTCCAGCCATTTTCTAGTTTTTGCAAATAATTGTTACTTACCAGCCTCACGATACTGTGCAAACACCAAATCTTTAAAATCAAGTGCTGCACCACTTCCAATAAGGATGCCCTCCTCTCCAAATGCAGTCATGTAGAAAGATATTCTACCCTGGCGCTGAGATTCATACAGAATTTTGTCCATCGCATTCAGTTCTAACATTGTACGGTACATCTTTTCAGCAAGTGCCTTCTCCAACTGAAACAAGGGTAAAAACCGTACGTCCATTATTATCCAACATCACATATTATATCAGTGTTGTACTGAACTAAAGAGCTAAATTGGTTGTAATCTGGTTAACAGCAACTGCTATTCAGATTACTAGATGAATAACAAACAGTTAAATGAAAATAACTCTAAATTTCATATTTGTATTGTGCATTTCCTAAAACACAAACTTGTAGTTCTAAATGGTATAGTAACATGGGGCAGCTGCATGCCTGAAACATGAAGATGAAGCTTCTTCTTCTTCTTCTTTACCTGAATACCCTCCCCTTATGTAGAACTTACACCTCCTAGGACTTACAAGTCAATGCCTGTGATCTGACGCCTGTCTAGGATCAGAAGAATCTATGGACCAGACAGTGTAAAGACCTGGAAGAGGGTGGGCAGCCAAGCGCCAGTATGACTGTGAGGAAGAGGGTGATATGAGATGCAGGCAAAATCAAAGAATAGAAAGGTGATGATGGAGCAGTTGGTGGAATGAATAACAGGGGCAACTGAAGAATCCAGAGAAAACCTGCCCAGATGCCGCTTCATCCACCATGAATACCACATGTGGTCCCTGAGACTGAACCCAGGCTGCCTAGGTGGTAGGGAAACGGTCTAACCGCTCAGCCATGGCACCGCTTGAAGACTAATTTGAATATTCATAAATAGAATGTTGTATAATACCGGGACATTTTTGAATAATCTGTCAAATAAATGGAAGGCTAGCAAATTATCATTTTATATTCATTCATTGAACCTTCAGCACAAACAGTTACAAAATATTACATTATGAGATTGATTCATAACAGTATCTTTTAAGATCATTAAGTTAATCTGGAAAAACTTGAATTCATATAACATGAACTTGACACCAAAGTTTAAATTTCCCATACGATTTCAATAATCATGAAGATATCTCTGTTAATCAAAAGTTTTTATTAGGAATCGGAAACTATCGCCAAGAAAAGACACCATTGTGATAATTTATTTTTCTCCCCCACCCCTCTGCCCCCACATATACACATAAAACAAAAACATGCAATACACAGAAAGATAGTTGCAGCCCCAAAGATAAAAATTTGGGATTTACAATTAAAGAGCACATGCAATTATCTATGCATCAACATAATGGTATGGTCAACAAATTCCTTCAGTCATCCTTTACTGTTCTAATTATAATGTTTATTTGGATAATGTTGCATATTGACCAAAATCCAATTTTTGTCACAAATACTTATGTCAGGGAATGTTGGGTGAATTGACAAATAACAGCAATAAATTAATATTGGTTTAAGATCATTATATTGCCCCCTGAAACTGTTAAACACATGCATATAACCTTTATCAAACCTTGTTAGAAAGCAGACGACCCAGAAGGGACATAGAAAGGGCCTAAGTGAGGTAGGGCGGTTAGCACGCTCGCCTACCACCTAGGCGGCCCGGGTTCGATCCCAGGGACCCGCATGTGGTATTCGTGGTGGACGAAGCGGCGCCAGGGCGGGTTTTCTCCAGGTGCTCCGGTTTCCCCCGCCATCTCATTCCACCGGTGCTCCATCTTCATTCCATGTATCATCAGTGTCACTGCCTGCAGTGCCGTAGTAGTAAAAGCGGCCGTTGAACACTACAACAACAACAAGTGAGGTAGGGGAAGGCTGGGAAAGTGGTATTGCCAAATTGTGAAATGCAGGAACTATGTCAGCAACATTTGCAGCAAAGCTTCTGTGTCGAGTACCCATGTTGGCAACATCTGGACAGGAGAGGGAAGGGATGCGGTGGAGAAAGGAAGTTCCCATGGTGCCTTGGGTGAAGCTCATGCACATAATTTCATCACTTTCTGTACCTTGTCTCAATAAAATGAAGTTTACAGACATTTACAGAAATAAATTACATATTATGTGTGTCAATTATTATTCCTAAAGGTGTATTCTCAATATTTGTGCAATAAAACAGTGCAATAAAGTATTAAAAATGTAAATATCAATTAAAAAAATGTGAATTTTCTAATCAGATCTAAATTTTAGTAGTGTAAATATGACATTAAATATCTAAGAACCTGTGGTTCCTCTCTGGCATTAATGATGTAGCCATTATTATCCATAACCCTGTATACAGGTATGCTGCCATAAGAGTCTGGTCGAATCAGTTTCAATTGTTCCGTCCATTGTGCTCTTGCTCCAGGAAATGCAGGCTGATCCTGGTTCTTTGAAACTGATGCTGTAGCAACTCCACTGCAGTTCTGTAATATACATTTACACAATTATAAATACCTTCAACATTTATCAACATTGGGATAAATAAAATGGTATATTGTATTCTAGTGAATAAGAAAAAAATTATATATTGTACTATTTAGGTACCTACATTAACTCCATTAGATATGTTTTCCAGGGTTGTAGGCTGTGGTCCAGCAGAAGAATACAACTGCACCAAGGCCTACAAGCCCAGAAAACTTATAAAATGGGGCTAATAATGCCAGCCATGAAAGCCTTGTTATTTATGTGTATTCAGGTACATATTTAATATTAACCATATTTATTGCATTTGCAAAATTTGGTTAAAAATTACACATTCCATATCTTCTCATGTTAGTTTGGATTCATAAAAATGGAATGGTGTTTAAGAACAGAATTTTTTTCACCCATAATTTTGCATAAAAATGGTTGGGCTATGAGAAGAAAGAAAGGGAAAGGGACACTCATTCACTATTTTAAAAGAGAGACAGAGAGAGTAAATGAGTTTTTTTCAGGTAAAATGAAAGAAACTATATACAAGAGGGAAAGAGAGGGTATGTGGAGAAACTGAAAGCAAACTTTGCTTTCTGCTTATTTATTGCAAGAAATTGATATTTTAAAATACGGAGTATGTGAAACACTTGACCATTTCGGTGTAACTATAGAGACCATTGCTATTCAGGTGCAGATAATACACATTTTATTAGTCTTGTTGCCTTCCTTTCTCATAAAATAATATGCTTTTCAACATTCAAATTCCTTGTTTATTAGTTATGCATCATTATTTTGATCTCTATTCATCTAGACCAAAAATATGGCTTACTTTGACAGTAGCCTTATTGTACCAAGGCTATACACATGTCAACCCTAACCTAGTGTACGATCACAAAAATGCAATCGTTGAGCCGCAACAATGTTAATTGCCCATTGTACTAAACAAAAGACTGTCAAAAATGTCGATGCTCTTTTTATCTTTCATCAATATGTTTCTGATGTGAAGTTCACTTTTAATTTGCATTATTATTGAGCTTATACTGAGTGAACAATTGCTTCAGTATAACAAGTGAAACAAATATTACTATAATCACAAAAGCACTGTACAAAATTGTAATCCATTCTCTTACCCTTGACGAAATAACGTGTTTGTGAAAGCGTAGGTTATTAATTACGCGCCTCATGCACTTTCGCAAGGACATGCTTCTTTTTGCGGCGAAATTCTGGCTATACTGAGTGCGGTGGCGTGTTGGTTTACGAAATATAATTAATGGCAGCAATCAGCAAACCAAATAAAAAGAAGCAAAGAACTAAGCCACAGCCAAGAGCAAAGCAGTGAACGAAGGGTTTGCTGATAACAGTTTATGACAGCTAGAACAAAAGGAATGAATTTAGCATAAATTCAAATTATATCATTTAGTTGCTACGGCATTAATCAAGAGAATGATGATACTTGTTATCGCATTCGGTAGGTATTGAATTTTTCGGCTGAATTAATTATCGTGGAAGAGTTAAGTTAAATTTAACGAAGTAAAACGTGGTAACAAGGTCATATGGCTAGTTACGCGTGATACGCTGTTGTAAAAATCAACATGTCGCATTACATTTTACATGTATGCGTCTTCTTATGGGGCCCAAGTAGATCTGAGTACCTAGTTTGTAAAATGTGGTATTCTACCACTTGCTGTGATGGACACTTTATCTATTTGTTAAGTTGCACATTGCTATCTTGTTTCTATCCAATTGTATACCTATTGTCTATTGTAATCAAAATAATACATTCCAAAGAATGGCTGCCTAAACATGTTTGTCCAAGTGTGGCTAAAGGGGAAGAGGATGAATAGGAATGTATAAATGAGTTTGGGGAATAAGTAGTAGGTATATTTACTCAATTTACCCTTAATAAATATTCCCGTTTAAAAACCACAGTTTAACTCAAAAGGAACTCGGTTCACCCCCGAGGTATAGGGGGCAAAACGTTAACTTTATGGATATGTGTATACTAAATTTCGCATTTAAGCATGACATCGCTTTTTAAAGTGAATATGTGATACGCGTGCGTGTTTTAATATCCGTAAAAATGTCAAACTATTTTTCTGAAAATGTCACACCATATAGTTGAGAATTATAGATTGACAAATAATTGATACATTTTTAGTTTTCTGTAAATAGCATGTGAAGTCCTCTTCATGTAAGTGAATTTTATAAAAACTGGGAAACCATAAAGGCTAGACTAAAGCTTGCTGCAGCAAAAAATAAAAATTTCGCAATCATCCCCCATAAAAAATATGTAGGAAGATTAACAATTTCCATATATTTGTTGCTCTTCAGTTTTCCACATTTAAATATTCAAGGATCGCTCTAGTTTTTTAGGATTCACGCAGATTGCAAGAGTAGTACTGCTCCATATAAGTTTATTACCAGATTGCTTTATTAAACAGCTGTCTCTTGTCAGTAGTACAGTTGTAACTCCAATAAAGAGAATATTACATTACAAGTACCTTCTTGAAACAATTTCCAACCTAATGTTTATTATGATTAATACAATACAATTTTCAGACACGACTTGCACTTTTACAAGTAGTTTTCTTGGGTCCCAATAGATGGCGTAGAGTGTTTGCTGATGTTCGATTTTAGTTTCACTGTCGATTCAATCTCGTTTTACGGAAGCAAGAGTTTTACTTTCTCTACTATGTATAATAGAAGTATTCATGAGCGTCGGCAGACTTTTTTCCAGGGGGGGGGGGGCACATGTTGGAAGTTTGCAATCAGATATTATTAATACATTATTTTATTGTCAAAATTTATATTTGTTGCAAATAACCGTATTGATTTGTACTAAGTAACAATTGTTCTTAATTAAAATAATAGTTTAATAGTCAGTAATTGATTGCACATTAAGTTCACCAACTTCCAAGAGGGGGCCGCAACCCCTCCTTGCCCCCGGCGCGCGCGCGCGTGTGTCTGTCAGTCTGTGGACAGCATAACTCAAAAACGAAGAGCTGGTTAAAAACCAAAGTTGGTATTTAAGTTTAATGTCTTTCAAGGATGTGACACGAAGATTTTGGAGAAAACTGCTTCATCCTAAATACCCCTTACGTGGAAAATTTTTCGAAAATTTTGATTTTATTGAAAATGGCTCTAACGATTTTGATTAAAATGCCATATGTTTGAGATATTTTTATGACAAATGAAATGAAATGTATATTTTGAATTTTCTGGCTACAGCCCATGTAGTCATATTTACTCTGGATGACTTTTGCATAACTGGTAAACCCTAAGAGATAGACCAAATCTTACTACAGGAAAAATGCCGATCTTGCTAAAGTGCACAGTCTATGTCTAAATAACTTTTTTTTGTGTGTGTGTGTGGAGTGAACCATTTCGGAAATATGCCTTGTAATTTGTGTGAGCTTTGGAGAACTTACATTTCTGTCAAACATAACGTCGTTATTCATTGTTTTATATGAATGTGCAAAGAGAACGGAATCTCAAAGTTTTAAAACATTTGACTATCGCTCAAAGCCTACTGTATTCTCATATTTCCCTTGCTTCTACAAAGAAATAAGCAAAGGAAGTAAGCAATAAGATAATTTCTGCAAATGTTTGTCTCCACTAACACGAAGAAGATATAGGAATAAGAGTTTGTAAGAATGGTTAGTACAAGAGTAGAGAAAGTCATGAGTGCAACACTTTTTTTTTTTTGTTTTTTGGTGCTGATTACCTCACTGCGAGTAATCTAGTCTTCTGTCTTGTGCCTGCTGTGGGGAGGTTGGGAAAGAAAATCAAGTCAATTTATGTCTTCTTTATAAATAATAATAGCAGTTTGGTATTACGCGATGTTGCAGATGTTTCTCTAATGGAATGCTTGACGAGCTTCATTTCTAGAACAGAATTGCAATTGTGTTTTGATAAACAGGAATAGCACTTACTCGAAGCAATTTTGAAACTACAAACTGCTTGTGCTTAGAGCGAGAGCATGAATGCAGTGGGAGTAGTGAAGCATGTGTGAAGTGCGCGCACGTAACGTCATATTCAATAAGTAGGTACCAGAGAAAGTAAAAACAGTCCTATGTATGAATAATTTGTAAACTAGTTCTGAATTTAAGAAAAAGATTCTAATGTGTTGTACTGAAATGACTTTCTCCACTCTAGTAAAGCTCTAATTACAAACGCTCATTCTTCTATCTACTTCATATCAATTAAAATAAACATTTCAGAAATTGGCTTATTGCGTATTTCCTTAGATATATAAGGGTATAAAGGATGCTAGTAGGCTTAAACGGTAGTCAAATGTTTCCAGAGCTGCTCACTATGTAATTGTTTTGAAATTCCAATTATTTGCATGGATGAAAGATAAAACAACCAATGATTCCCTTTTAAGAAAAGTATAGGTGTTTGAAAACTCAAACCAACAACAAGAAATACCTCGGAAATGGTTAACTTCACAAAAGAAAAAGAAGAAAGATGAATTTGACATAAATTGTGTGCATCAACGAGGTCTACATGAGTTATATAGTAATCTTTTTATCTCTCACAACTTACCAGTTATGCATAAGTCATCCAGAATTAAGAATTCTTCACATGCTACTCCCAGAAAATTCATTTCATTTGTCGTGAAAAGGTCTCAAACGTATATAATTCAATCAAAATCATTAGAGCCATTTTTGAGAAAAGCAAAATTTTCAAAAAAAGTTTCCATATAAAGGGTAGCTTGGACTGGGAGGGGATTTTCTTGAAAAACTTAAAGTGGCATCTTTGGAAGATGGAAAACTTAAATAGTAAGTTTGGTATTTAACAAACTTTTCGTTTTTGAGTTATACTGTTACACACCTACCAACGCGCACATTTTTCTAGAATGCTTTTTTTTTCGTTTCCGTCGGAGCTTAAAAGCTATATTTCCAGTGAAATCTCCGTATTGAAGTTTTGGGTGTTCAAAAACAAAAACAGGTTAAATACTAAACTTAATATGCAAGTTCAACGTGCTCCATGAATGTAATACGAAGATTTTTCAAGAAAATGCTTTCACTCCAAACTACGCTTTTCATGAAAACATCAGTTTTTTTTAAACAAAAACTGGCTTTAACGATTTTGATTAAAATACCACATCTATAAGACATCTGTATGACAAATAAAATGTACATCTTCAATTTTCAGGTCGTCTGTAAGGTCGTCTTCATTCTGAATGAATTTTGTACAGGTAACTTATAAACTGTAAAGGTTGGTTCACAACTGCTAACAATGGTAACGACAACCAAAACGAGTAAGTTGAAGTACATGTAATTAAATGAGAGTGTTCACAACCGACCTGAAGCTTTTCCGGGCCCCGGGAGCGGGAAAGAGGACTTGGCCAAGTTTTTAAGTTTCCGTTCCCGTTATTGGGCATGGCATGTTAGATTCATATTGTACATATTAGAGTTTTCGCTGCGAAACAGCCGCTAGAGCTCTCTCTAGTCGCAGGCTAGAAAAATATCTTTGGTCAGTTAAAAACAAATGAATTCCCAATGCGCAATATCGACCTCCACTTTCTATCGATAAGTGAATAGTACATATTGCCGTTCTCGTTGCCAGGTGTTGTGAACCAAAATATTGAGTTTTGCTTTTTGCTTCCCGTTGCCGTTGCCGTTATAGTTACCGTTGCCGGGTGGTTGTGAACCAGCCTTTGGAGATAGAAACTCACTACAAAAACATATAGATCTGTTTAAAGCCACAATCCATATAAAGTAAAACATTCTAAGTCGTTAACCATTTTCGAGATATTCGTTATTATTGAGTTTTCAAATACTTTCTTTTTCAACTGCTATTGTTTTTTTTTCCCCTTTCCTTTCTCATGATCATGCAAAAGATTACGCAATTTCAAAGCCATTCACATAGCGACCAGTTGTTAAAAGATTTGACTATCGCCTACTGTGTTCCCTTATTCCCCTTGTACCTACAAGGAAATATTTAATAAAACTATTTCTGCAAATGTTTATCTCAATTAGCATGAGTAGATGAAAGAATAAGCTTTTGTAAGAATAGTTTGTTGAAGAGTGTAGAGAGAAATTCATGTGAATGTAAAATTTTTATTAAATGTTCCTTCGAATGTGTGTTGAGTATTATAACATTTTCATGCTTCCCTCCTCGTCATTGCTTCTCTTTTGTTTCATTAGCCTTTGAGACGAGTGGCTAAGGCTGAAAACAGTTGGCACTAAGTTACCCCCTTCCCTTCTCTCCATCTCGCTAGTAGCGGGATTGTCTTGACACAATGGCCGATTTCCTCTTCTCGCTCGTTCTTTTCTGTTTATTCTTATTGCAGTTTGTCTCTCTAAGAATCAAGAATCCTGAAGCATTGAAAACTACTATAGGAGACCTTACTTTTCAAGGCAATTCCACGCAGTTTTGTCAGAAACCAGAAACACAAGGAACCTCATACAGTTCATCAGATCTACCCATCTTGCCAGCCACATCTAAAGAAGAGCCAGAGAAGATATCATCTCATCCGTCATCGGCCAGGAAGAAAAGTTATCATAATTATATAAACAAATTTGACTTGTCAACTAAATTGTAATATAAATTATTGTAATCCATTGTATTCAAAATTGTAATATGTGTTTAAATCTATGTCTGCCGTAATAAGACCTCTGCAGCCAAGTGACTTAAAATAAAGTATCATAAAAAAGTCCTAAATGTGAATCGTCTAAGCATTTACTGTGAACAAAGACCAAGGAACTATAGTGGCACCACCTCTGTACACAGAAAGTAGCCTAACTTACTTCTCTCAATGTTCATATGTGCGTGTGTGAATCTCTGCTGCCTCTGGGTGCGTACGAACAAGATGTATCACAAAAAATGGCCACCTACTGTGAGGAAATATTAAGGAGGTCTGTAGATTTACAGTAAAACCATTTATCCGGACTAACTAGGACCAAAGACAATCCGGAAAATCGATAATCAGGATTCAACTTTTTGTTAGCAAGAATTGTAATTGTACGGATATGTTGTAATAATAATGCATACCTACATTAAAACAGAATTTAAACCTGTACCAAAATATTTTAATATGCCCTGCCTAAAAGAACGAAAGAAAGAAATGGAAAGAAAAGAAACGAAAAGGAAAAATCTGATGTGTTGGACTCACATGACTTTCTCTACTCTTGTACTAACCATTCTAACAAACTCTTATTCCTATATTTCCATGTTAGTTAAGATAAACATTTGTACAAATTATCTTACTGCTTATGTCCTTGTAGGTGCAAGGGAGATATTAGAATACAGAAGGCTTTGTGCGACAGTCAAATCTTTTTGACCTTTGAGATTCCGTTCTCTTTGCACGATTAACATATAAAAAATGAACAACGTTGTTGCATTTCGCTAAAGTTCTAAATTTTACGAAACTCGCACATATAACAAGGAATATCTCCAAAATGGTTCACCCTACAAGAAAATTTATTGAGGCATAAATTGTGTATTTTATCAAGATCTACATTTTTTGTATAGTATGATTTGGTGTATCTCTAACGGTTTACGAGTTATGCAAAAGTCGTCCAGAGTAAATACGACTACAGGGGCTATAGCTAGAAAATTCAAGATATACACTTCATTTGTCATAAAAATATCTCAAACATATGGCATTTTAATCAAAATCGTTAGAGCCATTTTCAAGAAAATCAAAATTTTCCATGTAAAGGGTAGTTTAGGATGGGGCTATTTTCTTCAAAATCTTCGTGTCACATCCTTGAACGACATTAAACTTAAATACCAACTTTGGTTTTTAACCTAATTTTCGTTTTTGAGTTATGCTGTCCACGGACTGACAGACTGACACACAGGCACACACACGGACCTTTTTCTAAAAATGCTTTTTTTGGATTCAAGCGGCCTCAAAACATATTTTTCCGGTGAAATCTCGACATCGAATTTTTAGGTGGAATACAATACTTCCCCTACTTACCAGTAGAGAAAGTAAAAATGGAAGGGAAAGAAAAGCAAGGAAAGGGAAAGATGAGAAGAGGAGGGAACAGAAAAGGAGAGGAGAGAAGAGAAGAAGACGATGATAACGTTATGCTAAAACATAATCATGCGCCAGAGAGGTTAAAACGTCCCTTCGTTTTCGTGTGTTGCGTTCTCGAATGATTGGCAGCCGGCGGCGTACTGGCACTTAATAAACTTATAGCCGCAATAGGGTTGCCAACTTTCTGGAGTCAAAACGTATCACTGTCAGTACAACGCCATACTTCAGTTTTGAACTAAACGCATGCCGTGTACCCTAACAGAATACAGCCACGAAAAATATTCCATTACATCAATCAGCCGCGCTCAACAATGCTTGGGTTGTATTTGGCGCATTTATTTGTTCGACAAAAGGTTAGGGAGGCTTTGTATTTTTATTACACCGCGATGTTGTCAAGTCATTTGATGACCGCTCCATAAGGACGAAAGTTTTAAAAAGTGAAATTAATAAGTATGAATTTAGGCTAACTTAAGGGGACCCAAAACCGGACTTGGGACGTTCAATCGGACAGTTGGCAACACTAAGCCGTAACTTCAAAATTTGAAATAGACCATAAGTCTCCGAGTTATAGTGTTTAACGCCCGCTTTTACTACTACGACACCGCAGGCGGTGACACTGATGATACATGGAATGAAGATGGAGCACCGGTGGAATGAGATGGCGGGGGAAACCGGAGTACCCGGAGAAAACCCGCCCTGACGCCGCTTCGTCCACCACGAATACCACGTGCGAGTCCCTGGGATAGAACCCGGGCCGCCTAGGTGGTAGGTGAGCGCGCTAGCCGCTCGGCCACGGCGCCGCCCATAAGTCTCCTATCTCAAATTACTTATTTAAAACATCTCCATAGCCTCTGAAAATATTTCCGTAGGAAACACTGGGTACAAGCTTATGCGCGCTCTCTCTCTCTCTCTCTCTCTCTCTCACACACACACACACACACACACACACACACACACTCTCTCTCACTCACTCACGCACACACACATGCGCGCGAGTGCGAGAGAGAGAGATACACATGACACTGGGAGAATGGAGTTAGTGGGTTAGCTTAGAAAAAATATGTTATATATTATTGTAAAACAACTATATTTGCACTATTTTATCGCGTGCTTTAACATTTATTGATTACCTACGTATAGTTAATGATTTTTGGTTTGCCTTAAAAACACTATTACAAAATGCTTATTTACAAAATCAGACTATGGTATATGCTTATGTTGGGAATAACTAAGGGATGTCGGATTGTAGCAGATTAAAGCAACAACGACAGAAAGAAATGACAATTCAAATGACACACGTTTGTTTCCCAAAATTAATCAGTAAACATTTTAATATTAAAATAATTACAGGACATTTATACTTTCTGTGCACAGCTCCACTTGCCTCTGGCGCAGAGGACGCAGGTTCGATCCCCGGCACCAGCACGGGGATTTTTCCCCTGCTGGGAGGTCTGGCACGAGGTGCACTCAGTCTCGTTAGGTGTCAGAGGGGCAAATTGAGTAGCTACTTGATGGAGAAGTAGCAGCCCCAGGACGAGAAGGCCGCATAACTGGCCGGGAGGGCTCGAGACGCTGATCATGTACCACCCTCCAGTACTGCACCCCACCAATGACGCCTGTAGTGGGCAGTAGTGGGGGACGCAGCGAATGGGCAGCAAGCCCTGGCCCTTAATGGACTGCGCTGGGGTTTAGTTTTAGTTTAGTGTAAAGTTCCGCAGGTGTTAAGTGAGCGGTAAATGCGCATCTCTGGCTGGGATAGCTCATTTAAAATCATAGGGTGAGATGTTTCGTTGAGCTTTCGAATGCTAGCCGAAATTAAAATACCAGACTGAATATTGTAACTCTTAAGTGTACTTCTTAAATTATTAATATTTTATAACTGCATTTTATGAATACATTACTTGGTGTTATTTCTGAAATAAGCTTAAACACAGCTACGATTTTTCTCAAAATAAATTCTGGGCCTCTCATTATTTTAATACAGTGAAACCTTCACAATTCGGACGCTAAATAAGCCGGAATCCCATCTATTTCAGAGAAAAAAATTTCCGCCCGGTGCAAGTCACATATTTAGTGGTAATGTTTCCTGAATAATACAGAAACTACTCAAATGGCAATGGAAGGTGTCTGCAGCTGCTTAAAACGAAAATGCGCAATATCAAACCGCATTTGTTTTGAGATATGCTGCGCTTCCAAGGAAACGGTAAGTGTTTTACGCATTTTATTTTGACATATACTGTACTGCAAATGTAGATCATTAGGTAAATGAGGTTTCTTCGAAACGTGCATACCTGAGTGGACACCGTCAAGGACGAAAGAAAGGGGTTACAGTTGCAAATGTGCGTTTTTCATTCAGTGTTATCTGTTGTTTGGAACCGTGTACTGTAAGAAAAGTTGTGCATTTTGTGATAAAGAATGTCGTGTGAAAATGTGGCGCTTTCGTTAAAGGATAGAATGAGAATGATCAAATGAAAAGAAAAGAAACAAAAGAGAAGCGCACTATGGAAGAAGTACTGATGCAGTTTTAAACGGGATTCAAACTAGAAACACCCTGAAACGTAAAACAAAATGAGAAACAATTATAATTCTTTGTTTTGTATATAATATTGAATTTAGGTTGAAAGCAATGCAAAAATAAATTCTAAGAGACGATAGTATTGCTGAGAAAGAGTTCATATAGCAATAGCCAACAGAAATACTAAACCGCTAAGAAAACAAAAGAAAGGCAATGCAAATTAGTGGTTACTAGAGAAAATAAACAACTTAGAATAGAGACCTAAAAGATCGCGTTAGGAATATACGCAGTAAGGCCTTCCAAGAAGAAAAGAAAAAGTATATTTCAAATTTAGAGCGAGGAAGATAGTAATTATGCCACTTGTATAGTGTTTTTAAAGTGGGATAAGTACCAAGGTCGCATACCCTCTGCAGCCATAGTAGGAACTGCGAATCTGCGTAGAGGAACCGCGAGGAAGCGTACCTACAAATAACAATTGTCAAGTAAAGGAAGGAAATCCAAATATTCGCATCTCAGCCAGAAAAGGACGGTCGTAAATAACAAAAATAGAAAATAATTATGAGTCTCATCTTTCAAATATATATTTTAATAAAAATTGATGATATATTATTTGGAAAAAACTGATGTCTTGTACTACATGACTTTCTCTATTCTCGTGAAAACTATTTTTACAAACGCTTATTCCGCTATCTACTTCATGTTAATCGAGATAAAGAAATTATCTTCTGGCTAATTTTTTGTAGGTGCGAGGAGAATATAAGAATACAGAAGGCTTTAAGTGACAGTCAAATGTTTTAAAGCGGTCTCTATGTGATGACTTTGAAATTCCGTTCTCTTTGCATGGTCAAGGGATTAAAAATGAATAACGACTTCTCTTTGAGAAAAGAGTAAGTATTGGAAAATTCAGACAAATGACCAGAAATACCTTCTAAATGGTTCACTCCAGAAAACAAAGTAAAATAAAGTATTTGGCAAGAGGCAGTAAGTCGTGTGCAGGCCGGCCGACAGTCACGCAGGACTCCCTAACAATTCCAAGTTTGATGACCCTATCACGTTGGGGGCTGCTCAGAGAGGCTTCCCTCTAGTGGAAAGGGGAGAACTCGGCCTCGCTGGAGGTGGCTTAGAAAAGGTTGTAGTCTGACAGAGCCGAGAAGAACTTTCCACCGAGCAAGCATCTGGGCTACCTGTCGACGCTGTAGTCTCTAACCCTATCTGCAGGCCCGTATTTACGTAAGGGCAAACCGGACAACTGCCCAGGGCGGCACATTTTAGGGTGCGGCAAAATTACTGGAAAGCTGCACAAAAAAATTAAAAAAAAAAAAAAAAAGGCATAGACATGAAACATCAAGTTCCTTTTGATACCGGATAAATTGATTGAAGAACCGAACAACAGAGTTTCTTCCTACAAGGAATTCAGTGAACCATTTATGTTTTTGACAAATCTGAAGATGCTTAGTCCACTTGAAATTCAGGAAGCATCATCCAGACTTCAGAAAGTCTACAGTTCGGATCTTGAAGATTCAGCATTTGTACTTGAATGCTTACACGTCAAAAGCTACATAGAAAAGAATGAAAATGCGACGCACTCTCCTACACAGCTGTAAGGTAATGTTTACCCAAACTTAAACATAGCTCTACAAATATACTTGAACACTCCTGCTTCCAACTGCTCAACTGAGAAATCATTTTCTGCTCTAAGACGCATAAATAATTATTTAAGAACATCACAAGTGAAGGATCGTCTTAGTTATCTTGGTATTCTTGCAATTGAATCTGACTTACCAGTGAAAATGGACTATAACGAACTCATAAACCTGTTTCCAAATGTTAGGGCAAGGAGGAAGCCTCTTGTTATTTAAACAGTATATGTTTTGACATCTAATAGGGGCTGATGCCTCTTTAGTGCAAGTTCTTTCTATTAAGATGTTCCTACTTAAATTTTAATAACCTCACTTATGGTGTTTGCCACTCATACTTAAGTATCCAAACTAGTGAAACCATTCTCTATGATGTGAAAATTTAAGTAATATATGTATTGCAAGTTGGGGGGGAGGGGGTAGCAAATGCTTTTTTGCCCAGGGGCGTCAGAAGTCCTAAATTCGGGCTTGCCTATCTGAAATATGAAAGGGAAAATGAAATGGTAAGAAAAGAGGGAAATTACATTTTGGTAGAAGATAAATCACTCCAACATTCGCTTGCTAACCAGGGAAAATCACAAAAAACTCATGGGCAGGATGGTCAGTCTCAGGAATCCAATCCAGGTTATTCCGAATGAGAGTCCTGCGCATTACTGCGAAGCCATTTCGCTCGGTATGAAATTAGGATTTACTCGACTTTCTGTTTTTGAATTGTGCTAATTAAAAGGCACATAGGAGGTTGGATGTAGGAACAATGTTATCACTAGACACAGGTACACTACCTTTTTCTAAACAACGCGCCTTTTACTTTATCTATGAGGGGAATTCAAAAACTTTTGGAAGTGCCGTATTAAAGCCCAAGCTACTGATGGAGTTCAAAAACTTATCCTCACAATCCTTCAAAATGCCCTCCATTTCTCTCCACACACAGTTGCAGACAGTGCAACCACTTACCAAAAGCACTATGGTCAAGCAACTAGACTTCAGCGTCTTACAGTTTCCTCGCATTTCATATTTACAGCAGTTCTGTGAGAAGACAGCCTTGGAGTTACTGCCTTTGTAACGCGGTATCCATTTTGTACAGCTGTTACAAAACTTTAAATGTTAATGGAGTATATAGTCAATGCTGTCAACACTTCTATATCTACTTGGCATTTCAACAGTGACATGTCGATTTTCCCCCACCAAGTTCCTCATTCCTTGAATCGTGCTATTGTGCGGTACAGTATTCCAAATGACATCATGGAGTTCCTATTTTGCAGGCCTCTGCTTCATATTACAAAGAATGAAAAATAAGAGATGCCAAGAATCAGGTACTAGGTATTTTTAGATGTGGCGAATGACCTTGCTAGGATCTGCGCGAGTCACGTCATGAAAATTGATGGTGGGGGTAACGTTTCTGTTTCTTTTCTGGAAATGAACAAGACACTGGTGATAATGCGAGCGGACACCGTACTTAATCACGTACTGTTCCGATGTTTACTGTATGGAAGTCGGAGAGATACTAACCTGACACCCCTATGTCTTATAAATACAAAAGTGAACTCGTCCATAAACCACTCCGCATCTATAGTCCATTCCTCGCGTCTAAAAAATACTTCTATAGTGTGTTCCTCTAAAGGAATGTCTGAGTTCAGTAACTCCAGCGTTTTCTGAGAAAGATGACGGCTGGAGTTGCAACATGACAGGGTTTAGGCCTCTTAAAAAATATACGTTCTTGTGCTAGCAATGCTAGAATACTAACATTGCGTGGATCACAATTATAATCAACTGTTACATGCTAGCCTTGACGTTCCATGCTCTATTCATGACATTTCAAGAAACAATGGACTAGTGACGGCACTTAAAATGCCAAAGTAATAACCGATATCTAGAAGAAAATGGCTGAGACAAATAGGTTATTTGAAATAGTGTGTTTTAAAGATACATACACTTACTGTGTAGCATGTTCGTATATGTCTGTAAGTTAACAGTTATACAAAATTATGCAAAATTCCTTCCGAATGAAGAAGACAACTCCCCCTGGCAGGTTACAAAATGGATCGTTCGTGAACCATCACCGCTGCCCTTCTCTCTGATAAATGGCATTGGGAGTGCAGAATAGGTTAGAATGAAAGTGGAAATAGTGGGTCCAATTTTTATGTCTAGAGTGAAATTTAAAGAGTGATGTGTTGAAATGTATGAAAAACTGAAGACTAACATTACCATACTTAAAAAAAATACATTCATCCTGCAAAGTCAAACATCGATCCATATCGACAATTCACATTCAGACTCAGGTCCATCTTCTTTACAATTGCATATATTAGGTATTGTTGGACGGTAATGCTATATAAACAGCACATATGAGCATTGCCAGATTTAGGCCTTGGCAACCTGGTAGTTGTCTAGGGTGGAAATTTTCAGGGGGGCGGCATTTTCTCTATATTTCTGTTGCCCCCCGTGAAATGTATTTTTAAGAAATGTTAGCAAATCTTTTCTAAAGTTTGATCTTGTAAGACTTGTGGAAGTAAAATATAATTAATTAGTAAAATATGCTTCCGGGCTAAGAGGCCGTGGTCCACTCCCATTTATGACTCCGGTCATGAAAGCGTTCGTTTATTATCGAATATTGTTTTTTATGGCATTGTCACGGGCTTGTGGCCAGAGTAAAAGGTAAGACTGTAGCTGCGAAGTTTTATTTCAAAATGTGTAGAAGGTGCGGAGAGGAAATGATTACGTTTAACTGTTTGCACAAACAACAATACCTTGTTGAAAATCAACTAGGATGCATGTTTATTGTATCGCAATCAATACAACTCAATTACATGTTCAATATACGCCTACATCGTCAATAGCTTAAAAATAAATCACACCCTGCCTTTCAGAAATTAGTGTTGTTTCAACAATGAATGTTGGAATATGTTTCGAACTGTTAATGACTATACTGAGATTTTTAGTATTCAATTAACTTAGATAGTGAACGATTGTAAGCACAGAGAATATCTTGGACGTTTATCCTAATATTGATGTAGTACTACGTTTATTTCTGTGTAAACCTATAGCAAATTGTTCGGCAGAGAGATCACCTTCAGTGCTCAAGAGAGTTCAAAACTATCTTCGTTCAACAACACACCAAGAGAAACTGAACGTTATGTCAATTCTTCTGATGTGCTTCGTCAGACTCGTCAATGCTTCCTCTATGAAGAAAATAGAAGGAAATCGTTATGATTTAGAAGTAAGATGCATGTACATATTTTTAACCTAAACAATTAATTTGTTGCTTCTGAATTGTAACTTTCATTTAACGTCGTCTCATTTAAAACTAATTTAAACTCATAATGACCTGTACAATAGCTGCTTATATTGTTTGGGGAAAATCTGGGGGTGGAAAATTTTAGCAGTGCCTAGGGGACGGCAAAATACCTAAATCCGCCACTGGGCATGAGTAATACTTTTCTTTTAAGTATTGCGTGCTGTATTTTATGCTCGACCATACCAAAATGTATTAATTTATTAATAATAAATCTAATAGCAGTCGTTAAATGGGCTTCCTTAAGTTCAAGTTTTCATTAAAGGACTGGTCTTCATCCAATCGGAGAATTCAATTTTCATTAAAGAACCAATCAGAGAATTGCCATGCAGCAATGGCAAAGCGCAATATCGATTAATTCTCGAAACGCAACTAGCGCGAGTTTAGAAAACGCTAAAATGTCGGACAAACATACAACACACAAATTAACTTCAATACAGCATCAACTTCCAAAAATATTGCACTAAGCAGAGCCCCGCAAATTAATTTCACTAATTGTGCAATAAATAACTTATACATGAAATAAAGTTTCGTCTGAAAACCGATATATTCAATTTGCCATCTATTTTTCAATGTTACGTAGCATTCCAAGGTTATAATTTTCGTCATGCACTTGTGACGTGCTGGAAACGAATCGATCGTTTAGCGCCTGCGCAGAACTCCAAATATCAGCTGATGCAATATGTAGCTCATTGTCCCGGTGAGTGTAAAACATTTTACAATATTTCAACTATACAATTAGGTATATGGTCGAGCATAAATCGTCGTATGAAACTTAACTATAATGGTAATTAAGACGCTCGTATGAAAATTGGGAAACTAGCTTCACTCGTTTCCTAACATATACTCGCGTCTTAATTTCTACTATTATAGTCTCGTTACATGATGTACTATTATTGCGCGCGCGTAATTCTTGAAATCACTTTTTCGTCACCAGATGAAGCGATAGAACATAAAAATCTGGTTTCTGGAGTGCCTCAGGAAGAATGTCACTATTACTTTAAGGACTAGTT